>OY747128.1:65208065-65539223 GCA_963556465.1 Berberis vulgaris
CTGTAACATAAACTAGAATTATACCACTAATTTGTGAAGAATCTATCTTATAAATCAGAATGGTGTTTTAAGGAATTGGAGATAAAAGATGACTGAGATTGAAAGTTGGAAAATATGCTTAAGGCCGAGATTCATTTCCTATAATAGAATATTTGTGAATATAATACAACTATAAGAGCAAAGAAAAGAAAAATGGTGAAAAAAGTTAGTGGAATGTACATGTGGAAGGGAGATAACATTTTGTGTGTTTTTTTCTTCTCAAAATTAAAATTATCGTAACTATTTACTTGGTTGTCGAATTTTGGAAAACTTGGTATCATTGGAATGCATTTTTGAAGATCTTTCCAATGAAATCAATGATCAATAAAAATGCTAAAATTTTAAATATATATTTTATTTGTAAATAACTTATAATTATATATATTTAAAAATGCTAAAACTCACTCTCGGCATTTGAATCTTTTTCCAATTGAATAAAATTTTGACCGAGTCTAACCCTAAAGTTTATATTATATATATTTACCTTATAATAGGCTTGAACTTCAAAATTAATTGAGGACGAAATTGGGGAAGGTGGCGAGGGTGTTAAAAATATGATATTTAGAAGAAAAAAATACGTGGAGTACCAACGGCACGGAGAATACCCTAGTCTATAATACAGAACAGGATGATGTTTGAGGTTGGAGATAAAGACGACTGAGATTACTCAAATATAAGAATCTAACGGATCATATAGAATTTAAAGTACTAAGAGTGCATGGGTTCGATACCCATACTCAACATTTTTATTATATTTAATTATTTTTCTTCAATTGTTGATAGTGATGATTAGGTATGTAAGTATAAAAGATGAAAACTCAAGGGTGATTATATTTTGACAAGTTTTAAATTTTTATCGTACCAACGACACGGGGAATACCCTAGTCTATATTACAAATCAAGATGATATTTGGAGTTTGAGATAAAAGACGGCTGAGATTTACCAAAATATAAGAATCTAACGAATCGTATAAAACTTAAAGCACTAAGAAATAAGTTTCATCTAATGGTTGAGACTTAAAATTAGCCTTTATGTCTTACCTTCAATCAATCTCTAATAAGAGTGCATGAGTTCGATTGTCATACCCAACAATTTGATCTTATTTATTTTTCTCTAATTGTTGATGGTGGTGATTAGATGTAAGTACGAAAAATGAGAACTTAAGAGTGATCATGTTTTGCCAAGTTTTAAACTTTTATCATGCCAATGGCATGAGAAATACCCTTGTCTATATTACCATTCAGAATAGTGTTTTACTATTCATTGTTGATTGGGACAGACATAAAATGGGAATTGAAGATAAAAGAGGGCTAGGATTGAAAGTTGGGAAGATGTTGAGGGTTGAGATTCATTCTCCTCTACAATGACATGTTTGTAAATATAAAACATTTAGAAGGGCAAAGAAAATGAAATAATTGTGAAAAAGTTAATGAAAATGTATATGTAACGGAGACAGAAAGTATGTGTGTGTGTTTTTTTTTTTCAAAATGCAAACTATCATAACTATTTACATAGTTGGCAGATTTTGATATACTTGGTATCATTGAAATGAAATTTTGAAGATCTTTCCAATACAAACACTTAAAATTTCAAAATATGTATTTTATTTTTAAAACATACAAGTATTTTTAATATTTTCATGCCTAAGTATAATATTTTTCAAAGAAACGGATGAACATTTTATTAAACATTCAAACAAAGACCCCAAACATTCAATCGATTATAATTTTATCCGAGTTTGACTTTAAAATTTTAAAATAAGATATTTTTATGGAATTGATTGAGCGCAATGTTGGAGATAGTGAAGTGAGTGTCTAGCATAAGATAATTAATATTAAAAGTTAAAAAAACATATGTGAAGTGCCAACGGCATGAATAATATGTTAGTGTAAATACATTTCATGAATAACTAGTATGAGAATTATTCACCAGACCAACTTTTGATTTGGTTGAATGACTCTTCCCCCCAACCCTTTAAATACTGCAAGATATAAATATATTGGAATCACTTGTTATGAACTTTGGACTACAAATAATTAAATCGAAGTTCTGTTTAGTGTGCAGTCCACCAATTAGGCACAGATCGAGGTGATTCCTTTACAGGCATGTCCTACATATGCTTGAAGTAGATATTGTTTGACAAAACAGAACATTTGGATTTGATGTAATACATGGATGATGGAGGTATATATGTTGTCTAACCTTAAAAGGGTTTCCAGAACAAAGTAGGTTCCCTCACTCCCTAGCTACCACCTAGAGTACATGATCCTTACTAGATATTATTCATGGGAGATAAAATATTTGAAGGTGGAATTTATTTATGTATATAACAATGTGGTCAGTCTTTAACAGAGGTCAACCAATAATAATAATCACGGATCGGTAGGCTGGGAGAGAGAGATAGAGATCTATATCGACAACCTGTCAAAGAAGGATCAATATTAAAGAGAGGAAAAATAACTTGAGCAATCACATGATCTCCAAGAGTCCAAGAGACTAGTCTAATAAAGATTATAAAAACAAGTTATATAAAAAGTAAAAATTATTGAAAGAGAACAAGTGGAGTGTCCAACCATCGTCGTCTAGTACTAATTAGTAATTAATCAATTCTTAGTACTTAAAAGAAGATTATATAACCATAAAGTCTAAATATTATCTCAAACTAGGCGACTTACGAGAGTTGAAGTGAAACGATGACCTTTCATTCAAACAAGGAAAACCTACCATACAGTGAATTCATCATCATCTTTCCCTTTCCTTGTCTCCTATTTCTCTCTATTATTATTTGTCAAACATTCTCTTCGTTTTGATACAGTACTGTTTGTTGAAAATTCTGATCTGAACCAACATGCACACCGCTTTAGACGTTTGAAGGATGAATGAACGAGTCATGTAACTTCACCAGCAAAGGTTTGTATTTAGCTTATGTACTAATACTTGTGTGTTGTTTCAATGAGTTATTGAGTTCTTGTTAACTTTTTCAAGCTTTTATGGATCATATGATTGACTAACTGAATCATCTACATGTTTGTTTTTGTGCTTTTTCTTTCTCAATGATTAGTTGAATATACCGCAGCTATCTTCTGATCTTTCCTACTTTTCTTGACTTAAGATGATTGGTTGAGTTCGGATTTCAATAAGCCGCTTGAGGAACTTCAAGATATCAAAATGAAACATTTAACTACCTAGGCACAAAATCAAATAAACATTAAGGTTCAGTTCTTTTTCCTTAGTCGTCTTAAAGAGAAAGCTAGATTACAAATATTATTGAATCAGAAACCCTATTAATCAATAACAGTTTAGGAATAATTGGTACTTTTCATGAAAGATTCATTAACGGTTTATTGGTACTAAGTCGTATTAGCATCGTATATATTACTCTAGCATAACCAAAACCAAATAAAGACACTACAGATTCGATTTTAATAACCTTTGCATGTTAGGAAAAAGAAAGGAGGATGGAGTATAGCTGTGGAAGATTTATTGAAAATTTAACAATCTGAAACCATAAAATCATGCTTATGTAATAATTTGAAATGTTGATAGAGTGCTTGATCTGCAGCGTTGTTGCCTATATTTGAAGGAACTAGGAATGTGTGCATAAATTTATGCTAAAGATCTATCACATGATAATTCTTTCGATTAATGCAGTTTACAACATTCATTCCATCCTGGTACTGAACTGTTCATGTCAATCTGTTGTAACTAAAGTGCTTTTGAAAGCAAGACACATGTGAATGAAGATCTAGTCCATCTCAAAATAGAGATCTAGAAGAGAGAGAGGGGGTGTGGGTGTTAGGTAACTGGGTAAGGATAGTTTTAGATATTCCAGACAACTCGTATTCCTAAGTTGTATCTTTGTGCATAGATATCCTCAAATTTTCAAAACCAAAAAATGTTACACAAGCTGCAATGTTGCCTAGGGTATGGTTCTCCTCATTCTTAGCTGAAGAAACATTTAAATATTTTAAATGTAATTGTTTTTAGGATATTTTGCTCTACATGGCTGATAGACTACTCCCCATTGCGGCTATTCTTTAAATCTTCTATGGTGTGATAATGCCTGAGGGTTATACAAAAGTTTTCTTCCAAGGAGGTCTACTGGTGTCTTGGGTGTTAGAACACTCTGGTTGCCTAATCAGCAAAATTTGAAGAGCTGTAGTTGGTAGCCCTTGGGTTCATTTCACAAACAGAAAATCATAAGCTAGGGGTATAGTTGATAGTACTATCTGGTTTACAAGCAGTTTATGGGAACCCAGATTGACAAGATTGATCTATGGCATGTTTGATTTGCAATCAACAGTAATTCCTGCCTCAAATTGCACTTTGATGCATTAGTTCAAATAGTTAGCAGGGGTTGGAAGTCCTTGATAAGTCCTTGCTAAGTCGTTCATCATAGCTTGAAGTCTACCTTGCAAATCTTGAATGGTTTAAAAGGTATTAGCATAAAACAACTAAATTTCTGCAAAATAAAATGAAAGGACCTGGTTTGTTTTTGTTGCACCGTTCCTAGCGTAATGAAACAACAACTTAGTCTAAATCCATACAACTATTTGATTTTTATCTTATAATTTCAAATAATGCATTGATCTATTTTCACAAATTGATTTGTAAATTTTCACAAACATGTCTAAGGGTGTGTTTAATTGAAGGACTATGATTGTGGACCCAATTTGAACACGGCCTCTCAATTAATCACATGTGCTAATGGGCAACCTTGTACCATGGTTAAATGTACTTAGACATATACTCATGCATGCACACTATGCTCTTATAGTCTTGATTACCTGATATTCAAGTTTATAAAAGTTCCCTCTTTCCTAACCATCCTGATATGTATTACAGCATATTTACAAAAATATATTGATATATGAGGAGCTGATATAAAAGAACAGAAGAATGGATAAAAGAGTGATATCTAATGATGGAGAAGAGTGCACTGGAAGTGACCCTCAAGCTCAAAGTACTTCCCCTAAGTTAAAATTGTCATCATTTGATTTGAACGAAGAAGCCATGAATGAAGAGGATGGAAGTAACAATGAGGTCACCCATTCCACATCAAAAAATACTGAGTCAAGAGGGGAATCAAGTGAGCAAGATAACAACAATAATGAAGATACCAACAACAACACTGTTGATGGGAGTGAAAGGGCTACTTCAGTAAGGCAGTATATTCGATCAAAGTTGCCTAGACTACGTTGGACTCCTGATCTTCATCTCTCTTTTGTTCATGCTGTTGAAAGGCTCGGTGGACAAGAAAGTAAGTTTTAAAATTTCTTTCATGAACATCTACAATATTTTGATATCCTTATACATCAAAGTTTCGGTATTTTAACTTAAAAGAAGAAAACATATCATCATACATTAATGGTAGAGAATAAATGATAAATAGGATTACTAACTCTTTATCATTTTTTTTTTCCTTTGATTGTTGCAGAAGCAACTCCCAAATTAGTCCTTCAACTAATGAATGTGAGAGGACTTAGCATTGCCCATGTTAAAAGCCACTTGCAGGTATGAGAATGATTTAGAAATTTTTTTTGGATCATCTCCTGCATCTTACCCATATCCTCTTTGATACCGCCTTTTTCCTAATGATGTATTTGTTGAATCAGATGTATCGAAGTAAGAAGCTTGATGAGTCTGGCCAAGGTAAAAAGTCATAATCATCTATGTAGTCCCTTTTAATTAAGCATTGCAATTCTAAACATCACAACGTATTCCTACATTATTAGTTAAATCACAAGTGGAAATGGTTCATTGCCAAACATTATTAGTTAGTTAAAACAGAGCTTTAAATCTTTTTTGTAAATGTTTGGTTGATTAAAAAAGAAAAAAGAAAACTAATGTCATTGAACTAATTATTGTTTGTTTAGTTTTATCACAATCAAGTAGAACCATGCACGAAAGGCCTGATTTGTTCTACCCAGAAGCCGCTGCTTGTAGACTCTTCGATTTGAAAGCCAGCATGTCAAGGTAAGGAATCAAAACCCAAGATGAAAAATGCATTTTTTATTCAGTCCCCTTTAGGATTTTGTTTTTCAAATTATCTTAATATAGTCTCATTTTCCATTCACAGGCAACAAGAGTGGGTTTTCACTCAGCAAGCTATGGCAAGACCAATGCCACTATCAGGATTTGATCATCGGGGGATTGCAAGGAATTTGATGCATGAGACGATTTTCCAAAATGAGATAACTTCTCGCCTATACAATCCAAGGAAGGAACTTGTCCAAAACGGGCCTATTAGGCCTAGTCACTTTCTTGAAGGGAAAAGGTGGCCTCCGCGGGAAATAATTGGTAATACAGGAAATAATCAAAGATTTTCAACTGATGCTGCATGGATCGGTAGTAATTCTCAACATCTAGCCCATAAAACTTGGGGCACTTCACCATGGACTGATGCTAATATCAGCAAGCAATCTAGTTCAAATCGTCACGATAGTTTGTTAAAGTCCAACTTCGGCCATCCCATAGTCATATCTGATGATAGTGAGGTAAACAAACCCTCTTCTAATAAAGGCATCCAAACTGATTTATGATGTTTTTAGCTCATCAATTCTAACTTTTCCTTTTTTGCTCTCCTCTTTGTAGTTACCGAGATTAGCAACCAACCGGTCGGAGCAAATACATAAAGAAATGTTGCACATTGGAGAGAATCTCGGTATAGAGAATAAGTCAATGAAGGAGAAGCAATGGTTGCCAAACTTGCAGCTGGGTTTGAACCAAAGCCTGGGAGGTGACACTGAAAACAAGGCAAAAGAAAGCAGGAAAGAAATTAGCACCATGCTTTCTCTTTCTTTATTTCCATCTTCAACAAGGCAACCGCAGGATGAACAGCTCAAAGATATTTCCCAAAGCGAAACTTGGTCTTTACAATCAAGTTGCTTTAAGGCCTCAAACAGGGTGAGTACTTAGGATCTGACCATGCTAGGTTGAGCATAGGAGTGAGATCTTGAAGTACTTGTCTTAGAAGCCATTTTAACATTCAATAAAGTTTTATGCTTTCTTATTATACAGTTACTATACGCTTTCTTGGATTCTTTCCCATATTATGTATAGAACAGAATAGGTTTCTCAAGATATCTTAAATTCTTGCACATATAGGCCTCTCTATTAAGATTTGGTATATGCATGTCTCTAAAGTTGAGTCTATGCTCCACTATTTGTGATAGATCACAACTAGCTTGAGATGGACTATAATGGCGTGGAAGATGAGAGATCCCCCAAACCCCCAAAAAGAGAGTCAATATCTCTCTCACACCGAGAGTTAACGAGATGAGACCACATCACCTGTACCACACAAAAACATATTGCCAAGTCAACAATTAACCCAACTCAAACCATTTCTCTAACCAGGCCCTTAGACCATGTCCAATGGAGATGGACAGGGGTTAGAATTAATCATGTTTATCCTTTTTTTATCAATTTCGGTACTCCAACGGGATGGATAAACCCTATCCATCTAGCCAAAATGAATAAATCTATACATCTTCGCTATCCATGGATAGCAAGAAGCGGGGCTTTTCAAAAGCCATATGGCCTCTAAAGGTCATAGTATTTGAATCATGCGATATTTGCCACATTACCCTGCCTTACTATCGCCACCAGCCTTGAAAATTTTGTTTGCTTATAATTTATTATATCGACCGTTCATCAAATATGTGCAATACGTTTTGTGTGGTTGAGACATTTTTAACAAAATAGTACAAATAATAAAGCATCATTATTATTTAATAATAATAAAGATGAATTATTGTTTCTTCTGACATTTACTATATGCGTGCAATACGTTTTGTGTAGTTGAACTTATTTTAAAAACAAATTTGAGAATTATATCACAACAATGTGAAAATACATGATGAAATAATAAATCATGTATCAAGTGATTGGGATTAGGTTTATGCTTTGTAAAGATCATTTCAAGGTTATCCAACTCATGAAGACCATTATCAAATGACAAGAAGATTGAAGTCAACTCAGTAAGACAAGTCAAAGCTATGAATACCGATGCCAAAATTCAAATAATGTCACAAGCTATTTGGAGGAAATATATGTGAAAGCCAAAAATTCAAAGTTTGAATTCAAGGTTTCTCCCATATGAGAATGGATATTCTCTTGTGGATATTCCCTCTAGAGACATAACCCTGTGCCAAAATGAGATGTTCTTGTCAAGTACAAAGTATGTGATAAAAGATAAAACATTTTGTTTTAAAAAAAATTTGTTGGAGGCAAGAAAAATCGACGTCACTTCTAGACATATCACTTCAGCAGAGAGTTGTTCTGAAAAAAAATAAGAAGTCATATTGATTCTAGTTGTTCTAAAAAATACGTGGTGAAGATAGTGAAATCGACTTCACTCTTCTAACTGAGCCTATAAATAGGTCTCAATATCATTTGCTTGGATCCATCTCTCATGTTCTAAAAAGCTTGAAGTCGTCATTTTATACCCTTGTTGGCATTCTTTGTGAGAGATCCTTTCACCCACTCAAAACTCATATCTCTTGTGAGAGATCCATGGTATTTAGGAAGAAAATATTACTTTGTTCATGAGCTATTCGGTTATCTAAATAGAATAGAGAAGATAAGTGAGGAATAAGAGTTGGAGGTTGTTTTATATTGGTATATGCCACCTTCAACGAGTTCTGTAGCCTTCAACCACTTCATCTCATATGCGAGTGAGGCTTTCATCTACCATTGAGTGGGGGAGTGAATGTAAAAAAGTTTTTAAGCCTTTCTATCCGACGAACGAGTGTCACTAGAAGATAAAAACCCCTTGAGTGTTAGCCTTGCCTAACCTTACCTTCACCCCGTGTGGGTTCTTGCATCTGTGGAGTGGATTCATATAAGTAAGCATCACCCCGGTGATCCCAAATAGGTGGTAAACTTTGGTTGTGTCATATTCCATGATGGTGTGATCATCGGGTATTCAGTAAGTCTTGCAGAACACGAACATAAGTCCAAGTGGTATCGACAGATTCTCAAGCATATGTCCGTAAGACTTGGTTGTGGTGCATCCCATTTGTGATCGCCAAAGTGTTTGTAAGACTTGCGAAGCAAAGCCATTGGTTAGTATCAGTAAGTCTCGTATGAGTGCATTGATTAGATTAGCAAGGTTGTGGAACTTGAGGCTTGCGAGCCCTTTCCACCGAGAAAGTAACTGGTCAGAGCCAATCAAACTTCGACTTATGTGAACCTCGTTATATTGGTGTTCTTTGTCCGGTTTGCTTTCTTCTCCCCATGACTTTATTTACTTTACCTTGTATGCTTAGTGACCTTGTTTTTACTTTTCATAGCTTAATTGCTTGCATGTTCAACTTAATGCTTAAGATTTATTTGGGTGATTTTGCAAAAGGATTTTAACATTATATTCACCTTCAAGTGAATCAACTAAATTTGTTAACCTTGTTGTGCTGACTTAGCTTAAGTCACATCATAAACCTTCGATAAGTTTACTCGAAGAACTTCGAAGTCGAATACTTTCGCTTGGTTTTCAAAAGAAATTCAATTTTAGAAAAACGATTATTCACCCCCTTCTAGTCGGTATTAGCCTAGTGCCAATGCACTCTTGGTGCGTATCATAGCATATCTCATAAATTCTCAGTATATTACATACTATTTTACTTCACTCAATTATCCAATGTGCAATTATTGTATGAGTTAATAAAATGAGTTTATTTAACATTTTCATATTATCTTTGCAAACTTTTGTTCATTCATGTTTCGTTTTCTCTTCTATTCGCCCTTTTACTAACTACAAATGTTTTGTACTGTGAAGAATCATCATTTTTAGTAGGGATGGCAGTGGGGCGGATTTTTTCAGATATCCGCCCCATTCGCCCTGTTTGGGGCGGATTTGGTAAGGGATCCTTGGATTTTGGGGCGGATACGGATTTTCAATCTGTATCCGTTTATTAATCGGGGCGGATACGGATTTAGCCCTATCAGCCCCATGGATATCCGTTTAACCGATAAAATTACAAAACTACCCTCCAACTATATAAAGGGATTAAACTGTAGTTTTCACTCTCATCTCAGTATCTCACATAATCAGTTTCCCCTTTCTCACTCACAGGAGTCACAGCGAACTCAGCGACAGAGCGAAGTCTCCATGGTCGTCTCCTTCAGACAGCAAAGGTCGGTCGTCTCCTTCAGCGAAACCGGTCGTCCCCTTCAGCGAAGGCCGGTGTCTCCTTCTTCTCCTTCTCACGGACCCTGGGTCGTCTCCTTCTCACGGACACTCGAAGTCTCGAAGGGTCATCTCTGCTTCGAAAGAACGACCCCATCCCGGCCGCCTCCCTCTCCCCTCCCTTCGCCTTCTTCTCCTCTCCATTCCTCGCCTTCCCAGATTTTTGATCTGAGATCAGATCCGAGATCAAATCTCAGATCTCTGAGATCAGATCAAAGATCTGAGATTTGTTTGATCGAATTTTTTTTTTTTGTAATTTTTTGTATAATCTGAGATCTGAATTTTTATTATTTTTTTTTGTAATTTTTTGTATGTTTAAATCTGAAAAAAGAATTTGTAATTTTTTGTATGTTTGATCGAATTTTTTTTTTTTTTTTTGTATCTGAGATAGTGAGATCTGTTATAATTTCTGTGTGATTCTTACCGGTGTATAATTTTGTATGAATGAAGTAATTTTTAGGATTGATATGCTATTAGAGAAATTTTTTTAATAGATATTTGCGCGGGGCGGGGGTGGTTTTTAAGTAAATGTATAAACGGATTGGCGGGGCGGATTTGGGGATCCGTTAATCCTGACGGGGCGGGGATGGATTTGTTCAAATCCGCCCCAATCCGCCCCATTGCCATCCCCAATTTTCAGCTACTAGAAGGATGATAAATATTGTCTAAAACATGTTGACCACATAGAAGACATCGTCATGCCGTGTATTGTTGCCATTCAATTTCAATAAGATGAAGAAGTTCAAAGTCCATCACTAGGGGTTTCTGTAAAGGAAGGCAAGTCATTCAGCGCAATAGAGAAGAATGTCATTTACAACTCTGGAATGACTAATTCGCATCAAAACCAACTTATCCGCATTCTTACTTTCAAAGATGCAATCAAATGAGTAAATGTTTGTTCGTCCGCATCTTGAACAGTTTGGAGGAAAACATTCCCTACTTTCAACAACATGTCAATATAATCGGGAGGAAAGGTCATTCGTCTTTGCAAAAGATGATGACCGCAATTCGTATGTTTGCGTACGATTGTCCAATCGGCCAACTTGACGACTGGTGTAGAATCTAAAACAACACAGCATGGCGATATTGAACACTTTTGTAGGTTTGTGATCCCCATCTTTGGTGATCAGTCCCTACGAAAGCCAACTCAACATAGTGTTCAACATTTGTCATATCAAACTGAAGCTCGAGGATTTCTAGGCTTGTTGGGAAGTTTGGATTGCATATGCTGCAATGGAAATATTGTTCAGTGGTTTGGCATGGAATTCATACAAGCTAAGCAATCTACCATTATATTTGAAGCCCTTGTAGAAGGGCCACAGTGGATTTTGCACCATTTCTTCAGTATGGATGAGTCCTGCAATGATATCAATGTTTTCGATAGTTCGTCCTTCAGCGGTACTACACCGCAAGCTCAATTTGAAGAAAATAATAATCAATTCAACATGGGTTCTTATCTCTCATACTAGATACACCCTAAATGGCTACTCTTATAGACCATCAATTAACTAAACTCTAACACTCAACGATTATTTGCTTAATACCAAGAAGGTGTTTGAAAGGATGTTGAACGTGCATTTGGAGTCTTTCAATCTAGGTGGGCAATCATCAAAAGCCCTGTCCGACTTTGGAATAGAGATGATCTACCATCATGACAACTTGTAGTCTACAGTAGAACATGATCATTGAAAATGAAGTTGACTTAGATCATGAAAACTTCCAACCGTTAGCCCATAAAGCAAAATCAGTACCAATGATGCGCAGACCATTGTTTGTACTGCTATCACTTTAAAATTTGATAAAGTATTATTGTATTTGCTTTGAATGGAATAAAAAAGAAACTTATTTGAAATTAAACAGATATAATTAAAGAAAAATTTCTATCACATACTTAAATAGACTACATCTTTTTCTTTACAAATAAATCTAATAAACAACGTATCTTCCTAAATACCAACTGCTGAACCAGATCTCGAAGTAGCCTCTCCATCCATAGGTCATCTCTAGAAGGAGTGACTTTCGTCCTTGCACGACGTCTTTCAAGTATCTCATGTTGCTTGTTGATCAAGTATTGTTGCTTAATTGGATTGAAGTCGTTGAGATCCATCGTTGTAATGTTGTCTTTTGTGATCTATTCATTCATCTTTGAATTTTGTAACTTTAGCTCGTACTCATTTTATACAATTGCGATTGTCATGTTTATTCTTTTCTATGTATGAACGAGAAAGTCATCCAAGACGGGTTACAAGAAGAATCATTGGGCTGACTTGCCTTTGCTTGGTTCCTTTCAATCGGCCTAACCAAATGATATGTTTTTTGCACGAACGGATCAGAGTCTTCGTTCAAAGACACCTCTGCTAACATTGTGTCTCCCACAACTGGAGGATAAGTAGCATCTGATGGGCTTCCACAAAAATTTCCTATGTGAACCCCTGCATTTATCTTGTTGGTTTTTTTCACTACATTGGTCGGCTCGCCATTTTATTGATGCATGTTAAGCGTGTCTTTGAGGATAGTCCAAGAACCCCAAACTTGAACATCCCATGGTTCAGATGGCTATAAAGCAATTTTGCTTTATTAAGCTACATAAACCAAATCAAATAATTTTTTGTTTTCTTGATGTTCTATATAATCAAAATTACCTTGGAATTTATTCACAACCGATTGAATAATTTTCCATCGATGTTGGAGTGCAGTAGGTGGATGATTAAATGTGTTTCCGCCCAACATATTAACAAATGAACCAAGGACGAGCTCCCACATTGTATGTCTTAGTTGATCAGTTCCAACAATCAAATCTTATCCGATAGCTATCCAAACCCTAAATAACGCTTCGTTTTCACGTTGTGTGAAATTAGGTTGTGAGATGCTCTTGATTTCCCTTGTGAGTTTGGTTGAGTTCTCGCCATTGCTCAATGCCAAACAACAACAACAACTACTACTACAACAAGAAAAGAAAGAGTGAGAAATAATTATATGTTTTGGTCGGAATTTATATATCCAAACGGAGGAACTAGTCGTTGCTAGTCGGACGACTTTTGAAAAACCTTTTGCTTTGTAAACTATTCATAATTTGCAAACTAGTGATGGAGGCTTTTGGATGGATTAGATTAGGGATGCATAAATCTTTTCCTATCCATCTCTTTCCATGTTTTACTATTGGAGATGGTCTTATAACTAACTTGGCCTTTATACCATAAACAGAGGATGCACAACTTCCAATTTCACTAGATAAGATCCACAATTGGGCCAGAGCCCATCCTCTCACTCAAGCAAAGCTTTGGATTTTTGCCCTCCATGTGGATGCTGGTGTTTGGATTGGTTATGAGACATTAATTCATAGTTTTCAACATCTCATAAAAAAAATCCTATAAACTTTAAAAGTTGAAATAAATTAATAATTGTAGCAAGTCAGGGTAACAAACCACTCCTAATGAGAATGATTGCAATTGAAAGTCAGAGAAAAGGAAATTAAGAAATGGTGTGGAGGGTGAGAAATATGGGTAGGAAGGTGTTGGGATTTTTTTGTTACTAATATTATTAATATTAATATTAATATTATTATTATTATTATTATTATTATTATTATTATTATTATTATTATTATTATTATTATTTTGTTCACTACAACAAAACTGGGAAATGAGAACGTTCTTTTGTCATTCCAAAAGGAAATTGGAACGGTTGAGGAATGTGGCACAAAATGGCGTGGCTGATAATTTGGAATGTTAAGTTCACAATTCGGAATGGTTTAGGAATCGTTACAATTTCGTCCACAAATTCCCTCTATTGAGTCATTCAGCCACTTTTTGTCTCTTTGGAACGTTTATTATAGTACGAAATTGTTTCATTTGTGTGGTTTCTCGCTATTCTTGTTTTATTTGTGGGAACATTTATTTGCATCCCTAATATCTAGCCGTTGATTATTATTTTAAATATTGATACGTATATTCATTGTTCCATCATGTATAGATAAATGTGTTTTGGGACCTCGCTGTAACTTTACGACCATACCAAAAAAACAATTCTATGAAATTTTTTCCTTTTTTGTGAACGATTACGGACCGTTCCAAATAAAACATTGCTACTGAAAAAAATCCTTCTTTTCATAAATCCGTGGGAAACTTAACCAAAAGTATGCAATATACTTTCTTCCAAAGTAGCTAAATCCCGTTTTGCAATCTGGCAACACAAAATCCATATTTATAATGAAAATTACGACAAAATTTATTGAATGAAATAAAAGTTATTCATAATTCTAACAAGACTTTATTATACATAATTCGCATCAACAACAAATTATACAATCTCATCAAGGACTAAACAATTTGAACAATGAACATGCACACCCATTGATGTACCCATCAATGTATAATAACGATTCACTTGAGAGATTATACTATGTATCCTCAACTCATACCAATCAGTTTCAAGTTGGAGTTTATATGATTCAATGGATATATGAATATAATTATGAGGCTGAGGCGACCAATCTTTGAAACTATTAGAATTTCCACCAGCAACATTATTTTCCAATGCAAGTGTTGTCCCTGATTTTATTGGTTACTTCTACAATGAGTAAGATTACCATTTATCATAGCAAAATATGTTTTTTTTTAAATAGTAAAGCTTATAAGCTACTTTATTAATAAGAATGAGTACACAATTTTAGAACAATGTCATAAGCAACTTGGTGAGCCTCAATATTGAGTTCTCGACCTATAAATTTACATTCCCAGTTAGTGTGCATAGCTAAAAGTCTCTTAATACTACCAGTGAGAAACTTCCATAGCCAATCTTCATACAAAAAGCTATTAGCAGGATGATGGACAACAAGGCACTCGAGTCTCTAAATATAAAGCCCTGCTTCCACTGGTTGGCCTTAATCAAGACAAGAGTTGTTTTCGCTGTATGACACTCTGCCATGGTACTATTCAAAATTTTCTCGGCTATTTTGAAAGCGAACTGTGCCAAAATCTTCCATTGCTTATCAACAGCCATTACACCAACTGCTCCCTGTTTGGAAATATCACAAAAACTGGCGTCATAAGCAACAATCACAAAATAAAGATCTAGGTGAGCTGAAAAATGGTTTGACCTGAAGTCCTTTTATTCAAATGATGATGTTGGGCTGCGTGAAGTTGGGCTTTAATAAGATTAAGTCTTGGTAACAGATCAGAGGGCATCGAGGATCTGAAATTCAATGAGACATCATAGATGGGAAGGTTGAGTGGTTGTCTTTGCAAGGTGTGAGTTGTGGTTGCTGCTTCTATTACCTGGTACAAGGATTGGGGTAAGGGATTCCTAAGAGCATCTTTCAAGGAAACCAGTGTTTCTTCCATGAGGACCAAGTAAGGTTGAAGGTGTTAAGAAACATCTGAGAGTAGTGTTTAGCTCGGCGGAAAATGTTGTTGTTACGAATGGTCCAAATAGATAAAATGATGGTTGTGAATTGGGAGAGCATGATTTCACTTTCTAATTCTTGGGCTCTGGTAGTGTCCCACATGAAAAAGAAGAAGAACTGGATAGTGGGTAGGGGAAATTGCCATTTGTCTAGTCAATCACAGTGGGGACAACTGCCACCATTGGTTGACAATTGGGCAGATAATGAATAAATGGGCTACAGTTTTTGAAGCTTGGTAACAGAAGATGCATCAGCTCTTGATTTGGAATGTAAATGCGAGAAAGGTTGGCGAGGGTTGGGATGATATTCTGAAGTATTTTCCACAGCAGGAGAAAAGCTCTGGGAAAAAATTTTATTCTCCAGAGATGCCAAAACAAGTTGGTTGGAAATAAGTTAAAGTTGTTATGGGGGGAGGTAGAATTGTTCATTTGGTCTTGGAGAAAAGCTTTGGTGGCACTTTTAACCGAGAATTCACCTTTTTTATCAAACAACCACATAAGTCTATCCGGGTTTGAAGAAAATCGAATGGTAATATCAAGGATATTTCAAGTCGAATTGTGATATCAAGGATATTTCGTGCTACAGGAGCAGGGAAAAAAGAGCGGACGAGTTCCTCGTTTATGAGGGGAGTCAGATTGCCACAAATCAGTGATATCAATTGGCCAGAAAGGATGAGGTGGATCATTGTAAGCCAGATCATAGTCAGACGAACCCTTGTTTAACTCAGCTATCATTTCACAAATCGATCTGCTGACCAGAAGGAATTTGCCAAATAAACCATTTTTTTCATTTTAAGGCCGAGTGGCAGCCTCGCTAGGCGAAAGAGACCACAAAAAAAATATTTTTTTCATTTTAAGTAAAGCTGAGAGGTAGTCTTGCCTGAAGAGGCCACAACATGAGATTTTGTGATTTGAGAAAGGATTTTGTTGTGAAAGTAGATAGCCTTGAGTTGTAGGACCCTAGGGATGAGAGGAAAATTGAGAACATGCCAGATGTTTTTTGCCATTAAGGCAAGGTTTTTGTTCGTAGATTCAAGAATATTGAGCCTGCCTAATTGTCGAGGCTAGGCTATACGACTCCAATTGCATAGATGTCGAGCTTTACTATCCACAGAGTCATTCCACTAGAAGTCCCATGCCAAGTTGTCAAGTCAGGTGGTCACTGCACAGGGAAGGAGGAAGGATTGCATTGTGTAAACATGAATAGAGCTCAGGACAACTTTGATCATGATCGTTCAGCCCACCTAAGAGAACTTTGGATTTTCAGTTAGCCAATTTGTTATTAACGTTGTCAACTAAAAACAAAAAATCGTGTGATTTCTTTTTAGAAATGAAAGGCGGGCCAAGATACTTGTCTTTCGGGTTGTAGACTTTAGATCCCAAAATCCTATTGATCATTTTAAAATGTCTATTATGAACATTGGCGTTAAAATAAACATAGGGTTTATCAAAGTTCACCGCCTGTCTAGAAGCCAAATAATATTTTTGAAGGATGTCTTTAACATTGTGTGCTTCTTCCAGATTAGCTCGGCAAAAGAGCATGAGATCATCTGCATATAAAAGATGATTGATGGAAGGCGAATGTCTTCAAATTTTGATACCGCAGATAGTCCCATTCTGTTTGGCTTGACTGAACATTCGAGAAAGAGCATCTGCCATAATAATAAAAATAATAAGGAGAAAGAGGGTCTCCTTGTCTTATACCTCTAGATGGAGCGATATGTGAGAGGGGGTGCCATTGAGCAAAACATGGAGAGAAGAAGTGGAAATACATTGTTGTTTCTTAAGAATCCAATCCGGAGTAAAACCTATATGTTTGAGAATGTCAAGCAAGAAACACCATTCCAGACAGTCATAGGCTTTGGCCATTTCAATTTTGATAGCCATCAAGCCTTGTTTTTTCTTGCGGTTGTTTTTCGTTTGAAAAAAAGTCTCGTGGGCTATGCTCGCATTATCAGTAATTGGGCGAACTTTAAGAAAATCCTCTTGATTGGGGGAGATAAGTGAATCCAATAGGGACTTCAACCGATTTGCCATAATTTTGGAGATAACTTTGTAGATGACATTGCATAGTCCAATTGGCCGAAATTTATTAGGGGTCAAAGGGTTGTTGGTTTTAGAGATTAGGGCAATGAACGTTGCGTTGAGTTTGGGATCCATGTGTTTGGTGATGAAGCAAAAGTTTTGGATAATGTCAATCACATCTTGTTTTAACAATATCCCAATATTGTTTGAAGAAAAAAATATGGAACCCATTAGGCCCGGGAGCTTTATGAATACCCATATTATGAATAGTGGAGAAAATTCCAGACTCATCAAGGATCGCAAGGAGTGAGTCATTCTCTTCAAGAGTGATGGAAGTCTCAAACATGGAAAAAATCTTCGTGTTCGAATCCGGTTGGGATGTTTGGAAAATATTTGCAAAGTAGGTATTAAAAACATTCCCCACCAAGGCATGGGAAAAATGCCAAGCTCCAAGCTCATCTTTGAGTTTGAGGATCAAATTACTTTTTCTGGGAAACAAGGTAACCAGATGAAAAATTTTTGTATTTTTATCCCCACTTGCAAGCCATGAGGATCCTTATTTGTTTTTCCAAAACAGTTATTCTTTAATAAACAACTCGGTGAGACGTTCTTCAAGGATGGAGATTGCAGTGGCATTATCCTCGGAGGGATGATCATTTAGAAGGTTGTCTAGCACAGTGTTAGCTATGGAAAGTTGGACATTGTGAAAACTCTGCTTTATTCAATTTGGTAAGTTTATAGCTGAGTTGTTTGGTTCTTCAGCGAAAATTGACCAAGGATACCAATGGAATCATGAATCCCGATGGTCTCTTACATTTGGGATCACGCGACCACATATGAAAAAATTTTAACGGTTTCAGACCAGAGTGGGTAAGGGAAAGACGGAAGGGAAAGAGTTCTATGATCAGAAGAAGATGTGTGGATGGTAGTGTCTATGGCACTGGGGAACATGTGAGGTAATTAGTAGACACCAACACCTTATCCAATTTTGCTTTGACACCATTGCGATCCTTTATTTTGTTATTCCAAGTAAATTTAGAGCCAGTGAGTGGAAGATCAATCAGATTATGCAGGTCAATAAAGTTTCAAATATGTAATAAAGTAGATTTCCTAGGCGCAGGGTCGCCTAATTTGTCGCCAGAGTAAATAATAGCATTGAGGTTTCCTGTAATGAGACAAGGTAAGGAATGGTCTCCTGTTGGTACAAAAGTTTCGTACTTGAACCTCAGTCTCTAATGAGTGCGCTCCATTTTGACAGCTACGTTTTTAGTCTCCGACAAAAAGATAATATCTGGGTTGGACTTGTGGTTTAGAGCTTTCAGATTCCAGAATGCAGAGGGAGACCCCAGACTGCTTGCATTCCAAGAGATGATCATGGCAATAGAAGTGACCCATCATCGATGGTCCCCAAAACCTCACTAGTAGTAGTAGATGAAGAGTCATTTGAACTAGTGTGGTGGTGGCCATGAGCAGAACCCGGGGTGTTAAATAAACTCTATTTTTGGACCTTGGCTAAGACCTGCGAATGGGAAGAGAGAGTCTAGGATGGGATTGGATCCCCTGCTACTGTAAATCAGATAGAGGATGGTTGTCTGTTAGCACTGGATCCAATGCAAAAAGTGTGTTACCTCGAGAACGCCAGATATCAACCAACTGATAAAAATGTACTTTATGTCTCCCTAGTATGCTGAGGCCCAAACAGCATTGGGCCTCGCCTCATTTTTGGACTGTCAATAGTAGGAGGAACTGCGCTGACAATTAGGCTACCCAACAAGGCCCAAGTTCAAGTGTAGCATTGTCAAACATTGAATGGGATTGGATTTAAGATATGGATATCCAGAGGTTGGCTCCAAAAAGCCATGAGAAGGGGAGACCACAATTTGAACCACTTGCAACAGCGTTGAGTTGTTGATGATGCCGGTAGGTGACTGTGGAAAGGAAGGATGGTTAGTGGTGATGATGAAGGGTTCAGAGTGGACTGGTAATCTGTTTATGAGAACCGTGCGGCTTGCATCATGAGTGGGAAACATGTCTGTAATGGCAATCTCGCACGAAATGAAAATCACCTTCCTCGAATGCAGGTCCTGTATAGCACACAAGTTAGAATTAAATTGGACAAAGCAATTTAGATCATCATTTAGTTGTGAAACCGAAATTAAATTGCAGTTTAACTTAGGAACAAAAAGAACATGTTGAAGTATTATTTTGTCCGTGAGTTTCACGACACCCTCCTTAGTAGCAACCACCGTTTGACCATCCGGAAGGCCCACGGGACATGAAGAAACTACCTTAGTATCCACTAAACAAGATTCATTACCAGTAACATGATGAGAACATCCAGTATCAATTATCCAAGAATCCATTTCCAACTTAGGAGTACCAACAGCCGCATTTGGTACCTGGAAGAGGTTGCGCAGCAGGAGCGGGGTTCATATGTATCATATGTATCTGCTGCTGAAAAGAATCCCATGGACACTGTGATTTCTGCATCAATATTGTTGAGAAGTGTCCTGGGTAAACTTTATGCCACCGACCCGAATGTATGTACAAGGAATCTTCCTGCAATATTTCACTGTATAGCAGGTCTTCTATCGTTTGAGCATAGTGCTTCACAGGCTGCTGAAATCTTGAAAGCATTGATTTACAAACATATAAGAAATACTTTTTTTTGGGGTAGTGAAAATCAAGTATACAATGAGAAAACCATTGATGCAACAGAATCAAGAGCAATTGAATCAACTTGTGCTCTGATACCATGAAAGATTTAGGGTAATTGTTTTCTGTATTCTCATAAACCCAATGAAAGATATTTATACAAGTAGCTTTCCTAATTTCCCATAATACCTAACAATAGTTTAGGAAATAGTAAACTTCTTGAGGAAGTAGTTTCCTATAACAAAGCAAGTACCCATATATAGCTATCCTAGAATAAAGGAATAAACCACCTAAATAATCTCCTAACAAATTGTCTTCCATCCCTAGAATGGGATGCGTAATATTGTGAGGAAGAGAAAAATGGAAGCAGAAGAGGTTGGTGGGATGACAGTGTTGAAATCAACTAGAAGTGTGGTGGAAGAGGATAGTGTAAAGAGGGGAAAGGTGTTTGTGCTTGGAGTAAGTCATGCATGGATCGCCATTGAGTGAAGTTTTGTTTGAGATCAATTTGTAGGTGAGAAGTATAACATCAAATAGATAGGGCAGGGAAGTGGGATTGTGAAAGAGTTTTATAGTGGTTGGGGTAGAATGGTGTGATCCAGTAAAGGCCATGATGGTGGTGTAAGAACAGTAGTTGGTGCTAAGGGTGGGTAACTATTAGTAAATTGCATGGTGTTGAAGGCCTCCAAAGGCGGGGAGTAATCCTAGCGGTTGAAAGGAAAAATTGGAGTGTCGGTAGCCTCTGAGTTGATCAGCCCATGGACTGGATTGACCAGTAAAGGTGTAGTTGTAGCATTGACCCAATTAACAGTCATGAGTTGACTATTGTAACAGAAGCTTTAATGGTTGTTAGGACAGTCGACGTTGGGGCATTGATAGCATCATTAACTGCAACATTCAAAACATCTTGATCTATGCCTTGATTGTTAGTGGCATTCCTCAAGATTGAAATTGGGTCACTGATTGGAATCGGTAACTGGGTTTGTCTACCCCTCATGTTTGAAGTGAGTGAGTAAAAAGAGCCCAAGTGAGTTGACTCAGTTTTGTGCTTGATTTTACAGTGCGCTTGAATGGGAGAATGAAGCGATCATCGCCAGTAGACGTGGTTGTCTTCACCGAATCACAAGTCTATTTGTACAAGGAACACACATGTCCAAACACATGGCCCATCATACCACAGTAGAAACAGAAAGTGGTAAGATCCTCATAGCGAACCTGATGGTGTATTGATGCCCCCCAAGAATTCCAAAATCTGTTTTCATAGCAAATGGAAACCTTTTTGAAGAATCCAACCAAAATTTGAATTGAATATAGGATATGAGTGGATTAGACACTACAAGAAAAATGTATTTTAGCGATGGTCGCAAAAGGCATGTAGCGACGGTTTTAACTGTCGCTAAATAATACAGCGACGGTTGGTCAACCGTCGCTCATAAAGGCGTCACTAGGGCATTCAGCGACGGTTTTCAGCAACCGCTGATATAACCGTCGCTATATAATATATAGTGACGGTTGCCAACAACCGTTGTTAAATCCGTCGCTGAATACTATACAGCGACGTTAGGTAACCGTCACTAAATATGGAGCAATGACGACATTTAGTAGCTTTCTGTGACAGTTTCAACCGTTGATTAGCGACGGTTATAAACCGCCACTAAAATTTGAGCCATGTTTGAACCGCCATTTGGTAATCCTACAACCGTCGCTAAATGACTGTCATTATTATCATTACAATTGTATTATGCATATATACCCACATTTTAAACCTGTAATCACATTTTTCAACCTGTAAACAATCCACAGTTTTACACAACCATTTTATGTCAAAATCATTAAATAAAACTTCACTTCAACTATATTGTTATCAAAGTTAACAAAATATCAAAACTAGTACATGTAGAATTTCTTGAAGTTTGATAGCTAAAGTTAAATTTACTACAACTGAACTTGTACCATGTTTTTGAAAGAAATTAGTAGACAATGCTATGGAGTGTGGAGCCAACGAAGATCCTCATTATTTTGACTAGATGATGAGGGTCTTGCAGTTATTGGGGAAACTTGCCCACTTCCTTCATCTTGTGCCTCAAAATGATGAGTCAACATTATTACTAAACCAAATTACAATAATTTGTTGATTTATATTTAGTAAGTAATCAATATCACTGATAACTAATATATATTCAAATAATGTAAAGGAAAGGAAACATACGGGTGTAGTGGGTAGGCTTGCAAACTCAACATGCATATTTCCATCCAACTTCTGAAAAATGAATGTGAATGCTCCCTCATGTAAGTGCCTCTTTAATGTCTCTGTCTCTGACTGTGACTCTAGCTGGTGAACTCTCCGTTGCAAATGAGGATCAATGTTTTGCGTTGGCTGTGAGGACATCATCCCACTAAACATACTAGTGGTGCTGCCAAAGACTTGAGAAGGACATGGCTTGAATTCCAAAAGCTCGAACTCGGCCCGAATGCTCTTTTCAAATTTTCTTAGTCAATACCATTCCTTGTCATCTCCTTCACTGATCAATGGAAAGAAAAGAAATTGCATAATTGAAAATATTTCAAATGAAAAGGACAAACTAAAATGACTTACTTTGCCAAATTGGATCAATTGACAGTTGAGGACGGGATAACAAATCCTAGGACGGGATGGAAAATCTACACCTGCTGATGTCCCTGCCATATCAACAAAAAGTAAAGAAATAGTGACGCTTTGAGTCAGTCTTTAGGCAAAAATCTTGTTGTAAACTAGATGTGTGCTAAGTTTGAACTCTATAGGATAGTATGGACTGAATATGTAACACAAATCTTAATCAAGCATGAAAGTTGTACTAGCAATCTTTACCACTGTCAATTGAATCACTCTCAAATTTAAGCCAAGATAATGATTCTTTTTTCTTTTCTTTTCTTTTCTTTTCTTTTTTTCTTGAATTGCTAGAAAATAAATTGATACACCCATAAATAATAAAAAACATATATAATTTTTTTTTGACACCATACACCCAAATATGAATTAGAAATCCAAACAAAAGGGAGCCAACAAAGATGATAACAACAAAACTGAAATGAAACAACATCAAAATAACAAGTTCATAATAAGAAATCTCCATTCAGTCAAAAAACAAAAGGCTTCCTATAATTGTCATGGTTCAGCAACTTTCAGAGCATACAAATCAGGTAGAAAAGATATATTAACCCTCAAAGTGCAAACATCAAATTATTCCTTTTGAGTTTCTTGTTATTTGTTTCAATTATATCTATCATTCCATGGAGTTGCAATGTTCCATGCATTTGATTATGATCCTATGTAATCATGTAACTTGTTTTGTCTATACAAGCAGTAAGCTACAGAGAGAAAGAGAAGAATTGGTGTATAACAGAAATAATAGTAAGAACTATCTGAACCAAATCTACCTGAAGAAGGCACACATTTACAGATTTCAACTTCATAATTGTTTCAGAAACTATAACACAAAGTACTAATTGACTAGGCTACATCCTAAACAAAGTTGTTAGAATCAAGAATCCCACTGAAGGCAATGGAAATGATCTTCTTTTCCCAGCCTTACATACTAATGAAGGGAACCAAATCATAAGTGAAGAATTTTGAGAAAGCAGGAGAAATGTAATGTAGACCAATTTGTTCTCCATTTGTAGGCTTAAAAACATGCATATTTTTCATACAAAAATGTGCGACTCGAGGAACAATAAAAGTAATTTGGAGCTGTATTCCATTTGAAAATTTTTTTTATCCTAAATGGTTACAATGAAAACCCGAAAGAAAAAGAAAAAGGAAGATGATGAAAGGTACTATATGATCACACTCTGACCCTCCTCGCTACCAAGTACCAAGAGTTTAAAATTTAAAACAATTTCCATTGCACCACCCATGTCCAGCCAAGAACCAATCCAGATTAAATTTTGGATCTTTCAATTTACAACAGTAACTGTGTCATATTCGTGAGACCCAATGAGCTCTCCTATCACAGGCCGAACCATTTGAGCTACAAGAACCACTTGAATGATACTACTATACTAAATATGCACTGAACCATTTGAATCATATACTATTTAACTCGAGTTTTTACAGTCATGCTAAAATTATAAATAGAGGATTTGGGGTCTGCTCTTGGAATAAGTATTTATCTCATCTTAAAATTATATGAAAGGGGCATTAATGTTGCGCTCGTTCGTGTCTAGAAAATGTATATGATTTCTCTTCGAATGTATTGAAATTATGTTATGTTCAACAGTAAACCAAATGCAAACTCAATTTGAAAAAATTAGCGAAAATCAACAACAACAACATCCGATGAAAAGGGGAAATTGATGAGGTTTATAATTTGGGGAAATTAGGGTCGAAATTAACAGATCAATAACATTGTGAGGATAATCTATGCAAAAATATTGTGAAAAAAAGGATTTAAGTCTTACTTCATAGAAAGTGAGATCGATTGGGAGCTTTTTGGAGGTGTGAATGGTGGAAAGGGCACTATCGATGTTATCCGCCTTGACCAAACCTTCAACCTTGCAACGCAGAGCATCCTCATCGCCAAGTGCAGTAGCAGAACTGTGAAAACAATCGAAAAGTTAGTAAAAACTTTCAAGAATTGAAGGATGGATAGAGAATGAGAGAAGATAAAAAAAAAAGTGACCTTGATCTGCAACTTTGACGGCTTGTTCGTACTCGGATCTCTGAACATGGCGATTGAGATTAGTGAAGAGATCTTCGAGGGCAACGGGTTGAGCAGGTGTTGGTGAGGGTTTGGGTTTCTCCTTCGCTTAGGGCGCCATGGCCGAGCAGAAAATTTGGGTTTTTTTTTTGGTTCTTCAAGTTGATGTTGTTGTTAACGTTTGGGTTGGTAAACAATCTTCAGAAAGTAGTTCTTTGTAATCAAGAAAGTTACAAAATTAATGAACCACTATGAAAACAATCGGCCACATAGAACCACTATGAACAACACACACCATTTCCAAATTTCCAGCTCCCAAATCATAAAATTTTGCAATCTATCAACTATTAAACTTAAAATTAACAAAGATGTCAATAATGCGAATGCAAACCATTCAATGAAAACTAAAAGTCTAATTTTCTTACGAAAATTTTGCTTCATTGTCCACATTTCAGCAAACAAAAGCAATGCACGATGATATGGAAAAATTGGTACGAAATTGGTTGATAAGATTTTTTATTTCCCTTTTTTAACAATCAAACACACAGAAGTTAATAAGATATACAAGAAAAACAAAGCAAACTTCAGAACAACTGAATAGAATCTGAAATTTGACAATGTTTACAAAATAAGACCTAACCTGTTGATATGCTTCCATTGTCATAGACTTTGAAGTTGAAGCTATAAGGAGAAAGAGCTAATGAAGAAGAAGTGAAAAACTAACCTGAAGAAGAAGACGCACGCGGGAGACACCGGTGGCTGGAGCAGGCGGAGGACGTACGCAGAAGAAGAAGTTGAACCAGGGGGGTTTGATTGACTGACTGACGAGTGACGAAGGATTGTTTCGATCGCTGATTGTGTTGAGGGACCAAACGATCGATCAATAATGTGTAGCAGGGGTTGCGATCGATTAGGGGAGGGAAGGGCTAGGGACGATCGAATGAGGAAGTGACGGTGGGTTAGATTCGGATCGTGGTGGTCTTTCCGACAATAGAAGCCGACAACTGTGGTGGATACCGTGATCCCTGATTCTAGGGACCGTGATAGTGGTGGTGGATGAGCAGAGGAGGAGGGGATGATTGAGAGTAGAGATAGAGAAAAGGGATAGGGTTTTCAGGGACGATTGAGTAAAAAAAATTAATTTTTATTTATAACAGTTTTAACCGTTGCAATTATCTATAATCGTCGGTAAACAATATTATTCCGTGACTGTGGAACAACCGTCGTTAAATAAAGTATTTAGCGGCGGTTTTGCCAACATGTCGCTAAATAACCGCCGTTAAATTACCAATTTCTTGTAGTGAGAAAGGGCTCCTGAATCAATTTCAATAAGGGAACCTATGCAAGCAGCAATAACTTGAACATCTTTAACTGAGAGTTTGGTTCTTGGGAATTCATGAAATCGAACCCAGCATGGGATGCTATAAAAATGATAAAATGGTAAATGGGTTTTCAAGTTTTGACTGAAACTAGCCATCCGAAAAGAGTCCAGGGACTTGAATTGAAAACCTTAAGTTTGTCACAATCACTTTCAAACTGGTTTTGATAATAAGTGTGTTCTCTGTCATCCCGAGTGTATAATCTTACAATATGGCATGGGGAAGAAATATTACACTCTAGAGCCATTCTTTGAGCAAAGACATCCTATTTGAGATCCTGTTTATGATAATGCTTGGCTGCTACGAGAAGATGTAGGTGTTCTGCTTCTTGGTCCTTGCGCTGAGTAAAGACAGGAGCTGGAATAGTGATTTTATGCTCCAGTTGGAACTCTTAGCTATGTATCAACTCTGCAGTAGAGGGAGGTTGGGGAGATTAAGTTGGTGGGGGTGATAGTGGGTAGGGGGTAAAACAAGAGTTGCAGTCAGTATGTGTGGTGAGTGAGCGAAATGGAATTGCTGGAGTGGGTTGAACGTGATTGGGTTCTTCATGGAGTGGTGTGGTAAAGGACCAGGATAAAGGTGCATGCAGATCGCGAGAAGGGTTGACTGAATTAGCCATTAGCAGTGCATACGTGATGAGAATGGGTTGGATGGCCATAAGTGAAAAAAATGGAGACGACCATTTAGAAGAGCAAACCATTGATGGGATGTTTGGATGTGGCGACTGACCCAAGTACTCTCATTAGTGTAATTGTTGTTCGCACCATTTGAGAGATTGGAGTGATTACTCATTTTAATGAGTTACAAGATTGATTGATGAGAGATGACGGTAATAAAGCAGGAAATGATGAAGAGGGTTGGAGGAGAGCACAAACCTCGAGACCTGGAATAAAAAAAAACACAAGCAAAATGTAAACCAGCAGATGAATCACTGGAGAAGAAGCTCGAAGGAGGAAGAGACAAGAGGAAGAAGGGTGGGGAAGAGAGCTGAGAATGAGAAATGGTGGAAATAGAGAGAAGGCAGAGAAGGCAATGTTGAAGGAGTTAGGAGGAACAAAGGAGAGCCTAAATGATCTATTTATTGGTTGAATTGAGAGTGATAAATGTTTATACCAATATATATCTCCATAACTATAAGTGCCCACAACGAACATGGTTGCATGGCATTTTTCTATTGCTTCGAACATGACATTTCTATTTTTATTTTATTCTTGTTTTTTTACATTAATTGATGCATCAACAACAAAAGACACATTTCTTCAAGTCGTTAGCAAACGAATTAAGAATAGCCTCATGGAACTCCATGCTAAGTATTAACTCATCAAATGACTTGCTGGCGGTGATACCAAGATGCATATTCCTTAATATAGTTTCCTCATATGCATGGAATATCCATTCAATCAACCTGAGCAGGTAAACCATCTTTGGAACATCTCTATCTTAGGATGTACAAAAAGTCTGAATTAAATTTTGTATTAGTGCAAGCTTGAAAAGAAACACTACCAAAAGCTAGGATTATGCTAATTCTTGTAGTCTGAAACTCGATCATCATTGTTGAATTTAAAAGATACATTTTTCTTTGGTGCAGAGATGTTTGATCCATCATCAATAAATTTATAATTGGCTTTCTTGACGTGAGTAGATCTACAATGGCTAATTTAAGTGCTACCCCTTCTAGAAGTTGCTTGTCCACAAGCTTTATTCTTTGGAGAATATCCATTGCATCCTCTTCATTGGAACTTGCATCATGGGCTTCTTCAACTTCATGGTCATCAACATCTTCACAAGGGCTTGGCTCACATGCTTTTTCATGGCCATCAACAAAATTGCTTTCTAATACAATTTTTTTGTCTTTGTTCCTCTTTTGGTTCCTTGTTGACATTAGTATCTATGGCCTCCACCTCCTTACTATCTATTCTTTGATCTTCATGGTCTTCCATTATGTTGATATTAGTATCTTGGTTGATCTTGTTTTTTACATGCTATAGTTTTGACAATATGTTTTGTATGTAGTACCTATCACTACTACAAATATTAGCTTAGGTAACGCCACTTAGATAGCGCTTTTTTAAAGAGCTATCCAAGTGGGCGCTAGGATAGCGCTTATTTGTCTTTAAAAAAAAAATAATCAAAAAAAACGCTACAATAGCGCTTTTAAATTTTTTTTTCAGTTAAGCGCTATCTTAATTATGTTTTAGATAGCGCTTTAAAAAACGCTATGTGAAAAAACGTTACCAAAACTACCATAGCGCTTTTAAAGTGCTTGCATAGCGCTTTTAAAGCGCTATGCTACTTTCCTCTTGTATAGCGCTTCAAATATCAAATTAAATCTCGTTTTTAAAGATCTTGATATGATCGGACGGTTAATATCAAAAGCCCTAATAAAAACCTAAATCTCGACCACATGTATTTTGGTTTTGCTTTTGCCATTTTTTCAAACACAGAGAGAGGAGGCGAGGAACCAGATCGAGGAGGCGAGGAACCGAGGAAGGACGCGAGGAAGGAGGCGACTCAGGCGAGGAACCGAGGAAGGAGGCGACTCAGGCGAGGAACCAGAGGAGGCGAGGAGGCGAGGAACCGAGGAGTCGCAGGGTAAGGACCAGGTTCGTCTCTCTCGCTCGACTCTCGCAGCGGGTTTCAGCGTGCGCGGTTAGCACACTGGTTTTGAGCTGTGGTTGAGGTATTCTCCTTACTGGTTTTGTCTCAAACAGAGCAAAGCTTTATGGTTCATTGGTTAATACTCAGATTTATTTTTTTTACTTTTATTTTTCATTTTAACTAATAAGAACAAACGTCCAATATCACCACATAATTACTTTTAGTTGCTAATTTGGTCTATCTCATTGATAGCTGCATCTTTTAGTTGTAGAGAAGCTAGGAGAGTTATCTATACTTTTAGCTTTACAGTCTATTCTCATACACTGGTTCGAAAGCATGTGAAAGATAAATTGTGAGTATTGTTGTACAATGGAATTTAAAATAGGAAAAAAAAAAAAAAAAAAAAACCCTGAAGGAATATAATTGCTTGGAAAAGTATATGCATTAAGGATGAAGGTAAGGAAATTTTTTGTTTCCAGTGATGGTATGGTTTGTGTCTGTTATGGACAATGAGTTTCTAATGGAAATGTTATACTTTTCCTCATCAAAAATTTGAAATGGTGCTTTGCAGTCATGTCTGGTTTTGTCATTCTAACCAGAACCTGTGAAGGATTCAATTGAAAAACTTACAAATATGATTAATTTTTTCAGACTATAAGTGTGTCAGCTGTATAAGAACAGGACTGGGGTGCAATTTATAGATACTAAATAAGAAATCTACATTCATTGCGAGAATATTTTACACCCGAGAAGATTCTTGTACCAAAGTAAGAGTCTCTTTTAAGGAAACCCTGTGTTAGATCCCAAAACCAATCTGTCAATTAGAAGTTTCAGAACTTGAGAAACAGAAACATAGACAGAAGTTCATTTGTAGACCACCAAAATCCATTCGTAGGAATGTTTGTCATTAAATTATTTTCCCACTGGAACACAGCAGTTACATTTTTCTCGTAGTGATCTCCCATGGTACTACAAGGGTTGTTTTGAACATAGTAATGTTTGAAATGTAATAGGCAAGTCCAATAGATGTTCAGGGGTTATGTCTGGACAACTTTAGTTAGTAATTTCTCTTTGTTGGCTTCTTAAGCAATTGTATGGATGCAAGAATGCCTCATTTCAATTAAAGAGGATATTTGGCAATGAGGATTAGCCTAAAAATCAGTCCAGCATGTGGCTTTTGATAGATTCGTGTTCAGCTGGGATGACATTCTTAATGACTAATGTTTTGTTTCCCCTTTCTTTTTCTACTTCTTGTAATATGAGCAACTCACTAACTTCTGTGTCCTCTTTTTGATCATTAACAATTTTGCAGTGTGTTCTCATATAAAAAGGATGCAGCTTTATTGTTTTCTATTGTCTTGCTGCTTCTGTTATTTACATAACATTATTTTTTTCTCCTCAACATCTTCTAAGTTTCACATGTTATTACTCGGTGTCTCTTGAGTAGTTGAAAAATAGTAGAATTGGGAAGAAGACAGTTAAGTATCATATCAAAAGCCAGACAGGAAGAGAGAAGGTAGAAGAGAAGCCGTGGAGAGAAATGGCATGGCCTTGGTTTGCACGCCAAACGTTAAACTGTTTTATATAATAGGTGGGTCTGATTGCACCCCAAACTTACATAATCACACACAATCTATTAGACATACACTAAATGAATCTGACAAGACCTGTGCCAGAAAAGTTATCATAACTGCCAGGACAGTGGGTACTCTGCAGGACAGTGGGTACTCTGCAGTGAAACAGAGCGCACTCTGGTTTGCGACCAGCAGCAAGCTCGCATCAGTGCGTCCCTCACAGAGCAGCAGTTCATCCCTCGCAGCAGCAGCAGCAGTGCGTACCTTGCATCATCAGCAGATCGTCCCTTGCAGTAAGTCCCAAAATCTGCTATTGTTTACTCCCAAAATCTAGGATATTTCCTTGAGGAGATCTTGCAGTGCTACACTTATCATTATGGTGCACATGCGTTCATTCATTCCTTACGAGGACTGTTTCTCTTGGGTTTGTCTCAAGTTCTTAATTATATTCCCAAACCCAAATTTACCAAGTACAAACAATTGAGTTGCATTTATGTTGAAATGCCTCTTCATAGAATGCATGTCACAATAAAACTCATCATTATAGAAGGCCTGAAACCATTCTAATGGCTTTATTTGTTTCCTATTTGCTTCTGAAATACTTTATTTCCTCATTTTTAGAATCCGAGAAAAGAAGGAATCTGTGACAGTGTTGTTGTGCGGTACAAGCGGGTGCGGCAAGTCTACATTGTCAGATGGTATTGGTATTATAACACCAGATCTTGCAGCAGCAGTAGCAAATAAGTTAGAATTGACTACACACCCACCTTGTGCCTATCAAATCAGATATGCTGGCTGTAAGGGAGTCATAGGTTTATTGGCTGAGAAGAGAAAAGGTTGCCTGGATAACCCCTTAGTTATAGAGTGCTTTGATTTCAATAGCAATGGAACACATAAATTTATAGGGTAACTACTTAATTCCTGCTTTCATTTTATTTATTTTTGTTTTTGTGTGTATGATTATATGAAAACGCTATGACTCAAATATATATTAAAAATAGAACATTTTTGACCTTGCGTTGAATTATTTCATCAGGAAAGTTCTGAAGTCAGTGATGGACCTGGAAAATCTTCATAAGGAAAGAATTGGAGCACAACTTCATACAGAATCTTCTGCGAGGAAGCCTCATATGAGGGTATTTTGTATGGCCATTCTTCTGTCAGAAGTTAATTAACAGATGAAGTTGACATGTCTAACAGTACATTTCTTAACTATTTTTTTTGTAGATGTTGAAGAGTCAACTTTTTGTGGATGGGTTTTCTGAGAAAAAGCTAGACAGTTTCATTGACTACATTTCTAGTGGATTCGAGCTGAATTTTATGGTTGCAGTTGATTTCACAGGTACATATAATGTTGAGAAATATCATTGTATATTCCTTATGCGACTTAAAGGACAAATCATTAAAAGTATTATTTGAATTTTGTTCAGCTTCAAATGCAAATCCTAGACATCCAGATTCCCTGCACTACATTGATCCTTCAGGAAGATTGAATGCTTACCAGCAGGTGAAGTTTTACTTGACTTTTTTTAGTGCATGTAAATATATTAAAAGAATCTTGAGAATCGACATCTGCCGTTGAGGTTTATTAGTCTTTTCAGAGGGGTAGCACAAAAATAAAATATATTTATAGTATGTTAATTTTTCAGCACCTATTGAGCTGGCTGTCCTGTGATTGATATATAAAAATGGCTTCTTAGAGCTAGAAGATCTCCTAATGGAAATTTCTCTTGACAACCTTATGAGGAATACTGATCAATCATTCTTTTGTTGACAAACTGCTGATCAATATTTTTAAATCAGTTCTACTAAATATTATAAACTAGATGGATACTACGATTGGTTAAATCATTGGTAATTTGGTATAGGAGGTCTTCTGGTGGGTCACTTTCACATGTTTTGAGTCCCTTTGGTTTCAATGCACTCGAGGAGTCAGTTATATCTTATATCGATTGGTTAAATCATTGGTTATTCTGGGGTAAGTTCCACACCTATTACTGCTACTATATATATATATTAGTTGAGAAGGCTGCTATCAAGAAATATAGTTGGACCTTTAGTCATTTACATTTATCTTACTGATACAAAACCCTTTGTGTTTGGCAGTGGTTTGCATATATATAGTAGCAGTAATAGGTGTGTTCTTGTATTTCAGGTTAAGATTTATATACCGACTTAGTGTGTGTGTGTGTTGTTATACTTATACAATGCCATGATGCAATTTCAGGTTATGCGAGGATATAATTTGAAGTGGCGGTAGAATCTGAGAAACATTCAGCGGTGCCGCAATGTACAGACGAAGTTAGGACTGTAGGAGAAGCTGTTGGCCATTTCATTTCGTGGCCGAAAAAGCTGGTGTATATATATGATAGCATATTAACAATTTTGTATGAATGCTTAAATTATATTTTGAATGAATGAGAAACAGTTAGTTATCATGTTGTGTCTTTATTGATTGATTGAACGTTGTCATTATTATATTAAATATTATATAAAAAAATATTATATGGTAGTTAATAAAAAAAATTCACCGAAATTAAATAGCGCTTTAGAAGCTAATTAAAAAAAAAATTAAAAAAAAAATCAAAAAAAAATAAAAATAAAAAAATAAAAAAAAATCAACAAAATTAAAAAAGCGCTATTCAAGCTAATTTAAAAAAAAAATTCACCGAACTTAAATAGCGCTTTCTAAAGCGCTATGTAAGTTAATTAAAAAAAAAAAACAACGCTTAGATAGCGCTTTATTAAGCGCTATCTAACGAAGCGCTATTTAAGTATGCGACTTGCATAGCGCTTTTTTGAGCGCTATCTAAGCCTATTTTTAAGCGCTATGCAAGCCTATATTTGTAGTAGTGTATGGTTTTGTTTGCTTTAGAATAGCCCCCCAGTTCCTAGGCATGAGTTGCTATTTCGTTAGTTATTTTACCTGTGTAGGGTTTCACTAAGTGGAGTTCTATATAATGCCATCTCATTTAGTCATTAAATCTTCCCAAACCAGTGCATGAAAACCACTAGGTTTTTTTAAGAGATTGACAAAGGCTTCCCCATGTTCCTTCATCATCTCCTTCAATGATGCAAGCAATGAAGCATGCAAAACTGCTCCATATTTCTCCCTGATTCAACTAGGGCAAAAGTAGTGCTAGATGAGATAGGGTTCCATCCTTCTCTTGTTATTTGAATCATCTCCACGAGTGGGAATGGAGAGATTCGTCCATCAAATAGATTTGGAAGTCATCCATGTTTCAGATTCACGTTCACCACCATGAAAATCAGTTCAACCAAGGAAACTAAGGGTGTGTTTGGTTGCATGGAATCCTAAGATGGGAATTGGATTCTCATTCCCTGGCATCCCAAGTCATGGCATCTCATGCCATGGACTTGGCCAACTTTGTTGTTTGGTTGTCCATGGGAATTGGATTCCAATTCGAATCCAATTCCTATTGTGAGTGTTTGGTTGCCAAAAACTAATCATGGGAATCTTTTGTTTTTTTTAATTATGGAGATCCCACAATTCCTCCAACCAATTCTACTTTGTAGAATTCGAGAACCACTTTGAAAACTCTCTTCTTAGCAATTTCGTTACCGAATTCAAGAAAAACTCCCAACTCAACCGTTTAAGTATTTCATGCCCATTGTATCTCAAAATTTACGCATATGCTCCTTCACGTTTAGTTAATTTGCTTTGTAGTTTCAGTGTCTTTTAAGTTGAATTAGTATTTTATGTGAATACATAATTAGGGTGAAAACACACAAAATGGTTTGTCACAAGTTCTCTGCAACCTGAATCGAAGCAATCTCTTGTTACCAGAACTTCTAAAGTCAATATCACTGCAGTATGCCTTGAATTCATTGATTCATTAAACATACATCATTCAAATAGCAACTCTGTCACTACACTTGCTATCCTGTAGAAAAGCCCGAGTATGATTTTCCATACACCTAAATTGACAATATTTACAAATGACGGAACAAAGCACGACACAAAATGCAACATTATGCATAGCACATTCATATTTCTAGATGGACAACACAAAACAACTACATAAAATGTTCAAAATGGAAGTCAATTAAATGACTAACAATAATCATGTCATGCTTTATTGTTTATATAATAAAAGAATTTTAAAACATCCCATAAAAATTGCAAGAGATGTTGTATGTGTATAGATGCCTTGGATAAGGACGAAATCAGTATCTCTCCTCAATCTACACTATACACACTCCTCTTCTACTTTCTCATCCCATCTTATTCTATATAAACCATCTCCCCCTCTCTTACTTCTTTCAATCCCACATTAAAACCCACTCATCCACTTTTCTTGACTTCTCTTACAGCCTTGTCTCTTATCTCACATTTCTTCTAACAAACTCTCTCTGCCTTCATGTTCTTCTGTCCAGTTCAACAAAGATGGACATTCTTCACTTCTTATTCGGGATATGTGGTAAGTACATGATGAGAGATCAGTGGAGAGATCAACCCCTCTTCGAGAGATCAGTGGAGAGATCAACACCACCAGCTAAGATCAGTGGAGAGATCAACCCCTCTTCCAAGTTCTCATGGAGAGATCAGTGGTAGTTAACTTGTGGAGATCGAGAAATAGAGAGCGAAGAAGATGAGAGACGTACCTGGGGTTTTTTGCAATGACGAGAGAGCTTCAAAAATTTGCTTCAGTTGATGTGAAGAGAGGTGGAGATAGGCGAGGCAACGAGGGAGGACTAAATCGAGAGGTTTTTAGTATCACCAAAAGTTTTCCTTGGTGAACCGAGGCGTCCTATTCCCACCAAATGTGGCACGTGCTGGCATCCCTCACCCACCAGTAAAATATCAAACAAACACCCAAAATGCTATTCCCATGGAATGGGTGCAACCATGCACACCCTAAGGGTGTGCAAGAATCTCAGTCCTGGTCCCAACCCGTCCGACCTGTTCTGGTATAGTCCCGAACCGGTTCAAATCATGACAAATCTAGTTTGAACCGGGACGGAACCAATTTTCACAAATATAGTCTCAGAACGTTCTAGTTCTTCCTAGTTACTGTAGCAATTCAAAAATAAAGTCCAAGCTCAGCTATTAGCAAAGCCCGACCCATTGTCCATTTTGCAAAACAAGCCCTTATCCCTAGGGTTTTGCAAACCAAACCAAAGCAAACTGTTCCTCTAAACAAACTCTTCTTCTCGCAGCCACTCCCATCCTCACTCACAGACTACTCTACTCAACATCTCGCCTCAACACAGGGCATCTCGATCTTTCCCTGGCAGACAACCACAACCGTCATCATCTCGCCATCTCTCTTTGCAACAACCATCACGACACTATCCACCAATAGGGCATCACAGATCTCGCCATCACCTCTCCCTTTTCTGGCCGTCTTCATCCCTTCTTTGTGTCTTCCTCCCTTCTCTGCGTCTTCCTCTCTAAAGTCTTCTTCTCTACTATGCGGTGAATCCACCAAGTGTTTGAACAATTTCCAGGTAATATTTCAAGACCCCATTGCTTCGTTTTATTTCCTATAAAACAAACACACCAAACTCGCTATCTATTTATCTCTCTCTGTCTCTGAAGCTCAAACTTGTCTACCCGATGAGCTGTGTGTAGTTAAATACATCAAAATTTTAACAACTTCATAACTTCTCATCCTTCTCTTATTTCTGTCTGTTTCTCTCCCAATCTATTAATTTCACTTCCTATGCTTTTTTCATCAATGGGTTTTCATGTGGACTACATAGAACTCTTCTTGTCGAAGCTTCTTCTCCACACACTCTCCATTGAATCCATTTATAGCAATTTGTTTCAGTTTTTTCAACTATCTAATTTGTTTTCAGCAACTCAAAAAAAATTCTAGTATTTTTTTGTTTGAATTCATAAAAGTTATCTTTAATCGAAGTTTTTATATATTGCAAGACAAAAGCTATTAGGTGAGAAACTAAATTATGTATGTTGTTATTTAAGTGTCTTGTATGCATTGAAGAGTTGGAATTCTATGAAGACATTGAAACAAATACTTGTACATTGATTTCTTATTGATGTTGGTAGTTGATTTTTGTTGCTAGTTGATAGTTGATTTCGGTTGGTGTTGACAGTGAGTTATGTTGGTTCAATTGTAGAGTTGTTCAATGCAAAGGTGGTAGCAGCTTCAAGCATAAACAACAACAATAATGCAACTCAAGATGATCCAATGGCAAAGGGAAAGGCACGGATGTAAGAAGAAGATTTTCCGAAAGAATGATGATTGGTGAGCATTTCAAATTCAAGTATAAATTGTGTGTTGTAAAGTTAAATAACAATAAAATGTTAGCAATCCTTGCATGAAATCACAACAGAAATCATTATGTTGCTGGTGATTTTGATATTTTTGTTTCTAATTGATACATTCTAATTGATAAAAAGATGGACTGCATCACAGCAAAAATCACCCCTTTGTCATTAGAATTGTTGTTTTTAATCACAGAAATCATTAGAATTGATATTTTTTTTTATTAGAAATCATCCCTTCATCATTAGAATTGTTGTTTTTATCATAGAAATCACAGCAAAAATCATTAGAATTGCTGTTTTCGCCCATTGAATTATTGTTTTTTATTAGAAATCATTCCTTTATCATTAGAATCGTTGTTTTTCCCATTGAACTACATGGATGTTTTTTATCACAGTAATCACAATAGACATTATTTTGATATTTCAAGTTTAAAGATCTTGCATTTTTTTCCATTAAACTACACGGTGTTAAAATTGTTTGCATTTTTACTTTAGGTTTCAACCTACAATGCTTAAAATGATGCCACTCATGCTAGCTTTTCACCATCTTTGGTTCGCTTCCCTGGATCCAGTGGCAAGAAAAAAGGCATTGATGCAAGAAGAAGATGATCTGGAAGAATGATGAACTGGATTTATTGATTTGTGTTGTAAGGTTATTTGAATGACTTTTTCATTTATTGGTTTGTAAACCTACTTGTGAACCAAGTTGAAAAATGTGTGAACCATTAGGTGATATTTTTCTTAATCTCTGTTGTGTGAACCATTAGCTCCATTGTGACATTTTGAAGTTAGAAAGCAAATTTATATTGCAAGCAGCCAGGCAGGTTTATATTGAAGTCAGAAATGAAGGGTCTGTGCCAAATAATTTTGTTTAATTTTTAATATTTTAGCATAATTAATCTCGTCCTCCTTCCTAGGAGAAGTAAAGATTTTTGCAAAGGTAATTGAAATGGTCTTCAGGTAACACTCTAGCTTCTAATGCCATGATCTTCTCTTCTTCTACAAGGTGATTAAAGGGTGTACTTGGTTTGGTTTGACTTTCTAAAATGTAGTTAGGTGAGAAATATTGATCAAATAAGAGAATGTGAGACAACACAACCCTGACTGACAAAGTGATTATGCAAAGTGAAACTGATAAAAGAGGATCAAACAATCCCTTTTTGTTTTAGAATTGAAACTAAGTTTTATCCTTAAAAATGAGATTTTGATTAAAAAAAAGGGATGGCAAGGTCCTAGTCCGGGACCAACCGGGTATGTCCAAGAAATTGTGTTGTCCTAGACGATTTCAGCCCATTCACTGGACCCGAACAAGCCCAATCCCAGTACGACCTGGACCGTGCCCACCCCTAAAGGAAACCCTAATTTCGTCTCTCCTTAATGGAAACTAGCATGTTCCTTTTCTTCCTTCTTAATTGATTAAGAAATTTCACCAAAGCATTTGATTAAGTAGAAACTGATACATCTAAATTTGGTCTCTCAAAAGATCTGACCTTCAAGATAAGGTTAGATTGCCAAAGTCCACCTTTTTTGTGGTTGAAGGCACTCTGATGCTTAAGTCAATAAATCTATAGGAGAGAGCTTAATCTGGACAGAGTTCAGTTAAAATTGCATACATTTGTCGAATATTCTTTTACCTTATATAATGTATGTTATTAACTCTCCACGTAATTTAAGCATGTAAGGCGTGATGAGGGGAGACGTTCTTTGTAACAGTCTTCTCCTTCCATGAGGTACATCCTTGGAGAAGTGATTCCTACCATGACTCGCCTCCTTCGTAACGTCTCTACTCTTTAAGGGAGAGATTTGTTGGGCCTGGATTTGGGCTTTTGATTACAATCTGTTCTGAAGATCCCTCTAGGGCTTTAATGACTGGACATGCCTTTTGGGGCTTTGTGGGTCGGGCCTGGACTGAAACAACTGGTCTTCGTGATACATGATGTTTGCCATGTGTACGGTCGTGATTTGAGCCCTATTTGATGTACCATCAACTACTCCCCCTAGTTAGTGCATGCTTATCTGGCCACTAACTCTACGGCGGTTGAACTTTCGACTTTATCATTGCGATGCATTTAATGACATTAACAGCTGTCGATACAATTACTATTCTGATGTCTCATTCGCCTGTTTGTTTCGGTGGAATTTGTGGTATTTCATGCAACCATCATACCTCGCACATCTTCCCATTAGTAGTTTTTTTCATTGCCTAACCCTATAAAAATGGGGTGTGAGATTTGTGTTTATTTATTTACGCTATTTCCATTGTCAGAGTTTACTTTGTCTCTCCTTCTTTGTTTTCTTCTTTGCATGACTCATTTCTCAAGTCTGCTATTAGGATTCTAAGTGGTGAGGCGCTTGAGATCTGCAAGGCATTCTTTTTGCCCAAGAAAGCATCGCAATCCACTTTGAATAGTGTTCGCCATGGCTTCTCACTGCCACCAGACCTTGAGATTATCTTGCCTAGGATAGATGACAATCTTTGTCGTTCAAGGCCTGACTACATTATGTTGTACCTTGGCATGTTCCAGGTAGGTTTTAGGCTTCAAAACCTAGAGATCTTCTGGGAGTACTTGGACTTTTTGGGCATTGATCCCGCTCAAATGGGTTCCGACAACTGGAGGGTGATGGTTTCGACCGTGGCGAAAGCCATTCTCTCTGGGATTCCTCGGAATACCTAGATTTTGCACTCTCTGGTGGGGCTCGTTGTAAGCAGTAATCATGTGTTTCCTCTGTTCTCTTGTTTATTTTGGGAAGCTTAAGGACGATTACAGGCCCTAATCGAGATATTGGTTTTATAAGCTCTTGATTCTGGCTACTTCAAGTTACAAAATCGACATATTATGTGGTTGTTGTGGGTGCCCAAGAAGTGGAATGAACTATACTTGATTGCAAAGGAGCTGGCGATTCGTGATCGGTTTCTAAAGCTTCATCGAGTCACTATGGAGGCTTTCCTTAACTACAGATGTTGTCGAGCGCAGTGCCTTGTATACTATGAATGAGGCGGAGTGTGCAGCGATTATTGAAGCTCGAGCTGCTGAAGTTACTATTGCTCGTGCTGGCAATGTCGTCATTTCTGGCCAGGGGAGGAGCATGCTGCTCATGTTAGCATTGGTGATGCTAGCATTGATGGGAAAGTGAGCTCCGCTAGGAGGGTTACAGGTCTCAATGCTCCTGCTCCTGCTAAAGTGATCCCATCACCACAACTGGCGATCAACCCTTGTTGTATCCCAAAAAAGAAGCAGTTGTTGGTTCTGTTCATGGTGCTACTCGGACTGCTCCTCGTCGGAAATCGTTGGGAAAGGTGATGAAGATGAAGCTCAACTTGTTGCTCGAGAGGCTGAGGAGATAAATCAAACTATGGAGATGAGCAAAAAGAAGGTTTCTCATATATTGGACGAGCATGAGAAGAGCCTCATTTCTACTCATGGCATGTCTGATTTTGCCAAGTGGTATGATGATGACCCATGTGTCCTCAATAATAAGATGTTCCAGTTTGCTATGGAGCAGTCTCATAATCTGACTAGCACGAAGACCATAGCTGACTTCGAGTACAACCTAATGTATGACGAAGAGGATGTTGATTGTGGTTAGAGTTCTAAGTCTCATCCTCCTCCTTTTTCTGGTCGTGCTACTGATGTGGTAGAGTTGTTTGCTTCTCCTCCTATTTATTCCACTCCTGGTACTATTGTCTTTAAGAAGAATGGCAAGAGTGGTACTTTTGTCATCACTGCCATTCCGACTGTCCATCCAGCTACTGGGGACGGGGCTTCCGTTATTCCTGATCCCCAAATCCTTCATCCACAGATTGGTTGGAAGGAACCCAAACCTGAAGACATCCGTATTAAATTGAATGGGATGTTCAACTAGTTTTCAAATATGGACGTGCAGGATAGTGCATGTAATCTTATCAACGAGTGGCATAGGAGGTTGGTTGAGAGGGCTCCAATGCCCATGCAGTAGCCTAGGAATCACCTTGACCAAGGTCTTAAGAAGATAATGGAGGGGATGAATCATCTAACTTATGTTGTGGTGATGGGATCAGATTACAAGGCTGCGTGTGATCAGGTAGACTTCGTGGAGAGAAAAGATGGCAGGGCATGCATTTGTGTCTTCCCACGTTCTTCGTCGGTCTGAGGTGTTGAAGGCACAGTGTGCAGAGTTGGAGAAGGCAGCTGAGACTATTCGGGATTCGTTGAAGGAACTAGAGGTTGTTCGGGACAAATTTGCTGCTAAACTTGAAACCTCGGAGACGGAGTTAAACAAACTTCATGATCGGATGGATGTTGTTGAGAAGGAGTTGTCCAGTGAGTAGGTTGGTCGTGACGAAGCCATGCGTTCTGCTGCTAAGCAATCTAACAGTCGTAAGGTTGCTGAGGAACGAGTGGTGCAGTTAACTGCTGAGCTTACTACTGCTAAATCTGACGCTTTTGCGAGGGTCACTATTATTGAAGGAGAACTTGTATCGACCAAGAACGAGCTTGCAGTAGTCACAAATAGATTGAAGATTGTAGAAGCGACAGACTGGAAAAGGGTCATTGATGGTTGAATTGACCTCATCGATTTTATGGAGTCAGAAAAAGGTCTCGATCTAACGAGATATCATGGTCTGGCTGACCAAGTCTTTAAAGACGCTGACGATGAGGAATGTGTTTCCGATCCACCTAGTGATCCGATGGATTAGAACAGTTGTCTCTTCCTCCGTCTGAAACAACGCCATCATTTGCCTTTGTTATTGAAGAGAAGTCTGCATATATTTTTGGAGACAAGACACCATCTCTGTCCGAACCTGTGCCATCATCTGCCCTTGTTATTGAAGAGAAATCTGCATTATCTTTTTGAAGACAAGACACCATCTCTTCCTACTGATGATGTTGTTGATGTTAATGTTAATGTTCAACCTTCTTCGAGTGTCTCTTCAAGTGATGCGTTGAATGCCTTTATTAATCCCTGTCCAATCCATGTATCTTCCTCTTCTGGTGTAACAAACTAGAAAGTTAATGAAAATCTCTTTTTGTCTATACTTGTACTGTTTCTTTGTCTTCTTCGTAGTGATCATTTCCTGATTTCATTTTGGTAGCTTGTCGTTCGTATTCTGTATATCTCTTCGTCTAACTTAGTAGTTTAGACGTAGCTGAATTTATGCTTGCTTCTAATACTTCTGATTGAAGTCTGACTCATGCAAACTCTTATGAGTACACTTCGTGGTCCGACTTGTTAGTTGGGCTGAAAGATTTACAAGTAAGTCTGACTTACACGTCCAGACTTTTATGAGTACACTTCATGGTCCGACATGTTAGTCGGGCCCGAAGATTTTACGAGTAAGTCTGACTTATACGTCCAAACTTTTATAAATACATTTCGTGGTCGACATGTTAGTCGTGCCAGAAGATTAACGAGTAAGTCTGACTTATAGTCAATACTTTTATAAGTACGCTTCGTGGTCCGACATGTTAGTCGGGCCAGAAGTTTTTACAAGTAAGTCTGACTTATACGTCCAGACTCTTATAAGTACACTTCGTGGTCCGACATTTTAGTTGGATCAGAAGATTTTACGAGTAAGTCTGACTTATATGTCCATATTTTATAAGTACACATCGTGGTCAGACATGTTAGTCGGGCCAGAAGATTTTATGAGTAAGTTTGACTTATACGTCCAGATTTTATCAGTACACTTCGTGGTCCGACATTTTAGTCAGGCAAGAAGATTTTAAGAGTAAGTCCAACTTATATATCCAAACTTTTATAGGTAAACTTCATGGTTGATCAGACCAGAAGTTCTATTGGTACATCTGACTTATTTGTCCTGACTCTTCTCGTTTTTGTTTTTTTTTTCTCGTGATCCGACGTTATGGTCGGATCAGAAAATTTTCTAGTAGATTCCTAATCTGACTTTAATTTCCTAATTGGATTAGATCATTTGAACACAAGGCGAATAGATTCAGGAATTTGGAAGTCCTACTGATAATATTTCTTCAAATGTTTGACATTCCATGGTCGTAGTAACTGTTCACCTTTCGAGTCTTCCAATCAGCATGTTCATGGTTAGTTGATTATCACCACTTTGTATGGTTCTTTCTGATTTGGATTTAGTTTACCCGCGCTTGGTTCTTTTGTATTGAGCTTGATTTTTCTGAGCACTTAGTCGCTAATGCTAAATATACGAGGCTTTACTTTTTTATTATAATAACTTGCCATCCGTTGTTGGTAGGTTGCTGCTTTGATCGAGGTTCTTTCTCTTTCTCATCAAGAAGATATAATCCAACTCGTAATGCCTCATTGTTATCCTTTGTTTGGAACTCTTCAGTTTTGAATGTTGACATGCTGATTTCGACTGGTACCATTGCTTCATATCCATATGCAAGGGCAAACGGTGTTTATCCGGTCGGGGTTCTCTTTGATGTTCTGTACGCCCAAAGGATGCCTAGCAGTTCAGACACCCACAATCTTTTTGATGCTTTGAGCTTCTTTTTTATTGCTTCTAGGATTTTTTTTTTCTGTTGGTCACCTCTGCTTGTCCATTCGTTTGTGGGTAGGCAAGTGTTGAGAAGTGTTGTTTGATACTAAGTTTTGCACAACTTCTAACTTTTTTGCTTTCGAATTGTTTGTCATTATCAATAACAATTACTCTTGGGGTTCCAAAACTGCATATTATATCCTTTCAGAGAAAGTTTTCGATTTGAGCTACTCCGATCTTTGCCAACGGCTCTACTTTTACCCCTTTGGTGAAGTAATCCACCACTACAAGGAGGAATTCCTTTCTGTCGGACACTGGAAGTGGTCCCACAATGTCCATTCCCCAATGTGCAAATGGCCATAGACTACTCATCAGGATTAGGTTTTGGGCTGGCATGTGAGTATATGGGGGAATTTTTGACATTTGTCACAAGTACAAACGATTTCATTTGCATCCACTTGCATTGTTGGTCAGTAATAACCAAATGTTAATGCTTTCTTAGCTAATGTTCTTCCTTCTAGATGGTTCTCGCTTATGACATAGTGAATTTCTCGTAGAACAAAATCTGCATCATCAAGTGAAAGGCATCTTAGCAGCGATCCTGTGGCATACATTTTATAGAGTATGTCGTTAATCAGTGTGTGTTGTGTTGCTCTGTTTCGCAATTTACCAGCCTCCGTCTTATCCGTTGGAAGTGTTCTGCTCTATATGTACGCCAAGATTGGAGTCATCCAATTGCTCTCCTAACCCATTGCACATGCATATTGCACTTGGTTTTGTAGTATTGAGCTCTCATGTATTGTGACGAGCCGATTATGAATTTTTTCAGCTCGTGATGCCTCCAATTTGTCAGTTTTGTCATTTTGTGCTCTTGTGCATCATTGAATGGTTGCAACTTGGAATTTTTCTATCAACTCAGTAGTCTTTTGGTGGTAGGCTTTCATCTTAGCAACTTTAACTTGGAATTCACCATTCAACTAATTGACCACCAGTTTGGAGTCGATGAAGGCGCTGATTTCTCTCACTTCTAAGTGTTTGGCCAGCTGCAATCTAGCTATCATTGCTTCATACTCGGTTTCATTGTTTGAGGTTTTGAAATTGAATTTTATCGCCTTTTCCAACATTACGGCTTCTTGCCCCATTTCCCATTTCATTGGATGTTCAATTGCAGTACAAGATCCATTCGTGAACAGTTCGTTCGGTGTGCTCTTTCTTTTGATTGTTGTTTGGTCGATGTTCGTTGATATCCGTGAATTTAGCAATTTAGTCTGCTAATGCTTGAGCTTTTATTGCAGTTTGTGCAACACTGACCGAAGTGGTTGTTCGGTCATGACAATGATGGGATGAGCTTGGAAGTATGGTTTTAGCTTTCTTGAGGATACAACCAGAACGAGTGCTAGTTTCTCCAAAGCTAGGTAGTCAATTTATGCTTTCTTAAATGTCTTGCTGACGTAGTGATTGGCTTCTGTGCGCCCTTTTCTTCTCGTATCAGTGCTGAGCTGATTTCCTGTTCGGACACTGACAAGTATAAGTACAACGTTTCTATTGTGTTTGGCTTTGATAGCAGTTCAGTACTTCCCATGTATGCCTTCAGGCTTTGGAAAGATTTTTCACATTCTTCACTCCACTTGAATGTTTTGTTCCCTTTCAAAATTTTGAAGAAGGGAAGAAATTTATCTGACGATGTGGAAATGAATCTGTTCAAAGCTGTTATTTTACCACTGAGACTTTGCACACCCTTGACATTAGTTGGAGACTGCATGTTGAGGAGTGCTTGTATCTCTTTCGAATCAACTTCAATTCCTCTCTGATTGACCATGTAACCAAGAAATTTCCCTGATTCTACTTCGAATGTACATTTTTTTGGATTCAGCTTCATTTTGTATCTTTGGAGCTGAAAAAAAGCTTATTCGAGGTATTTGATGTGGTTTTTTTGTGTAAGCTTTTGACTAGCATATCATTAATGTACACCTCCATGGTCTTGCATATCTAATCTTTGAACATCCTGTTTACAAAACGTAGGTACGTGGCTCCTGCATTTTTTAGTCCGAATGGCATCACTTGGCAGCAGTTCGTACTTATTTTTGTTAAGAAAGATTTTTTTGCATCTCTATCTGGTTGTAGCTAGAGTGTGCATCCATGAAGCTTGGGAGTTCATGTTCGTCAGTGGCGTCCACTTTTTGATCTATTCGTGGCAGTGGGAAACTGTCTTTTGGGAAGACCTTGTTCAAATCCGTGTAGTCTACACATATTCTTCACTTGTTATTCTTCTTCTTGACAAAATATGTGTTGGCCAACCAGTCCGAGTAGTGAGATTCCTTAATCATGTCTGTATTTATTAGACGATGCACCTCTTCGTTTATTGTTTGGTTGTGTTTTGGGGCAACTGGCCTTATTTTTTGTCGGACTGGCTTCTTATCTGGATTGACTTGTAGTTTGTGAGTAATAACGGAGGGGTCAATGCCTACCATGTTTTTCATTGTCCATCTGAAGACGTCCTATTTGTCTTTCAACAGTTGGATTAGCTTCTTAGTTAGTTCTGGATGGATTTTTGTGCCAATCCGAGCTGTTTTTCCTCCCTCTTCATCGTCCAGATGGATTGGTGTTGTTTCTTCTTCTAGTTGTCCAATATTTGGTCTACCTCTTGGACTGATTGGAGCTGCATTGTCTTCTGGGAGAGTGGAATCCGTTTGACCAAGTTGATGCAACGACTCTTCTAGTCGTGACGGTGATTGATATATGTTCGGGCCCTTCATTGTTACATAATGGTATTCCTGTGCAGCTAGCAAGTCTCCTTTGATGACCCCGATGCCATCGTCGGTGTGATACTTTAGACATTAATGCATGGCAGAAGACACTGCACCCATCTCATGTATCCAAGGCCATTCGAGAAGCATGTTGTATGCGGATGCAGCATCAACAACAAGGAAGTCCGTTAATAGGAATCGTTGTCTACCTGATTCTCTTGCTTCGAGTGGGAGGCACTGTTCTCTGCTGAAATTCACTATTGGTGGATCATTGAGTTTAAGCATTTCTTTGCTGAATTGCATCTTGCGGAATGTTGTCAGGTAGAGAAAGTTGGTTGAGCTACCCATGTCGACCAATACTCTCTTGATCCTCCATCTCGTTATCAGTACTAAAATCACCAGGGCGTCATTATGAGGGGAAAAAACTCCCTTCGCATCCTCTTTGGAGAAGGTCAAAGTTTGTTGGGTCATTTTGACGCGTTGTACAAAAGGTTGCGGGTATCAGATCTTTGTCTGTAAATCTCAAATTGATCACTTCCGTGATCAGCTAGATCATTTTTTCTCTCCAGCTATGTCGTGTAATGTATATTAGGTCTTTAGGCTGCTTATTTGACCCTGTGGTAGCGCCCGCCTTCTCTTTCCGTTTAGATTGCTTATCTTTCAGCCTGGCGAATTCTCTAAGTTGTTCTCTCTGGATCTGATACTCGATTTTGTCTTTCAAGTTGTAGCAGTCTTCGGTGTTATGTCCATGATCCTTGTGGAAAGAGCAATACTTGCTCTTATCTCATCCATCTGGATCTCCTATCATCTCAAGTGGCTATTTGAAGTCCTCCCACTTCGCCATGGCCTTTAGGACATTTGTTCGACTTGTTTTCAAAGTCGTGAACGGTTTGTACATTGTGTTGACTGCATTCGTTAACCATTCATGTCATTGTTTTGATGCCTTTTTACTGGCATTTTTCTTCCATGGCATGTCATCTCGTCGTCTCTCTTCTCTAAATTTGTTGGAAGAATCTCTTTTCAGATTTTTTCTTATTCTTAGCGGCCAACATCTCCTCGAGAGTGATGTACTTTTGAGCGTTCTTTAATAAGGTCACCATGGTTCTCAACGGATCAAAGTTCAGAGAGTTCTAAAATGACCTTCTTTTCAATCCGGAGGTGAAAGTGGCTATAGTCGTGTCATTGCTGCATCCGTCGATCATGGTTAACTCGTCAGTAAAACAAGTAACGTACTCCTTGATAGTTTCTTCAAGGTTCTACTTGATGTGGAGTAAATAATGTGGGCCCTTTCTGATCCACTAGCTACCAATGAACCTTGTGATGAAGGCAGTGGCTAACACATAAAAAGAGTGTATCGACCTGGGCCATAGACTGTTGAACCAACTCATCGTTGTAGACGTGAGGCTGGTCGGAAAGGTTCGGCATAAAATAGACTTCTTGTTTTCCTTCAATGCCGTCATATGGTGGAAATGTCACAAATGGCATGTCGGATCAGTAGTGCCATCATATGTAGTGATGGAGCCAAGATTTTTGTTGAAGGGGGCGGAGTGATGAATCATATTTAATGATAATATAATTATTAATTACTTTCATATAATTTTTTTTTAATTTCAACAATACATAAGTAACTATACGAAACACCAATTGCTAAACAGCTCCATCTAATCTATGAGGAAAGAAAATGAATCTAACAAGCTACAAACACAAAAGATAAATATATGAGGGACAAATCAGATTGGTATATAAAGTTAAGGGGAAAAAATTAATTTCAAATGTAAAATTATATGTTTTAAAAAAAATTGGGTTATTTGCTATTTGTCCCCTATCAAAAACAACTAATTAGAGGTTACCTCCAAATGTAATCACTATTGCAATCTTTCCCAGGACTAGCAGACAACGTGCATTAACTGTCAAAAGGCTTGCATTGATTACCAAAATGTCTTTCAAACAATAACCCACAAATGTACCTCAAGATACAAAAATGTATTTTGAGGAAAAATTAATGGGTTGAATTTTTCATGTATCTCCAAAAACATTCTATGAATAAAATTAAAAAAACTAGACCTTGATATATACAAATTCATTTCGAGAAAATAAACTTAGTCTTCCTCAAAGCAGACAAGAGAGGTTGGGGTTGCTGGTGGTTGGTGGTTGGTGGCGATAGTGGGAAAAGGAAATAAATCAAACAGAGAATGAGGGAGATGAAGATAAGAGGAGGGGGGATTATCGGTCTCGTAGTAAACAAATAAATGGATCAGAAAAGAAGAAATGGGTGGGGCGAGGTCGTCGGCGTCGCAAAGAACAAAGGGTGAAAGGAAGTTGTGGGGCAGGATAGCATCGTCGGCGTCAGTGGATCAACAAATTGCAAAAAAACCAACAAAATTTAAAAAGTCAGTAGGAGTAAGTGCCCCCATTTGACCCAATGTAAATCTGTCTCTAATCATATGTTTCAAACTTTGGGGGAGTGAACTTTTTTGGCAAAAGGGTCTTCATGAGTGCGTCCGAGAATGACGGTCTGGCTAACTCATAAAGCACATTGGGATCCATGACTCCGATCCTGAATGGAACTTGTGGAGGAATTCCATCGCTTTGGGAGCCTTCTCCTTGTGGTTCACTGCCTTCAAAGTTTGGTCGTCGAAATTCGGCAGGAACTTCATTGTTTTCTCGAACGTGGTTGTGGAGTTCTGCTGTGGCGGTGTTTGGATGTGTTCAGCAGATTGAGCATGTTCTTAATTAAGTTTTTCAACTACTTTGACCAGTAATCCATCTGGACCAAAAGTTGGTCCACACGGGGATTTGTCATTGTATTGCTTGACGTCTAAGATGATTGGGCCACTGTTCCAAGTGGTGATACTAAATTACCTTGCTTGATTGGTGTTGGATTTAAGGCATGCCTTGTTGGTTGATAAGCACCCAAAACATCGATTTTACACTCCCAAATATACAATTGTTAAGTCTAATTATCAAATAAAAATATCTCATTACGTGTATTTTGTGCATTTTGTAGGAATTCAAATACAAATCTCAAATTATGCATAAAGTGGCACAATAAGGCTAAATTCATCAACTAGAAGACCCAATGGGAATTCGAATGCATTCATCAGGATTAAAGAATTTCAATCTCAAGACCCATGAAGTTAAGCCCACAAAGCAACAACAACTACGGATCTCGAGAAAATCAATATGAAGATTTGGACGTCCACATGGGCAACTTTATCATAAAAAAATCTCTACAAGACATGTTTCCTTATTGAACTCCAACACCATTCCTTGTTTCATTCAACCATGTTTCACTGTTTAACTCAAACCATGTTTCTTTGTTTCATTCAAACCCTTTTTTACCTATAAAAACCCCATACATGGAGTTCATAAGGGATAGTTTTTCTTTGATAGTTTTTTTTAACAGAGTTTTTTAGTTGTAGTTCTTGGCTTTATATTTTTACTTGAGAGAAAAGTGCATGCACTGCAGTTTAATTCCATTGAAGAAGTAAGTTTTATCTTTGTTTTTCTTTGTTCTTTTAGTTTAATACTTATTTTCACCATACATTATTTTGCTATTCTCTTTATTCTTTAAGTTGAAAATCAAATATTGTCTTCTAATCCACGTGAACTAGTCGATAATCCCTACTTCTACTATACATTGTTGAATTGTATTGCAGGTTGAAGGAAGAAAAAAATAGAAATAGAAACAACTTAATATCTTTGATTGATGTCGAAAATCATGCAACGACATTAATGTAGGTTTTTGGCATCAATCATTGGTAATTTATCTTCATTAGTGAAAGGATTAGTTTGATTGTTGAGCTGAGAATTTGTTGTCTGTTCCATTTGTGCTAAGTTTCCCTGTTACTAATTTATGCTATTACCAACTACAAACTCTCTTTTAGAAAAGGAAATTGTCGTTCCACACAGACGACACCAAACAGGTGCGTCAAAATTTGGTCTCCCAAAGATATGACCTGCAAAATAAGGTTAGATTGCCAAAAACCACCTTTTTGGTGGCCGAAGGCAGTCTGATGCTTAAGTTAGTAAATTTGTAGGAGAGAGCTTAATTTGAACAAAATTTAGTTAAAATTGCATACCTTTGTCGAATGTTCCCTTTACCTTATATAATGTCTATTATTAATTCTCTGTGTGACTTAAGCATGTAGGGCGTGATGAGGGGAGACGTTCTTTGTAACAGTCTCCGCCTTCATTGAGGTGCGTTTTTAGGGGAGTGATTCCCTCCATGACTCGTCTCCTTCATAACGTCTCTACTCTTTAAGGGAGAGATTTGTTGGGCCTGGATTCGGGCATCTGATTACGATTTGTTCTTTTTAATGATTGGACCTGCCTTTTCTGAATTTATGGGTCGGGCCTGGACTGAAGCACCTAGTCTTCGTGATAGATGATGTTTGCCACGTGTACGATCGTGATTCAAGCCCTATTTGATGTATCATCAGAAACCATGCATCCACAATTTCAAATTTGACATTACTTACCTGCACGTCATTTTAGGGTATTCAGGAAATCATTTGATGAGGAAGAAAACAAGTAATATGCAAATTCCCAAAGCCAAAACTCAAACATAATACACCTGACTAGTTATTGATTTGTTGAAACACAAGTTCCTTAATGTTTTCCGCTGACGCAAGTTGGGACTCCTTGCTGCCATCACCTACACGGCAATTAAAGAACCTCATGTTTGAGCAAATGCATACCTACATCACTAATAGAAAAAGTAACTGATAAATGAAAACTAACCTAAAAGACTAAATCTTTGTGAAGAAAATTGAGGTCTACATCTTCATGTTGCTGATCATATCGTGAGACATTAGACAATGAAGTAAATTCCTAACTCCACACATATGAAAGATAAGGTCAAGGGGGATTAATGATGCAACTCAAATCATTCTACCAAAATGTGCCCAATCAACAAAATCAAAAAGTTGTCTAAGGTTCCACCCTTGTTGAAATAATTGATAAATTTCCCAATTAATAAAAAATTCCTCAAATGAAAATTTTTCTCCTAGTGGGGTTGTTGACTTATGTCTTTTACAGTTTGTTCATCAAGAAATTTCTGAACTATCAATATTTATGTATTAATCACTAGCTGAAGCATTATCAAATCCGAACTTGGTTCCCTACAATTTTATTAAAGCCGTAAAAAGCCTCTTTGGAGAGTCACTATTCTATGCTAAAGTGAGCTCTTTTATTGAGCAAAACATCAATGGGGTATTTCTACTACAAAATGTATTCATTACGTTAACAAACAAGAGGTGGATCCACATCCACGCCCACTTATGTGAATCTCGCAAGCACATAAAATCCATTATTCTGAGAAAAGATATAAAAAGTTTAATCAAAATAAGCCTCATTATTAAATACCTAAAAGGGGCATGTGTACCTCCTTCTCACTGCTCGCTTAAAAGATGCATAATTAATATACTAATTCGTGAAAGACAATGCTCAAGATTAACCATGACTGTACTGTATTAATCTTATTATTTTTCCAAATTCATTGAATTAAACTAAACGTCGCTTTCAAACTATTCTTTTCATGTTGTCTAATCAGGAATCGTAAGTTAGATAAACAATCCAAGATCATTAAGTTCTATGGAAAATATGAACATTGACTAGGCAATTACAAGTATGATCAACATCTTGTTTTTAACCTAGGTTTTTACTTAACCTTACCAACGTTCCTTAGTATTTACTACTTGTGAGTACAAGATTATAATGATTAGGTGAAACCCTCCTATACTCTAGCCCCATATCCTAGCATGCTTACTAAGTTGGCCACCTTAACAAACATACAAAGAAAAGTTCTCTATAAATTAGTTAAGCAAAACACAATCACTAATTAGCAAGAAAAGATTGACTTCAATTAATTCATAAAACACATGTTCGAGGCTTCGAATCCACCCCTAGCTAAAAGGGAGTTTAGCTAGACATATTAATCATGTTTGAATAGCAATACATAATTAACTTATCAAACTAAAATAAGAGAAAGGGTAAGAATAAACGTTGTCGCCTGATTCATGGTGGTGCAGAGTGGAGTGTTGGGTGCAAATAACATGAAGAAAAGAGATTAAGATCTCTTTTTCTTCCTCACGGTCTGATATCTTCTCTTTGTGTGCATGGTTGTGGCCAGTGTTCTAAAAGTCGCTAGGCGGTGGGCGGGCGACCAGCAGGTGCCTAACGCCGCAGTGCCTAGGCGGTTTTAGATTTTGTATTATAATTTTCATAATTTACAAAAATTTAGCATAATACATTAATATTTTATCAATTACTTCCAATTTAATGCCAGAATAGTAATACATATGAAAATTTTATAAACATGAAAAATTAAGCTTACATTAAAATTTATAATAGCATAAGTTGCATAACATAGAGTTTCAACAACATAGAGGAAAAAAAACATACTTGAAAGTTGATAGTTGAACTTGAAATGCTAGGCCTCTATCTCTTCTTCATATCCTTCCATTTCAACAACTCTCTCCGTGTCAGACTCAAACTCAACATCCTCCTCCCCTTCTCCTTCCCCTTCAGTGTCCTCATCAGATACAAAATCTTCTTCATGAAGTTCTCTTACTTCAACATTTCTAGAACTTCTCCTAGGCTCTAGAATACTATCTGCCTCCGATACCTCTCCAACTATTTCCAAGGGAACAACTTCTTCATCGCCACCATCAACAATCCATCCTTGCGCCTGACTAGCTTCACTAGCAAGTAGTACATCTACTCCCTTCTCCCTCTCCCTTTTGTTCTTGTTTATAATCTTCCTTCAACCGGTCTCTCAACCTCTTCTTTTCTCTCTGTTTTGCAAAACCTAAAAATTTCGATGGGTATTTGGTCCATTGGTTTTGGTTATTTGCAACCAGAGAAAGAAAAAAAAATGCCCAAACCCGCCCAGGCCCGCCTAGGCGCCCTGACCGATTTTTCCCTCCGCCCAGCAACTAGTCTAGGCGTCTCTCTACCTACTAGCGCCTAGGCGGCCGCCCAGGCCGCTTTTTAGAACACTGGTCGTGGCTGATGGAGGTGACGAGAGGAATCGGGATGATGGGATGTTGGGTTAAGAAAAGAGGGTCTGCCGATGGTGGTGTGATGGAAGGACGGTGATTGCATGCTGCTGACGGCAATGGTTGTGAGGGTGCTCGCTGGTGGTTGTTTGTTGGTTGTGGTTGTGGTTGTGATAGTGTGTTTGTGCAACCAAAGTAGTGTGGCTAAGAATAAGGAGAGGAAAAACAAATCGATGGTGTGTACGATGGACGATGGTGGTGGTTTGTGGCGTTGTGATGAGGGTGTGGTTGTCGTTACAATGAGGGGTTATGTGCTTGACTGTGAAGACTTGTTATGGTTGCAAGAAACCATATCTTGAGAGCAAGTATTGTTCCATTTATAACTGTATTCTCTAGGTTTTCTTTTTTGCATAGTTTCCTTTTGCAATAAGTCTTCCTAATTCAAACCAATTTGCATCACTTTACTTCTATTTTGGAATCTTGTTATTGGCAACCTACACAAACACGAAAATAGTAATTACTACCATAATTAACAAGAAATATCCAAAAATATGTATAATAATTCAATAAAGTCGCATAAATATGCTCCTATCAAATCTTCCCACACTTATCTTTTGCTAGTCTTCGAGCAAATCAAATAAACAAAAATAAAAGACTCAAGTGATTCAACTTAACTTTCCAACATTTGTCTCAGAGATTTTCAACGGATCGTGACATAATAAGATTATTTACAAACACAATATTAAATCCACATCATTCAAAAACTAATACGCATTCGTAGCAATGATATAAAAAGTCACAATTAAATCAATCAAACACATGCTAAAAAGAATTAACCCAAAAATCTCACTAGATGCACTCTTTTATTTCACTGATTGTTTAGTAAAATCACTCTTCATATTCTAGTTATATGCAATGTTCTAAAAACGTTAGGCGGTAGGCGGGCGCCGAGCAGGTGCCTAGCGCCCAGGGGCCTAGGCGGTCTTAGGTTTTGTATTATAACTTTAATAATTTACAAAAGTTAAGCATAATACCTTATCAATTCCATCCAATTTAATGCCAAGATACATATGCAAAATTTAAAAACATGAAAAATTAACAATCATGAACAAAATTTATTAAAACTCAAATGACAGAATTTGGTTATGATGGGTACTTTATACAAAGTTGAATTTGTGGACAAATATCCAAACCTACTATTTTATTTTCTTCAAATTGCATGAATAACCTTAGTCATATTTGATAAAATCTACATTACTAAAACTGGTAGCGGCAGATCCTTTGAGAATTTCCTTAAGTAATCATCATTTGCTACATTTAGACATATACTGAATAAAAAACAATTAAATTGTTTATTTTCAAAACAGAGGAAAGAAAAATAAAATAAGAACACAATCAACCTTATTAAAAAAAAATCGCCCAGACCGCCTAGGCCGCCCAGACCCGCCTAGACTGCCCAGAACCCGCCCAACAATTAATCTGGGCGTTTTTCTAACGCCTAGTCCGATTTTTAGAACACTGGTTATATGTGAGAGGATTGATGTGAAAGGGAAACAAATGGCTCGCGTATGATATAACAAGAAAGAAAGACATTTTCTGACATGTCTATTTATTTTTATTTTTATTTTTCAGATATGTGATCTCATGGAAGGAATGCTACTACTTGAATGCAAAACTAGTGACACCATGTGCTCATACCTCATTCAAATCTCCACATCATGACATTGCACAACACACCTAATCAAAAGGTCTTAATTCAGGTTGTAATGGGACCAAGGGATCAAGGGAAGAGAAAAAACGGATAAGAAAATTACAAAGGGCTTAAAGAAATGGTGAAAACATGCAATAAGATTAGAGACATCAGCAATGAATCACATGGTTCAAGACATACAACGTAAATGCAACACAAATACACCAGCTCATGTTTGAAATGGAAGAGGTGGCCTACTGATAATGAAGAGTTTCAACTATTATTTTGTATCTACTGAAAAAAAAAACTGGAATATCTGTATAGTACTTAAATACTGAATGAATATAGACAAGGGCTTGTGTCCCTTTTGTAACTTTGTACCAATTTTTTTTTCTTTTTTTTGAACTATGTACCATAAGGGTTTTCCCCCACACTTGCTTATCAACATACCTTGAACCACAATATAGTCTTTTCAAATCAAATTATGTTTCACTCTTCTGATTAAGTTAGGAATGCAAAATGAAGGTAATGAAACAAAAAGTCTAATGATAGGCTCAAGGGGGTTAACCTAAAGGAAATATATCATTGATCGGGCTTATTTGGCAATGGTGGAAACTAGGTGCCTTTATCATGTCAAGCATGTCGTGCAATTCAATATCATGCCTTGAACAAAATTAATACAAGTTCTACTGTTTAATTCTAAATTATGAAAACAATCCAAGTAGAAACCAAAGGAAACAAAAATGGGATCATGCAACGAATTATTATTGACAAAAGAAATAAAGATGAACTAACTAAAAACCCTCAGAATCAGAGAACGATAGGCTGTAAACTCACATATGGGTTGTATCGAGTTAAATTCAATTATGCATGCTATGAGTACCAATTACTCAGTTGATTACATGTGAATTCGCATATGATAACCATGAATAAGCACTAACCAAATAATAATGTTGGACCTTAAATCATGCTTATAAATCACCTTGAAGTCATGCAATTAAAAACCAAATCTCATCATTCTGTTGAAAAAGTATCCTAAGACTCAAAACAACTATAAATTTTTTTTTTAGGGTTTTCTTGAGTTTGACTCTCATTAGTTTATATTGAATAGAGTTTAACCCTCATTTTAAATTTTAATTGAGTTTAACACTCATTTTCTAAAAAAACTGTTAGGTCAATCATGTTGACTGGTCAAGATTTGTTTAATGACTGAAACACCGCAACTCTAGATACACATGCCTTCCATGTACAAAATCCAGATAAAATTATCCAAAGTTTCAAATTTTTCATATCGATCTCAAAGCAATCCTAAGGACCTATTTTTTTTTCTCTTCCTCCAACTTTTCTACCAAAAACCACCGTCCCCAACCCCTCATCCATCTTGTGCTATTTCCTTTCACCGCTATCAAATCCATACACCTCATCCCTATTTTATTTTTTCATTTTTTTTATAGTAATTTGGGAGACCCCTTTATAAAGATTGTGTTTTTTAGCTTAATGAACAAGAAAGCTTGAATCTTGAAAACCTAGAAGTACCCTATGTTCCAATTAAAGAATTGGGAAATGGGTTCTACTTTGAATTTGATTTCTGTTTTTGGTATTCGGGTTTTGCCGAAAATTTTAGTTTCTGAGGTTAGAGGTAAAGGAAGAATTCGGATATTAGCTAGTGGGAATGGGAGTGAGGGTTTGACAATTTTGTTTTCCGATTTGTCGAATTTAGTTGAAAGTAATGGGGTTGTTGTAGTTAGAGAGAATAAGATGAATAGGGTTAATGGGGGGAATGGGAAATTGGGTTCTGAGATTGAGAAAAATGAGTATGAATACAGTAAAGAATCAAAAGAGTTGGAAGTGTTGTGGGAATATGGGTTTGGGAATAATAGCGAGAAGGGTTATTTTGATATAGCTAAGAAATTAACTAAGCCCGACGATGGGCCACCTCGGTGGTTTAGCCTTGTTGTGTGTGGTTCTCCATTGAACCACTTTCCTGAAATTGTTAGACGAAACTCCTTAAATAAAGGTAAAAGAGGAATAGAAGATGGCAATAAGGAGTAGAAGATTGTGTCTGATATTTTAGGGATGAGGTGTGTGGATTTGATGGCGGTGAAAGGAAATAGTACAAGATGAAGGAGGGGTTGGAAATGTTTGTTTTCGGCAAAAAAGTTGGAGGAAAAGGAAGAAAAAATGAGTCCTTAGGATTGCCTTAAGATAATAATCTTTTATGAATTTTGTACATGCAAGGCACATGTATCTAGAGTTGGGGTATTTCAGTCGTTAAATATATCTTGACCAGTCAACCCCCCCACACTTAAACCTAACATTGTCCTCAATGTTGACAGATTATAACACGTGCAGTGAAAGATTTAAAATAGGAAAAATAAACTACTAACAAACAAAAACAAAAATAACGAAAATGAAATAAGGGGATAGAGAAAGCAAATCTGATTAGGTTGCCTTCCAAAAAAACTCTTGTTTTAACGTCATGCAGTCTAATGTTATCTCCAATTAATCCTCAGAAAAAAGTAGGAACATGGAGTGATACGTCATCCACGTCATGCTCCACAAATAACTCCTAATAGGTTCTCTCAGGCTCTGGATCGTACTCTAATAAGTTCTCATCGGATCTCCTATTGCGCATGAAATAGTACCTGAAATAAAGACAAAAAGGAAAAAAAATAATAATAAAAACTAATGAAGTAATTAGCAATTTTACTAATCCCCGGCGCCGTCGCCAAAAATTGATGCACTATTTTACTAGCACACAACTTAATACCCTACTTTCTAGTCATAGTAAAGAATAAGTAGGGATCGTTCTTGGTCGGGGATTAGAGGACTCACTAACTAACACTAAAGGGAAGTAGATGATGAGAAATTAGCTAAGGGTTTATCTTCATACAGCAAAAACATATGCTCATGATTAATAATCAATAATTCATATACTAACTCGTGAAGGACAATGCTCAAGAGTAACCGTGACCGTACTGCATTAATCTTATTATTTTCTCAAATTCGTTGATTTAAACTAAGTGTTTCTTTTAAACTATTCTTTTCATGTTATCTAATTAGGAAGCACATGTTAGATAAACAATCCAAGATCATTAAGTTCTATGGAAAATATGAACACTAACTAGGCAATTACAAGTATGATCAACATCTTGTTCTTAACCTAGGTTTTTACTTAACCTTACCAACGTTTCTCGGTATTTACTACTTGGAGTACAAGATTATAACAATTAGGTGAAACTCTCCTATACTCTAGCCCCAGATCTTAGCATGTTTATTAAGTTGTCCACCTTAACATGCATATAAAGAAAAGTTATCTATAAAGCAATTATGCAAAACACAACCACTAATTAGCAAGAAAATATTGAATTCAATTAATTCATAAAACACATGTTTGGGGCTTCGAATCCACCCCTAGCTAAAATGGAGTTTAGCTAGACATATTAATCATGTTTAAATAGCAATACATAATTAACTTATCAAAGTAACATAAGAGAAAGGGTAAAATTAAACGTTGTGGCTTGATCCGTGGTGGTGTATAGTGGAGTGATGGATGTAGATAGCATGAAGAAAAGAGATTAAGATCTCTTCTTCTTCTTCACGATCTAATCTCTTCTCTCTGTGTGTGTGGTTGTGGCTGATAGAGATGACGAGAGGAATGGGGACGATGGGATGTTGGGTTAAGAAAAGAGGGTATGTCGATGGTGGTGTCATGGCGAGGAAGTGATGGAAGGATGGCGATTGCAGGCGGCTGGTGGTGATGGTTGTGAGGGTGCTCAAAGGTGGTTGTTTGTTGGTTGTGGCTGTGATAGTGTGTTTGTGCAATTGAAGCAGTGTGGCTGAGAATAAAGAAAGGAAAGGCAAATCAATGGTGTGTACGATGGACGTTGGTGGTGGTTTGTGGCGTTGTGATGGGGGTGTGGTTGTTGTTGCGAGGAGGGGTTTAGTGCATGACTGTGACGACTTGTTGTGGTTGCAAGCAACCATCTCTTGAGAGCAGGTATCGTTCCATTTATAACCATATTCTCAAGGTTTTCTTCCTTGCATATTTTCCTTTTGCAATAAGTCTTCCTAACTCAAACTAATTTGCATTTCATTGCTTCTATTTTGAAATCTTGTTATTGCCAACCTACACAAACACGAAAATAGTAATTATTACCATAATTAACAAGAAATAGCCAAAAATATATATAGAAATAATTCAATGAAGTCACATAAATATGCTTCTACCAATTGCCTAGTATCTAGTTGATTAAAAATCATTTCTAAACTTTTTTTTGAAGTTATACCTGTTTTAGAATAGATCTTCAAATTATTTTTTTTTTGGAATAGTTGTTCAAATAAATTAATATGACATTAAAAATAAGACAAATATATTGATGTAGATAAATCTCAAGGGCCAAGAGTCAATTTCCACATTCATATCAAACTACAACTTGGTTTCAAAACCATTTACACGGTCACCTTGAAAAAATCATTTTTTATTTTATTTTTATTATTAGTATTATTAAGAGTTAAACTCTATTCAAGAGCTCAACAATACTAAATATGTACAACCAAAAAGATGCTGGAAAAAATAGAATTAGTTAAAGTAAACTTATTTATAAGATTACTCCAATAATTAATAGTTTTTTCCTTATGTCATTTTCAAGATCTTAAGTTTTGATCAATCGTAAATACACAAGCAAACAATCTCTCTAGGTGCATTACACAACCTGTAGACATTCATGTGGAAATATCGTCTTTCTCCTTGAGGTGGGGAGATTTGCTTTTTCGAAACAAAATAAAAAAAACGTAAAGTGTAGGAAAAGAGTTGGAAAAAATCACCAAATTGATGATATTATTGCTTCTTCAAAAAAATAAATCAAATGCATCCCTTGCTCCTGTCCGTTTTTCTATAAATGCTTCAAGTAAAATCTTTAGAAACTAAAGGCATGTTTGGTTGCTCAATGGAATGGGTTTGACCATTGTAATGGCTATTACCATTACAATTGTTTAAGTCATTCATGTGTTTGGTTTGGCATAAAAATTGTGTAATGGGAATGCCCATTACAAATGTCATTGTTATGGGCATTCATTCTCAACACCCTATGAATGCCCATTACAATGTCAATTACAATGCCAATTGTAATGGTCAACCCTCCATTTGTCTTATTTGCCTCCTTACCTAACATAGATGTCTCCTTACCCACCATAGATTCAAAATCCATAGTTGGTAATTGAGGGCATAATGGTAAAGACACAAATCATTCTTATTCTCATTCTCATTCTCATTCCTATTCAATCGAGTAACCAAACATAGTAACATTCTTATTCACATTCTCATTCCATTGAGTAACCAAACATGCCCTAAAGGATTACAAAATGAAATTAAAATCTTTAACTTTTTAATTCTTTGTGTGCCTTCTCGGTCTATCCTTTATGGCCACTATCAAACAAGAAAATGTAAGATCTGAGAGAATTGGGTTTTGGTTGTTATTGAGCTTAGGTTTATGAGATTGGAGGTTATCAAATGGGTTGAATTAGAGGTCACTTGATGTTGAGTGTTTTATGAAAACATGAGTCTTGGGTGGTTTAATTGGAATGAAATACTTGGTTTGCACTAGGCTTGATGTATTTGGACAAATTATGGTGTAAGAAATTTAAGAATTTGGGTGAAGTAGAACCATAGTAAGTTCACGAATTATACTCGTATTATACGCAAACGATGCAAGTTGTTACAAAAACATATTATACTTCGTTTTATAAGAAATAATTGATGTATATTTGATGGAAAGCGTATAAAACTCGTATTAAATATTTGTCAAATTATACTTTTTCAATTTATCAAAAACTAGCATAATATCAATTAAGAAAATGAAAAAAAATCATGCAATTAGCTAAAATGAAATTCACACACTAATGCGTAAAATACTTATTTCCGTGGAAACTAGAACATCCACCAGTATTAACATCGTTACAGAATTTAGTCAGTGACATTAATAAGTTAATTATTTTAAATTCTATTCTCAACAGGTATTTGATTTTTTTTGTTATATTTTTTAATCTGAAACCTCAACATGCGAACTTTTTCGGTCACACTTTATGGTTGTCCTGCGTTTGTGTGACCAATTTTGACTGAACCCATTTTTAGAAATACCGTTTGATACTTAAACAATTGATTTACTGAATTATTCTTGTATGCCAAACATTGCTAACTATGAGTAGAACTACTAAAATGGGTGGTTTATTGGCTAGGATAAAAATATTAGGTTGGAGAATTGACTGGGTTGTATGTGAATAAGGATGGCGACGGGGCGGATTTTGGGAAATCCATCCCCTCCATGACAGGGATTGCGGATCCACGAATCTACCCCGAATAACCGATTACATTTTTTAAAGCCATCCCCGCTCCGTCACGGATGAAGGATATCCCTCTCGCCCCAATTATCCGTAAAAATATAATATAGTTTTCATATGAGCTTATGAAGGACTCCACAAGAATTGTGAGAGCTCTGAGAGATGAGCTTCAATCATTCACCACCACAAAATCTGAAGGTGTTGCTAGCTTGTTTGTAATGGCTGACACAACTTGTGGTAGTCAACGAGGTTGGCACTTCTCATTGTCACGCTGAATGCGATGTTGTCTTCCAATTCAATTGCAAGTTGGAATTTTCTAACAATATGTGATTGAAGATTTAATTGAAGAGCAATTCTGTAATTGCAGAAATTGAACCTCCATTCATGACTTCGGATCCGTACTTCGTTTGATAACAGCGAAAGAAGAAGAATAACGTGGACATCGAAGGAGACAGCGGTGGGTGGTGGCTGCTGACTGGTAGTGGTCCTGGTGAAGACTGGCTGATATGATGGAGAGAGAAAGAATACTAAGGTTTGGTAGTTTAGGAGGAGGATTTGGGGGGTTTTATAATACTAGGGTATTTTTGTAAAAAAATGTATATAAATGGATATCCGGGGGCGAATATGGCAAATTTTGTATCCGTCTCGAATCCATAATGGATACAATTTGGATCCCCGAATCCACTTCATTCAAGGCAGGGCAGACATCCGTGAAAATCTACCCCACTGCCAACTCTATATGTGAATAAAGACAAATTCTTCAAAATTTTGAAATTAAATAAATCAAAACTTTAAGAGTGGGCTTGGAGGGGTTTTTGAGAGGATATTGACGAAAAAAATTAGTGGTACATTTGGGAATCAAATAGAAATAAAAGTGCAATGTTGATTGGTTAAAACAATTTGTGTTTGTTACTTTTGGATGGGTCTTTAAAGAGATTATATTTAGAATTGGGGCGAATTATGAGTTTTGAGTTTTGGGGTTTGCTCATCTTCAATCTTTTCATGGAATTTCTCCAATTGCTCCTTGAATCTTGCTCATTATTATGGAATAAATAGTCTAGAATTTCTCATTGTTCTCAATTTCCTGCAAAAATAGTGACATTAATCAAATTCAAGATGAGAATGACCAAATTAATTTAAGTGCTTGGACAAATAAAGGGCTAAATGAGGTGAAAATCAATGTTTGAGTGCTTATTAATCAGGTTGAATATTTTTTTTCAAATGGACTAGATAATTCGGTCTCCTTGAAGAATTCAAATAGCTAAATAGACCCAATAACTAATTAAGTCTAATAGATGTGGCACCAAGTTTGTTATTACTATTCAAATTTAAATTGTTAGTTATTAAAACCAATTAGCTTTTGAGTATTTCAATGTAGTAATTTGTAACTATTTTGAGCCTCTAAATGAGACCTTACTCTTGCATGTAATAGAGAAATATAACTCTATAGATTTTCAAGTTCCATATTTTATCTTTCTCGGTTCATTTAATTTTCTCGTAATTTCGATTCCTTTAATTCCTTTAATGTTATTTTTGTTTCTGCAGATTCGACTATTCCAAGCATATTTCAGTTCCAACAATTTACTTTTAAGGTTTTTGTAGGGGCAATTTTGATGATCTGACACTCGTAAATGTTCTTGAGATTTTTTATTATTGAGATATAAAACAGGGGTGAATGGCTTTAAGTGCTTCTTCCGCGTCGAGCAGAAATGGTGAAGAGTACCTGTAGAAAACACTCCAACGCTCTAATCAATATGAATTTTAGAAGTGTGCAAGTAGAAAATGATTGAAATTGCTTACCTTTTGTATGTTACTAGGGTATTTCCCTTGTTGTTGGCACGATAAAAGTATAACATGATAAATAGAGTTTATTCTACTTTAAATATCAAGATAACTAAATATCAAAATGTTGGGTATGATAATTGAATCCATGCACTCTTGGTGCTCTAAGTTCTATTTGTTTTGTTAGATTATTATATTTGGGTAAATCTCAGCCGTCTTTTATCTCCAACCTCAAACACCATTCTGATTTGTAATATAGACTAGGGTATTCCCCGTGTCGTTGACATGATAAATAGAGTTTATTCTAATTTAAATATCAAGATAAATAAATATCAAAATATTGGGTATGGGAATCTAACTCATGCACTGTTATAAAGGATTGATTGAATGTAAGACTTAAAGGTTAATTTTAAGTCTCAACTATTAGATGAAACGAATCTCAGCCGTCTTTTATCTCCAACCTCAAACACCATTATGATTTGTAATATAGAAACATGATAAACAAACTTTATTCTACTTTAAATATCAAGATAAATAAATACTAAAATATTGGTTATGAGAATTGAACCCATGCACTCTAATAAGGGATTGATTGAAAGTAAGACTGAAAGACTAACTTTAAGTCTCAACCATTAGATTTAACAAATCGCAGCCATCTTTTATCTCCAACTTTAAACACCATTCTAATTTGTAATATAGACTAGGGTATGCTCCGTGTCGTTGGTACTCTACATACAATTTTTTTTCCAAAATATGGGGTTCAAGGTCATTGTTTGAATGCACCTTTAGATGATCGTCTCATACTTTAATTAATATTGAAAACTACGACGTGAAATGCATGAGACATTAAATGCATTTTGAAAACTTCAGTTTTTGTATTGATCATTGATTTCATTGGAAAGATCTTCAAAAATGTATTCCAACCATATCAAGTTTGTTAAAATCTGACAATTAAGTAGATAATTATGACGATTTTAATTTTTAGAAAAAATAAGCAAAATTTTCTCTCTCTGCCACACATGTACATTACTTTTTACACAATTTTTTCATTTTATTTGCCTTTCTACATATTTTATAATTACAACAAATGTCATTATAGAGAACAAATGTTAGCCCTCAAAATCTTTCCAAGTCGTCTTTATTCATGTGAAACACCATTCTGATTTTTAATATAGACAAGGGTATTCCTAGTGCCGTTGGCACGATAAAAGTTTAAACTTATCAAAACATGATCACCCTTAAGTTTTCATCATTCATATTTACATGTCTAATCACCACCATCAACAATTGAAGAAAAATAAATAAATATAAAAAATGTTGGGTATGAGAATCGAACCCATGCACTCTTGGTATTTTAAGTTCTGTGTGATCCGTTAGATTCATATATTTGGTTAAATCTTGGCCATCTTTTATTTCCCACCCCAAACACCATCCTGTTTTTTTACATAAAAATAAAATATATAATTAGGCAATCTAATTGTAGCAAGCAAGGATTGTGATTTCATTTTTTGAGTTAATTTCGGTCCCCTTATTTTAAGAAATATTTCGTTTTGTGTAAAAAAACGTAAAAATTTTGGTTGTGATTTCAAATTTAACAATATAAGCTATGCATTTTAAACTCTTAAATACTACATAAAAAGTCTTACATGACTCGTAGTGTCATTCAGACTACATATTACATAAGAATCACTCATGTGATAAACTTTTGATACTAAAGCAACATTATGGCATGTTAAAATATAAGGAGATTAAAATATTTATTTCTTTTCTCGAGAAAATTTCGACATATATCGGATTTCGAAAGAGATTTTGGTAACTTCAAAATAGGAAATATTTGGTGAAATTTCAACATTTTTCAAGAAATCACATTCCTTGGTAGCAAGACTTGTGAGTTAAAATACTCACGGACTATTGTCTCACTCTGTCCTCAAATTTAGGAATGGTTATACATTGAACTCGGTCAAGTATTGTTCCCATATTCATTTGGACGGGTCATCCATGGGTCGGTTTGTATTTAATGAGCATGTTGAAGTGCAAAACAACTAAGTCCTAATCATTAAGAAGTATGTACGTCAACTTATGGTCAAAGTTTGACTTGGGTTGAGTTGTTGACTATGGTTGCTATACTGAAGTTGGTGGTGTACATTAATGGGGTACACACATCGCCTCTTCTCGGATGCTTGAGTTATTTTATGGCTCAAGCTAGTCAAGAATAATTTCGATATGTTGTAGACTTTGAATCCATAGGCGCAAACGACAATCTTCAACTTGGTCTTTTGTGAATCCATAAGGCATAAAAGATTATCCTTGTGTTCTTCTGTCCCGTGGGGCACAAAAGGTGTTTTGGGTTCTCTCTTTCATGAGCTTAGGGAATAAAATCTCAATTTCAACATGTACCATCTATGAGCTAGGATGTAGAGTTTTTTTTTTTTTTTTTTTTTATAATTATTTTTAAAGTCTGCTACACATTGCTCACGTAAATTTTTTATGTCCACTGCCCATAGCACGAGTGAAATCTTTCACAAAATCATTAAAGATATATATAAAAGATTGGATGTATGTAAATATAACACAATGATATTTATTGCAATATATTTTTTCATTCATTTTGTCACACAAATGGGGTTCTTATATTAGAAAACAATATGTTGTATTAGTTGCCACATGAAATATTCACAATTATATCCTCACCCCATGTAGTCACCTTGTACTTTTGTGTTGGAATAATTTGTCACGTCCTGCCTTACAAAATCACATCTCTTTTAATGTGATCTTAGAAAGTCAACACATGCCACTTACTGCATTGCTACATCATCAACTGCAATAGACTAGAACTGATTGACACCAACGAACACAAATTAAGACCAACAAAAACCTATAAGATGGGTATAGTTCCAAATTTCGCACCAAAAACCAACAAACAACACATATTCACACACATAAAAAAACAATAATCTCCAAAAACTATATCATCATAGAATATACTTATAGCCAGTATGATTATCAAAGTAACGGATGAACACATATCTACAACTCAGCTATACCAATTAGATCTACTCCTCCACCTGCACTCCAATAGGGGTACATCCACATGTCACAAACATATATGGTTTAGCTAATGTTGCTATGAGCACATTACAATTACACCACTATTAATAAGTAAAGAATGTCATGGCTACAATAATTATAATCCAAACATACACCTATTTTTCACTATTACATGAAATGCAAAATGCGAATGGAATGACAATCCTAAAACCATTCTAAGCTTTCAAAACAACACGCCACGTCTCTAAAGATCATGATACAAAATGGGCATACAAAATACACATTTCGTATACTAAATTAAATCTCAAGTCCTACAAGTGTAAAGAATAACGAATGTGAAAACTAACAAAATATAATACTTTCCATGTTTACTCGGGTACTTTCTGTATCCAATACGATGACTTAGTTTTCTTTTGGGAAACACATGACTCCTACGGAACTTTTCTTCGTATCCAATACTACGACATAGTTTTCCCTTCAGAGTATAATGTGACCCAAACTTGTGGACATGCCTAATTTGGCCTTAGTTTATAAGCTACTATTTTTCTCAAAACACGTCATAAAATAGTATGCAAAAGCAACAAATCATAGTACTCAATAATGCACCAAATACTATGCAATACAGCAAATACGAATCACTTCATCATGAAAAGCATTTCTCGAGGTAGACCATCAACTTCAAAACATTGTTAGCTAATATGCCTATCTGCATATACAAGTCATAAGCAAAGCATAGACAATACCTTCATCTTTACACCAAATACTAAATACATGTGTAAAAACTATTCACTACCTAACATGTATCTCGAGGTATGATCTACCTTCCTATATGCACAAATACCACAACTAAATATACATTGTGTTTACATGCTATCATCATCATATACCCAATCGCACTGACATGTGTTGAATGGGTCTCATGTCAACACACCTCCATATGTGCACCAACAACCATTTCAAATACGCATGTATCTCAGAAAGATTTCACTTATAAGATACATACTTAACCTTCAAAGACCGATCACACGTGCCACATTCGGATGAAACACACCCGAGAGAGTTGCTCCACTAAACACTTCTTGTGTCTTCCTCGAGAACTCTCCACTCGTATCCAATACAATGATTTAGCCTCCCTTTGGAAACACAAAACTCCTCGAAAACTCTCATTCATATCTAATACGACGACTTAGTTTTCCTTTAAGAGTCTAGGCTTCATACCAGATTGACTCCAAGCCATTGTGTACGAACGTAATATGGCCTTCATGTGCTCGTGTCATGAGTAGCTTCGAACCAAAATGACCCCAAACCACTATATCCAAAAAAAAATAAAAAAATTCATAGACAACAAATACATTTGAAAGAATAGGTTTATATGACATTCATCCTAAACTGAATAAAGTCACACAATTTGAACACTTCAGTCATTTCAACCATTCAGTTATTACTCATATAATTCATCATAATGAATTAATATGAACTCAACCTTAACATATCAATATTATTATGAAATCACAACTTTACATGCTTCAACACACACAACCATAGATTGAAAATATGCATATCGAGATATATGGCTTTTAAGGTACTTTCATTTGATCGTGGATCACAACAGAAAAAACTACATCAAAATCAGAGCTATAACTTGCATTTTAAAACTGATCAAAGTTCGGGTCAAACGAGTTAATTTCTTATCAAACAGATAAGCCACCATGACATCATCATTTTCGCAAACTGGCATGATTTTAGCTTTTTTTTTTATTGAAACATGCCAATTTCAATCAAACATAACTACTTCGATTCTTCACCAAAATTTGCGTTCATTATATCAACAGAAAGGTTAAAACTTCATCTATCAAACCCTATTTAACAAAATTAATCTCTAGATAGTAGTAATCACGTACAAAAGTACCCATATGTCTGTACTCATGGTTATATCACGTTTTTGCTTCGTTTTTGAATTACACATTACCTACAATTTGTTCATATCTATAATTCATATTCAATATGAATTCATTCAAATCTAATGAATACTACAAAATAAAATCATCAGAAACCATCTAGAAACAAAAAAATTGCAGGCCTTGTTTAACAAATGAAAAAAAAGTAAAAAAAAAAAAGGAAGGGCATACTCACCTGGTTCCAACTATTTTCGAATTCCAAATAACCCAAAATTCCCTATCGACAAAACACAACATTATATTCAACGAACTCACTCAAACTCTTTGAAATAATAATTTTTGATCAACATCACCAACAATAACAACAATTAAGTTGTTGTCCCAACCTGTTGTTGCTATATTTTTCTTCTCTTCTCGCAGAAGAAAATAAAGTACAAAAGAGTCTAAAGAAACTAAGAAAAGCTTCCCATAAGGAGGTTACATGGGTATCGACTTACCCTCCTCTTTAAAATAAAAATGATTAATATAAATTTTAACACTTAAAAACACCTAATAAATATGTTTTGTATCCATATGAGGTCCACCACAATCCGTTGGCCAAATGCTAACCCCAATACTTGTCTAAGCCCGAAAATGGCAAAAAGTGTCTAATTGCCAAGTGACCTCAAACAAATTGACTAAAAGCACCAAATGACCAAAACATGGGATAAATAATTTCAAAATAAAAGGAAGAAAAATAATGAGGTTTCATAGTACAATTGAAGGTTGAGGGTGGTCAAAGTTTATTTGCAAATGATCTTTGACTTGTCGCACTAGTACTCTCCAGGATGACTGAAGTGTAGGAAACACTCCCCCTTAGTCAATTCACAACTAGTTAAACCCTCACCATTGGGTGAGAGGTAATTTTCACAACCCACTCCCAAAAAGTGTTTTTGTAATACATTTGTGTGTTTAATTCTATAAGATATCGAACTGTGCTAAGCTACATAAGAGAAGACCTAGCTAATTGCAAATGGGTGGGACTTTATTATCCACAATTCACATTCAAACTAGGCAAATTAGTTATAATGAACTCGGATAATTAGAGCCAATTAGAATGGTGTTCATAGGACCTAACAAAAAGAATAGACTATGTTGAACTCTTTCAAAGCAATGTTGTTCTTGTGCCATTGGTATGCGCTAGTGAAAATGAATGTGACTGCACTGACATTTCTTACATTTTCGCATAGGGGAGTGTTGTTTCGACATAGTTTTTACTCAAGTCTAATCTTACTGTGGTTATAAACGCATGGGTTTTTGAAAGATTTTAAGTGATAGCTAATATTGTGATAACTCTTTGGATCTTAAAGACGTCCTTTAAAGGCTCATACCTATTATAGTATGCAAACAAAGTAACATTTGTTTAGGACACTTATTTGCCTTGTGTGGTGGTTTAGAGAGCTTTTATATAATAAACTACCCCTTACTTACTCACTTACAAAACATGGACAATTCTAACTAAATTGAGAATTGACCTTTGATGCACTCAAAGTCATTTTCACTTAAATTAGATTGGGGTTTAAAATAAGTTGTCCTTTCACTGGACTAAAAATGTCTCTTTATTAGACTTATTATCGAAGTTTTGAGTTCGAAATCTCACCATTACTAATATGAAGGTTAGTGGTGAGAGCAAATGGGTTGTCTCTAGGGCATAGATTTCAAACACAGAAGTTGTTTGGTTGAAACAAAGCTCACAAATAAGCCATAGAACTCTCTTTTCTTTTAAAGCTTACTTAAATATATGATAGAGAATTGGAGAATTTTTTTTTTGATCTTGGAGATAAATTTGCTTAATTTTTTGTTTGTTTGAAACTCTCTCAAATTTGCGTTTGAATGTCTCTTTTTAAGTTTCTCCAAAAGTTTCAAGTTGGAGCAAATGGCGTATTTGAAGACTGATTCTGGAGTGTAGTAGCCAACTACATTATCTTCTACACTTTCTTGTCTTCAAGGTTAGAAAGATTATTTAATCATAACGGTCAAAATAGGCCACATAGAGTAGTCGATGAATCGATGGTCAAGATCTTAAATTTTGTATTTGGATGCCCATTCTTCTTTTGGCCATCAATTGAACTTAGTGAATGGATTAACAAATTTTTGTCTATTCTTATTTTCACCCTTTTTGGTCCACCTTCTTGGACTTCTTCAACCTTCTTGGATATTAGTTTTCTTAAGAGTTGACTAGTATTCTTTCTTTTATTTCGTTATTCAGATGTTGACTTTAGTCTTCATTTGACTTTTACTAGCATTTCTAATTTTATCATTGGAGACGACGCCTTTGATTGAATCTTCTTGATCGCACCTAAGTTCCTCGATCACTTGCAAACCTAATATGTGCAACTTAATAATTTGGTCTCAAATTTATACATTTTCGCTCAATGCTCAACCTACATTTGTTTATAAATTCAACCAATAATTGTTTTTTTTTAAATATAATTCACAAAAACCCTCCCACCCACACCTAGATATGATTTTCCACTTCGCCAACATATTTATAACTCTCAACCAGTTGGAAAATTCAAAGTTCGAGCTTTATTGTAGGAAAAAAAAATATGAATGGAGCGCAATAGGAACTTTTGGTCTCTTCAAATCCTTTAAACCTCACCAACCCAAGCCAAAATGGGTTAAACCGTGGTTCGAGTGAAGAACACAAAGACGTGACCATAAACACAAAAACTTAGGCATGTGACCATACAATTGAATGCATAGAACCTCTTTTAGGTGCACAAAATTGCGCATGAAATTTTCATATGGACGTGGACTAAAAAGGGTGGGGAGTTTTGAAATTTGGTATGAATGTGAATATGCGAGTACATGAGTGTGGAAAGGAGATCCATGTGGGCTAAAATAACAACTCTCCGAACAAAAAAAAAAAAAAAAAAAAACCTTACCTCAATCTCGCTCCCCCCGACACTAGTGTCGCTCAACTATTCTACTATTCTATTGATTCTCAATTCTTATTTGCCTTATCGCACCTTCTATTTGCGTTCTTCGTCTCCTAGTCGCTCCAAGGGAATAGTCATAAATTAATTTCTGCAAGCAGTGTGTCAAGCAAGCTTCGTCTCTTAAGTAGGTACCTCCATTTTTTTCGTCTCTATTGATTCCCTTATGATTTGTTTTGTTTCCACAGTATTTTGTTAGAAAATCTGATATTTAGGGTTCAAATACGAAACTTAATCATGCTTTTATATGAAGTTCCAGTTAAAGTTCTCTACTTTGATGGTTTATTTAGACTTAATGTTAAGGTTCACCTGTAATTCGGGTTAGTATCTGAAATTCACTTTAGTTAGGGATTGGGTTTTTTCTATTGAGTTATTCAAATTCTGATTTTTGTTAGAGTTTATATTTAAGTATTTGTTAAGGTTATGTACTAGAGTACCGTGATTCATTTTTGTTAGGGTTCAGTTTTAATTGAGTGTTTGAGTTTGTGAGATTCCCGAGTTTGCCTGAAATTCTAGCTAAGATTATCTATTTTTGAAGTTTTTCTTCTTCGAATTTATGTTATTGTTTCTCACATTGTCAGTTGATTCAGTTTAACCTAAATTTATAATCTACTAAAACACGAATGGAACTCCCAAGAGTGAGTTAAAATTCAATTCTAACATACATACTAATACATTTTTCCTTCATATTGAATTCTATAGATTCTTTGTTTCCTAATTCAGTTAACTTTTCAATTCATTCTTTACTATTGCAACTATTGTATCTATCCTCGTCAATCTCTCCATATTTCGAGTCCACATACCTTGTCTTCCCCTTAAATCTTCTAAAAATGTATTATATGCCCTATAAGTGGAAAATGTTTGCGTACAATTTAGTGAATTTTTCGGATAGATGCATTAGAAGTAATAGTCTACATAAAGAGAGAGGAAGAACAAAATTTTACTGATAGAAATGTTTGAATATTTAGATCTTCCATAATAGACACAAATCTAGACTTCTGAGTAGTAATGAAGAACTAGATAAAAAATATGTGGGATCGCAAGGTTCTTGGGTTTTCTCATTCTATAATTGGTCTTTGCAATCAAAAGACAATTAGGATTAAAAGTAATCCAGTGAGTTGAGGGTGGATTCTCTCTCAACAATGGCATGGTTTGTAAAGTAGAAGGGCAATAGAAAATGAACAAAAAAGTGAAATAAGTATGACGAAGAACATGTAATGTACATGTGGTGGAGAGATAATTTTTTTTCAAACTTTAAATTGTCATAACTATCTATTTAGTTGTCGAATTTTGGTAAACTTGCTATCGATGAATTGCATTTTTGAAATCTTTTTTAGTGAACCCAATGATCTATACCAGTGTTCTAAAAATCGTATGCAGTAGAGGGGCAAGCGAGCAGGGGACTAGCGCCCAGAGGACTAGGAGGGGGCTTAGGCGGTTATTTATTTATTTATTATAATTTATAATTATAAAAATTAAGCATAATAGCATATATATATTACTTCCAATTCAATACCAATATACATATGCAAAATGTATAAAAAAATAGTGTTAATTTTTTATTTTTTCAAACTGAAAATAAAAAAATTATAAGAAATTTCAAAAACCCGCCCAGGTAGCCGCCTAGCCCGCCCAACCGCCTAGTGCCTAGCCCTCACCCAGCCCGATTTTTAGAACACTGATCAATACTAAGGCATATTCAAAGTTCAAATAAACATTCCAAACTTCATATTTTGCGGAAGTGAGAGTTTAGGGAGAACCAACTCCTGTTGTTTGAAAATGTGTCTTTTTTCCAACCGAGTTTTAATATGTATTACCTTAGTACCACGACTCACGTATTGTCATGTCAACGACATGGGTAATACACTAGCATAATATGTATTAGATACTGCTGGATTTAGTACCTAAAAAACTTTTCTCTCACTTCTGTGGTCCAAGAAAAACTTGATACTTATTTAGTACCTATTTTAAAATCCTTGCATGTGCCTTTATTCTTCCTCTTTTCATCCTTTTCAACCTGTGTTCTCATTCCTTCACAACCACAGGGAAAAATTTGAATAGGCGTGACCCTTTCATGAGGAATAAGGCATAAGTGAGGCGTAATCCTTAAATAATGTATGATTTAATAACAATCATTTGGATCACTTGATACTAATTTAATCAATTGTTGAAACACCTATGAGGTGTAAGTCTCAGTTTGTTAACCATAAACCTTGCACTGAGGCGAACCTAAAATTTTACCACACAACATTTTTTTTAAATCATGCACAACCATCACCACCACACCCACACATTACCTTCGATTCAACTTCCACCAAACCTGATTCAACCACTACCACCCAACACAACCACCATAGCACCAGCAAATTTGATTCAACCACCACCACCTCTAGCCCCTTATGAAACTTGTTTCGCACTAGCGGACCATGTCCATCTGCAACCACAAAGGTTTTAAAAAATTTAATCGGGAGCTAAGGCGTATGTCTTAATTGTTTGTTAGAATTCAATTGAGAAAATACTGAAAAAATGTAATGAAAATTTCAGAAATATGAGATCATTATAATTCTGGCAACTGCATGAAATTAACATGATTCTACCATAATAACAAATAAATACCTTAGTGATGTGTAAGCGTCAGTTGTTTTTTTTTTTTTTTTTTTTTTTAATTTGGTGTCAAATCATTGTATTTGGTAGTTGTTGTGCCACTGAATAAAAAATAGGTTCAATGCTATGTTGTTGGTACCCATGTTCTATGTTTGTCAATTGGACCAAAAAAAAATTTATTTAATTTATTCTAAATATTTTTATCGTAAAACAAAGAAATTGTATTGATGGAGTGTAAAAGTTGTGAGATAAGGGTAGCAGGTATACATCATGTGTTATTAGGGATAACTATACAGTTTCAATTACACATACACAAAATTAAGGGTATTTACATTTTGGGTACGTATAATTTAGGTGTATTTCATATTGGGTACAAAAGTTTTACATAATTACACATTGGGTACATAATTTGGCTTTGTTTTTTCAACAACGTTGACCAAAATTAGATGTCCCGCATTTATAAAGACCTTAATTCCTCTTGTTTTTGCACTTTGGGTACTATATTTTTACAATAATTGCACTTTGGGTACATTAACTGATAGTATTTGGGACTTTACTGAACGTGGCACGTTTGAAGGTCAAGACCCAATTTCATACCCAATATATAATTATGCAGAACTTTTGTACCCAGTGTGAATTATGCCTAAATTATGTGTACCTTAAATGTAAATAACCCCACAATTAATATATGTAGACTTATCATTGTTGGAAACCCACAACCATAAAGCAATTTTAGTATCAACCCACAATTGCTAGTGGATTTCTGCATATTCTTGAAGATTTTGTTTATTCTTTCTCTCCAAAGTACCCAAGATCTTGTTTCTTTTTCTCTAAAGTATCAAAGTAGAAGTATGAATAATTCTATCCAGCTCTAAAGTACCAAAGTAGAAGTATGAATAATTCTATCCAGTATCCAGGTCTGTTTCCCCAAAGGAGAAGAGTTGGGAATTATGAGAGTATGCAAGTATGTTTTCCACCCAACTCATGAAAGTAGGGGCCAAAGGAGAGTGTAGGTGGATCTATGAAATAGCTATTGACCATAGGGATGAGACCACGGCAAAAAGTAGGAGGTGAGCATTAGATTCCTCTGCTTGATTAGGAATGATTAGGCCTCTTTTGATAATATTATCAGCAGTGAATGTTCTCCTATGAAGGATAGTAAGGAGGCTCTAGGAGGAACTTCCTTCAACCATATGAAATGTTGCAGCTTGGAGATTTCGCTAATGAGGGGAGAGGTTGTTTGGGGCTCCATACCATTTTTTCACAGAGAAACAAGAATATTTGTCATTCCAAATCCATTTGTCCTCTTTATCATCAAGAGTGACTCTTTTAGTAGCCGTTGGTTTGAGAACACTCGTGGATGTTTTGTGCTTTGCTACTGATGTTTGTAAATAAATATCAAAGAGAAGGAAGAAAAGAGTAGTTGTTGGAGATGAAGAGGACATTAGTAGGATCTAAGGTCGTGAATTCTGCTCCTATTTAGGTATTCAAGGCTTCCCTCTCTATCTTAAGGTGTGTTTGGTTGCATGGAATTCCATGGAATCTATGGGGGACCACTTGTATTTTAATACAGATTTGATCAAAATGTGGTTGACTACTTATCATGGATTCTATGGTTTGATTAAAGGTGAGAATTGAACTCCCATGAAGTAAGAAAATCCCAACTCCCTACTCCCCCAAATAATTGGATTTCCATGTTTCTTGAATCTGGACTCCTAACCTTTGATGACAATAAAAAATTCATGATAAGTGGTCCACCACATTTTGATCAAGTTTGCCTTAAGCACAAATCCCCCCTCCCCCATCAGTTCAAATGGTTCTCTTATGGATTCCATGGAATTGAATTCCATGACCACACAAACCCTTAGGGTGTGTTTGGTTGCATGGAATCCATGCAGATTTGATCCAAATGTAGTGGACCACTTGTTAGGGATTCCAAGTTTTGATCAAATGTGAGAATTGAACTCCCTTGAAACATGAAAATCCCAACACTTTACTCCTCTAAAGAATTGGATTGTCATATTCCATAGAGTTCAACTCTCAACCTTTGATCACAATTAGGGCAGCTGGTTGTATTTTCACGGATATCCACCCCGCCTCGAATAGGCAGATTTGGGGATCCAAATTGTATCCGTCATTGTTTCGGAGATGATACGGATTAGGCGACATCCGCAACGCTGATATCTGTTTATCTATGTGTTATTTCGAATATATCCTTATACTAAAAACCCCAACTCCTATCATTACCGTTCACTTTTCACCTATGCAGTTAAAACGGATAATGGACCCATAACGGTCCTAAAGCGTTATAGGTTATAACAGAATATATTGAGATATAACGGTATATAACGGATTAGTTTTTTAATTATATTTTTAACACTCATAAAGTATTAATGTATTTAGAGTCAAAAAAGTAAACTATGTTCATAACATTAAATTCAAAAAAAAATAATAATAATAAAAACACCTTCCCTTCGTATGAGAGTGAGATCACAACAGAGAGTGCGATCGACTCTGTCTTTTTCCATTCTTCTACTCTCGTTCTCTGTCAAACGGCGAGGTCTAGTTCTCTTTCGATTGGTGACGGCTAGCTCAACTCCTTATTTCCTATGAGTCTAGGGCTCTCGTTTGATCGAAAATGAAATGGGTGAATTTTTTTTAATGTATTAGAACAAAACGTTAAAACAGGGTTATTGAAAAAAAACGTTATCTCAATAACGGTCATATAACGCCGTTATATCGGATCTGTGATACCATAACGTGATAATGTCATAACGTAACGGCTCACCCCCGTTAAGAGTTATATCGGCATTATAACGCCGTTTTAACTACACAGCTCTCCAGTCCCTCTATTCTCTCCATCCGCACAAAGAGAACCCATTGCGCTCCACGTTCCAGACCCTCTACCAGGACCACCACCAACCACTATTGCTCCACGCCTTTGTAAGTTCTTCCTACATCTCTCCCTTTTATCTTTTCTTCTCTTTTCCGGCTTCTCCCTGTTCTCTATCACTTATCTCTTCCTATTAACCCCTACTACTCTCTTTTTCTTGTCTCCCTGTTTTTTTCACTTTTTCTCTCTTATTTCTTCTCTTTTCTTATTCTCTCTCTCCTTTCTTCCTGCTTCTCGCTTCTCTATTTCTCTCCCTGCTTCTCCCTTTTCTCGGATCTACTTATTTCTCAAATCTGCTTCTTTGTCTTTGATGTCACCATTCAATAGCTCTTTAACTAATCAGACTTGAAGCAACTTATAAAAGATAAGAGAAAACTCCCCCAAATCCAAGGCTTCAATTCCAGCAACCCATCTTTCCCTCTTTATAGATTGTCCATTCCTTGTGGTGAAACAAAGTTTTATGATCATTCACCACTCTCAAATCTGCTTCTAGGATAAATGTATGTCCAAGATATCTCTATTTAATCTTCATGGTATTTAAAAAGTTGAGGTTGAGAAATTTTGGATGTATGATTGAAACTTGGCAGGGGATGGAGATTTAGGATCTGCAATTGATTTCTATAAAAAGGCCTTAGAAGGTGAATTGTTTAGTTTTAGATGAATTTGGGGTTGATAAGTTATAGATGGTGAAGTGGAGGGAATGACTACAGAAGAAGAAATGGGTTTTTTTTTAATTTTTTATTATTGTCACGGTTATATCCGCTAATCCATGCAGAGCAGGGATGGTTTAAAAAAAGTAAAAATATACTGTTATTTGGGGCGGAGTCGGGGATCGACGAACCTTGGCGGGATTGCCTCGTTGCTTTCCCTAAATTGACAATCTAGAATTCATAATAAGTGGTCTACTACATATTAATCAAATTTGTTGTAAACACGTGGTCCACCATATTTTAATCAATATTTGCCTTAACCACATTAAACACAAGTGGTCCCCCATGGATTCCACAAAATTGAATTCCATGCAACCATACACACTCAGTTTCTCTATGGATAAACATTAGGGCAAGGCTTAAAATTGATTTTCTTTTATTTCTTTTTTCAAACTTTATGTGTTGAACATCAGTGACATTGCTATTCACAACCTACCCTTCCTTGCCCTTTTTTAAACCATGGCAGGCACCACCACCATACATGAACCCTAGATTTGCTGAGTTTTGGGCCCTTACGTCAGGAGCATGTGCCACGGGTTGCACATGACGAGTACTAATTTGACATAAAAAAGTTATATTTTTAGTTTAAAATCTTTTTGGAGTATTTAAGTTTCAGAAATGGATCAGACCGTCTGATTAGTGAAGTTAAGGCGGTCGCCTAGGCGCGTCTCGAGGCATTTTATAGTGTATAGCCTCAAATAGAGGCAAGGTGGAGCGGTGAATTGAGGCGTCCGCCTCGCCCTGTCTCACGCCTCATGCGCCTCCAACTCCTCAGCCCAAATAACAACCTAAATCCAAAAGGCCAACAACCCAAAAACCCATTTGCAATCTATTAGGGTTAAGAGGGTTAAGACAAGAGAATGAGGTGCTTGGGTTAAGAGTACTGCTGCTGCTCCTTCAAATCAGCTTCTCCTTTAAATCTGGTACTTCTCTTCGTCCGATCTCTTCTCTTCTCTTACTGCTGCCGATCATTTTTTTTTGCTGATCTGTTCTTCTCTTGCTGCTAATCGAAAGTTTTTTGGTGATATGTTCTTCTCTTGTATTCTTCTTCATCTTTTGTCTTCATTTGCTGCCTTTTTTTTTTTTTTTTTTTTTTTTGGTTTTTCCTCCTCTCTGTTTTGGTTCACTGTGAGTTTGGAGACAGAGTGGGCTTTCTTCGGTGTTGTGGTTCGCTTTGCATTCCTATGGATTTTTTTAGAACATTATGGTTACATAAAGATCTTGAGGCTGATATCTTGATTTTGTATAATATACAAAATGGGTTGCTGAAAATGCAAAACATTTCCACAATATCCTCCAACTCTACTTTGAATTCAGTGAGGAAGTGTTAACATATAGCCACTCCTAATGGATCTGTCACATTGCATGATGCATGGAGAGTGTAAGGAACTCAATGGTAAAAAATGATGATGTATATTACTTATCTAAATATGTTTCAATTTATTATAATAAAAAATCTTTAAAATATGTTAAGACCGTCTTAGTGAAGTGAGGAGTCCGCCTTGCCTTTGAGGCGTTTTTAGGCCCGTCCGCCTCGTCTCCGCCTCAATGCCTTAACTACAACATATCTGATCGCCTATATATTATAGATTTGAGTTACAAATTTTTGATTGCCATCTTTTTTGTACATCTCCGCAAGGAGTAAAGGCGAGGCCAGGAGAGTTCATTTAAATTTAGGGTGTGTTTGGTAGCGTAGTTTCCATGGGAAATGGATTTCGTTTCCTACTTTCATTCTTTGTTTTGGTTGCACTTATTTAGCCTGGAATCCAAGTCCTGACACGACCGCTTTTCCCATTGCAAATGGTAATCAGGCCGTTCAACCTCCCTTCGGTATCAAATTCACGGGAATCGGTTTTAAGGCAAAGCTTGATGATCTCGATCCTGTCTTAAACCCTTTAAATATCGTTTTTCTTCAACCTTGAAAACCACAATTTAAAATCTCATGCTGGTACTCCCTCCACTCCTGTCTCTCCCTTAGGGTTATGTTGCTGTTAGAACTCAGAACTCGATGTGAAAACAATTTACAGAGACAAGGGTGTATGGCACAAGCATTGATCTTCATACTCTAAACCTCTTCATCTATCAAGAACCATCTTGGTCACATCTCCGGACCTTACAACTCTCATTTCAATGAGTATTTAATCTAAATCAAACTTCATGCCTATCTTCCTTTTGGTTTGTGAAACTGGGTTTTGTACTGCATGTTTGATTTCATTTCTATTTTCAAAAGCGACTAAGGTATGACCAATTTCTTGATTGGAGTTGGGTAGAACATATATATTAGAAAAGTCAATGATTCAAATTAAGAAGCATGTCTCTGGCATCATATGTTTTTTTTTTCTTTTTGCACAAGCTATTCAATTTAGTGATACCAAAGATTGATGACAAAACTGGAAAACCCTCAAATGGACAGTGGCAAAGTAGAAGGGCTGAAAAAGACTGGTCGGTTAGTACACCATGGACAGAATCAGAGCTAATTCGAAAAATAAAATAAAAATAGATTTTTGATGTGAGTCATCCCATGCGTGTCCATCTCATAAAGGGCTGAATGAGAAGTCCTTGGCCTTCAAAGGGAAGCATAACCACTTAGGATTTGCAAATGGTGGAAAGGCTTAGGGGGTGGGGGAGATAATTCCCACAGGCATTGGTGAGGGGAAATAACCCGTGGAGGCATTGTCTTGCTCTTTAGGTACATTATGATGCACAATTCGACAACCTTGCATTCTCGTTGCTACCTGAGGCATATATTTGGAGTGCTATGGCAATATCTTTGTCGGTGAAGGGCTTGTAATGGATTGAGTTTGGACATCAAAAGTTCTTATTGATCAATGCAATCTTTTTGGTGGAGGTGCACTTTGATGATTTCAGAGTGAACTGGATGAATCTCTTGCTACGTTGGTCATAGACAATCTCAATGTTGTTTTATTCTCCTTGATGGGTTGACATTTAATTCCATTAGTGATGAGCAAACAGATGCTTTGCAAAGGGAGTTTCGTGATAATGAAATATGAGAAGTCTTGAAGAGTTGAGAGTGAAAAATCTCTGGCCTTGGTCGTTTTCCTATGATTTTCTACTAAAGGGTTGACATTTTTTGGTGATAATGTCATAAAAGTGGTGAAGAAATTCTCTGAATTCTCATTCCTTGCGCCTAAACGATACTTTTCTCTCTCATTCCTAAGTTGGAAGGGGCATCCACCACCAAGATATTTTGACTCGTTAGCATCCTTTGGGGTCTTGCGAATGCCCTTATGTGATGTTTGAAGCATTGGTATTGGAACATGTCTCGTATTGTGCAATGAAGACCTAAATTTAAGATACGCATCGCAACATTTCGTGTATCAAAAGAAAAAATGAAAAATAGTAGATATAAAAACTGTATAGGATATGCTTAATATACTTAATCACGTAAAAGAGAAAGGAGGTTCTAAAATACACTCTCATAAGGAGGTTCTAAAAATACTTCCATTGACTCATGACTTGTTTAACATATACAAGGATGATATATCCATTGATGTCAGTTGTACGAGGACAATATTCCTTGTATTAGTGTATCGTGCGGTATGTATTCATGTGGGTTATCAATATACGTATTGTGCATGTCACATATCTTAAATTACATATAACCGTGGTTTTGTGGACATGCGTTAGCATGTCAATCTCTTGCTTTCAAGATGCCTTTGTGAAAGGTATGCAAATTCTAGATGTGGTCTTGTCAAGATTGTCTTAATAGCTAACGAAATCATCAATTCTTCGCTTTGCTCCTCAAATCTTGGATTGGTTTGCAAGTTGGGACTTTGAAAAGACGTATGATCATGTGATGTGGGATTTCCTTATTTTATGTCATGAGAAGAATGGCTTTGGTGATAGATGGTTGAATTCTTGTCTACAGCTAATATCTCTATCCTAGTAGAAGGTGTGCTGGTGGGTTTTTTCAAGTCACATAAAGGGTTTGGCTAGGTAATACTTTGTCTCCTTTCCTTTTCCGTCATTGTGCTGGAGTCTCTTAGTAGGATGACGGAGAGAGCTTGTGAGCACAATTTCTTGACACGTTTCCAAGTGAATGATAAATGCAATGATAATGCTATTTAGTGTGATATCTTCAATATGTGGATGATACCATCTTACTTGATAGTGATCTTCGTCGATTGGGAAGTTTTCTTATAGTATCCTGAAGTGTTTGAATGTACATTGAATGGCGTCAAGGCTCAAAAGTAAATTCCATAAAGAGCGTGTTTGTGGGCATTGGAGAGGGTACCGTTTTTATTAAGGCTGTTTTTATTTTTGATTGTGACGTAGGCACTTTACCATCTATTTGGGACTCCTCTTGGGTTTCAATTAGAGATGAGGGTATATGAATCTTGTAATTGAAATTGTGGAAAAGAATGGCTGACCATAGAGCGTGTTTGTGGGCATTGTAGAGGGTACTGTTTTTATTGAGGTTGTTTTTATCTTTGATTGTGACGTGGGCACTTCACCATCTATTTGGGACTTCTCTTGGACTTCAATTGGAGATGAGGGTATATGAATCTTGTGATTGAAACTGTGGAAAAGAAATTTTTGACCATTTCAAAGAGAAACTCATTTCTAAAGGGGCGTGATATTGTTTAATAACGCCTTCGCTATTGTGCTTATGTCTTTTATGTTTTTATTCCATTTATCAAGATTTGCTAAAAGAATGGAAATCATATTTATTAAGCTTATCTAATTGAATGGAAACCATTACGACTTTATGAGAATCTTCTGTGACAACGCTTCGAAGAATCGTATGGGTTTCATGTCGATGGGATTTGGCTTGTACTCCAAAAAATAAAATGAAGTCTCGGAGTTAGGCGATTGTTGCGATTCAAGATCATGAATTAAGCTTTATTGAGGAAGTGGTTGGGCGGTTCAAGAAAGAAAGGGTGCTCTGTGGAGAAGAGCTATAGTAGGTAAGTAAGGGCTTGACCATTGTGTGTAGCTCCCCTCTAGTTTCCCAAGATGCTAGTTGGTATGATATAGTATATGTATGTGGGTTAGCATCTACTCAATATCTATTAAATTCATTAAGTCAAAGGGGTGCACCTCAAAATAGGTAAGGTTGACCACTTTTGTTTTTGGCATGATGCTTAGTTGGCCATGGTTCCCTATGGGGATGGTTTTCCTAGACTCATCATAGTATCCTGAAGGAAGCTTGGATTGGTTTTGGAGTTGGGCTCCAATGTTGAGGGTGAGTGGGTGTGGAATCTTCATCCTATGAGAAACTTGTTCGAATGGGGAAAGTGGGAAACATTTTTTTACCAGCAAAGCAAGAAATATAGACAGTAAAATAGATATTGTGCTTGTGTTAGAGGTAATTCTCCCGAGGATGTGCATTTTTTGTAGGGCAATGACTTTGAGATTGTTTTATAGCTAGAGATATCCTTCCAGGGTCTTGTCTAGCTTGTAGATTTGTGGAGGAAGCGTGTTTATTTGCACAACGCCCTTTAACAATGAGTTGTGAAACTTTTTCTTGTCAAGTTTGGTGTTTTTTGGGTTATGCCTGGGTAATCATTGTAACCATGGATCAAAATATCTGTGATATATCCGTGGTATTTTTCTCCTTTTTAAGGTGTGATATGAGATATTTTAGGATATGTCACTAAAATATATAAACCTGGCAATCTATTTGTACTACTATCTTTATTAAAACTCTAATCAGTTTTTCCATTAAAAAAATAGGATGCAAATAACACTCTGAATGTGTTCTGGAGGTAGAGATAAACTTGACAAAATGTCCGAATAAAACAGAAAATGAATCATTCTTTGGCTGCAACCATACTAAACTGGCAACTTCTTAATCCTATACATTACAGCATGAGCTGGTGCTTTCTGAATTCTCTATTCTATGAAGATTTTAATGAAAATGTTTTGAGTTCAGGAAGCTCAGAATTTTCTTTCTGGTTATCAGTTATGAGATGACCTTTATTTTAGCATTTGGATATTTTAACATTTTCTGAATAAGATGTCGAAGTCCATAATTTTCTGTAAGTTATGAATGCCTTTTTTTTTTTTTTTTGCACCATTAATGAATCTTCTTGTTATAGTGCTATATATCTTGATATCACTGCGACTCTGCAATTATAATTTTTTGCTGGTCCATACACTGATTCATTTTTTATATCTGGTTTTAGAAGAAATATATTTATGGCTGGCTTGTTACCTGGAGATTCTTTGCATCCAGGAATGGTTGAGAGTGGGCCCTATGGCATTCCTCAAGAAAAGATGGAGGAAGGTGGTATTTATCAAGGAAGGTGATTGAAGAAAATTCTCCATCCAGGAGAGATGTCATTGACTTGAAGAAAGAGGCTATTTACGAAAGTCATACTGCACATTCTTACAGGACTTGGGGATGAGACTTAAAGTGTAAGTTCATGTCATGGTATATGGAAAAGGCTAAGTCGTTATCTCTCTTCTTCACCCCCCTTATGTGTTTTGTTGATCTATTATATATGAAATTCAGATTTTGTGCATATACAAGTTCCATTATGACAGAAAGTTCCTGCTGCCCACTTTCCTGTGGTGGATCCTTTAATGTTGAGGTCTTACGCTACAAAATTGTAGTTGTGCATGAAACTCTGCTAAAATTGTTTCTGCTAACTATATTTGTCATTACTGATGAGAAATATGATTTTATGCAGGCCCCAAGTAACGATAGCGACTGCAATTATATTTTGCCATCGATTCTTCCTTCGTCAATCTCATGCAAAGAATGATAGGAGGGTGAGTGGTTTCTTCATTCCAAATCATTTCTATAGGAACTTTACATATAATTGGCCATGGGCTGATAAGTAAAATTTTGTTATTCTTTTTGGTTGAGTGGTAGTAAAAGTTGCATCAGCATTATACACGGAAATAAAACTTACACTTATACCAATGTTTGTGCTTTTGTAGTTTTTTCCAGTCTCTATTATGCTCATTAATGTAAAGGTTTTGTGGAGTTGAGTAATTGCGTCATTAATTATTTTTCCCTTCTTTTCCTCTATTTTTTTATAACCTATGTACGAAAGGCTTGCAGTTGCTATATCAAGCATGTATCAACATGCAGATGTTTGATGATCAATAAAGATGATTGGTCTAATCTATCAAAGTTCACACTCTTTGTGACTTGCCATGAAAGGGCCACTAATATAGTAATATGTATATAGAAAGCAGCCAGTTCCAAGCTGTACTTCTAATTACTAGAACTCGACGATACCAATATTACCATCGCTTCGGCCTAAAAGCAACCCAACCTGAGCTCGCAAACAACCCACCTCTAACTATATCTAGTTCTCATTTTGTCGCTAGATGTGCTGCATTCCTTTAATCCCTCTCTGGTGGTGATCTTCTTATTAATTTTCCATCTTTCTTGTCGGGTCTGCTAAGATTAAGGATTTCTCCTGCTGAGATTTCCTCTGAATTAGTGGGAGTTGAAGCCGCCTTTCTTTCTTTCTTTCTTTCTTTCTTTCTTTCTTTCTTTCTTTCTTTATATATAATTTGTTTGTACTAAAGCAAACCAAAAAATTTCATTAGATGGAAAGGGAGAAGTACACGGAGGATTGGTGGTAGAGACAATCACCAATCAGAATACCACAAGCAAACCTAATCTGGATACTAACAGATTAACTAGGTTACTTTCTTATGTTCCCGCCAACGAAACATAAACTGATAAAAAATTATGTACTTGATGATACCCTAAGCTGATCCCAAATTTTATGTAACAACTTTAATCTTTGTAAGTGTGTACTAGCAAAATACCGCAATCTCGTTGAGCACCACCTACCGTTTGGTTCCTTGAGTTTCCCAAATGAAGTGGGGAAGTCGACTTTAAAGAGAACATCCTATAGGTGAAGCTGCAGATTGGAATTTCTTTTGCTCTATTGAAACCCTTTGAGATTCCAAACTCACCAAAAAAAGCAGACCACATACTTTTGATGAATCCGCCTGTTGCCCTAGATAAACAGATGTTTGATGTTCACTTCAGCAGCTTGACTCGGGCTGCAATTATTGAGTCACCATTCCTCTGTTAATGGTGAGAAGTTGACCTTGGTATGCTGTCTACATAATGAAAGGTAGCTTTGGTGGAATTTCTCTTTATGCAAATCTGTAACACTGGAGTTAAGGAAAGAGGAGCATCCATCAAAGGAGCATGAAAAGCTTTGTAGAACGCGGAGACAGAATCCTTTTATGTTTGAGGCTCAACCACCGCGAAGTTTCTGCTGTTGGAGCATTGCATTAGGAGAGCAATCTGCCCTACCTCCCATTCGTTAGCATTCACTACAACACAAATTCTCTTTAATAGCATTTGTTAATAGCGTTTTTGCCAAATATGCTATAAAAAGTCAAATTTTAATGACTTTAAAAATGAAAACACTGTAAAATCTTTGGCGGGCTGTTTTGGCGCTCGCCTCTTTCATCTCTCCTTTTACTCAGCGCTCGCCTCTTTCATCTCTCATTCACCCTCCCTCCCCCTGTCTTCTCGCCATCTCCCTCAATGCTCCCTCCATCTCTTCATCGTCCTCCCTGCTCTCTCCATATCTCCATCTCCCTCACTGCTTCCTCCATCTCTTCGTCGCCCTCACTGTTTCCTCATTGTACGGTTTGTGATTTTGGAAAATCTGAAGTTTTTGTTCCTTCGATTTATGCATGATTTTTGTGTTTTCAACGTTTTCACAGTTTTTCATTCTCTTTCTATGTAGGTTTTATAGATGAAATCTCTGGTTCATCTTTTATGCTTTTGTTCCATCTGCAAGGTGTTTGAAACAATAAGTTTGACCAAACACCCTCAAAACGACATAGCAAAGTATTGTGCAGAGAAGAGTAGATCTGGTTTGATTTGAGTGTTTGAAGTAAAGGTACCTCTCTCTCTCTCTATTCCTTTCATCAATTTTTTCTTCTCTAAAACTCAAGCACTAAAAATTCGCCCAGACAGATTTTATTTAGGGATTTTTTTTTCCATAAATTTTAGGGATATGAGAGTTTAATCGAAAATAGGGTTTGAGTTTTTGCTGTTATTTTGGTGAAATTGTTCTAATGTTAATGTGCTTCTCATCGATTTTGATCATTTTTGGTGGTTTAATCGAAAAGGGTCGAGAAAATTTTCCATTTGGGGTTAAAACAAAGCAACAGTGAGGGAGGGTTTCTTCCTCTTCTTCTTACTACTAATGCACTCACTTAATCATCTTTCTCTTGCTATTAACTAACTTATATAAATGCTAACTGAAACTCAGATTGCATTAGAAAGATGACATTTTTTTTTAAAATGTTTCGTTGAATTAGACTGATTTCTTGCTTGTGGTTTTTGTTTGTTTGATTGCTATAAATTGAATTTGCTATTTTTCAATCAACGTAGAACCATTTCATTTGTGTTATTTTGGCTTGACATTCAATTGGGTGCTTATATATTCTGCTAAGGATTTAAATTCCATTTCATTTCATTTATATTTGCTGAATTTAACCTTCAACAAATGAATCGTACAGTTGATCTATGATTTTTTTTTTTTGAATTTCTGAGACTTGTATATTCTGAACTGACTTTTTGGACTGCAACTATCTGATTCGGGAACCATATGAGAATATTGAACTGGATTATTACTTGTATGAGGTTATATGCATCAATAATGTCTATTTGCAAATTGGGATCCGACATCTCCTCTTAAGATGTATGCAACTGTTAATGGTAAAATTAAAGTAGTTTTTCATAAGATTATGTGTGAACAGTATACATCTCTTCGATATTTCCATATGCTTTGGAACTTGTTCTCTATCATTCATCGTGCAGTCAAATTGATACTTGTTTCGTAGGACTTGGGACAGTTCTCGACTCCTAAGGGCATTGAGATGTTCCCTTTCGATCCATGTAAACATCTTCTTGTTGCACTTGTGATATGTAATTTGGTTGAACATGAATATTTTCTTGTCATAGGCTTCATATAAAACCTGTTTTGATAATTTCAAAGTTGTTTTTTTTTTATTAACAATGCAAAATTCTTATTGATCTTGTTGCATCATTAAATCTTTCATGGATTTCTGCAGGTCATCAAGTATCCTCAAGACTGCCTAGAAAGATTATGGCAAGCAATAGATAGGTTGTACCCCAGTGGATTCGTCAGGGGACTAAAAGATGGCCACTCAAATTGGTTTTGGTTGAAAAGGTTAGTATTTTTGTCTCTTCAAAAGTCAGAAATCTTCTTAAAATGCTTACTGATAGTTGTTGTCACATAGAATACCTAATGGTAGGTTAAATGATTGCCCTAGTGTAACTAGAGGAAAAACAAACCAAAATCTGAGTGAGATCAAAATTTCACCATTCTTCAGAAAGCAAAGAACAAAAGAAAGTTTCAGTAAAAACTGAAACAGGTCATCAGACGCTTGTGAGTTGTGAAAGTGAAGAGTAGATAAAAAATTTGTTGATCAAAATTTCACGATAAACAGAGCTTATCATTTCATAGCTTATATGATAAACTGCCATGCTGTAAATTTTGTCTTGAATGCTGGCTTAAGTTGACAATTGCTTTGTTTATCTACTCTGTATTTACTGAAGACACTTGTGAAAGTGAATGAAATGCTCTGTTTTGTATGTTTTGCTTGACCAATTTGTATATTTTGAGTTTTGTATGTTAATCAGTTAATTCTATAAAAATTCCATGTTTTGAGTTTTGTATGTTATCAGGAACAAGAACAAATGGTGCCAAGTGCCAACAAAAAATTCCACAAGTTCATGTTCCTGCTGTCAGGTTCTTGCTTGCTGTATTTGTTCTTGTTCCTGTATGTGTATTTGTTCTTGTTGCTGTCAGGTGCTTGCTTGCTGTTCTCAAGCCCATCGACTTATGTTGTCAATGGACAACCCACCCTAGGATGGTTCTCCATCGACTATACCCTAGCCGACTTGCAAAATGTTACCTCTAAGTAACTGGCCAATTATAAGTTGTTTTGACGTTATTTACGTATTAGGTTTGGCAACCTAGCATCTGAGAAACATTTAGGTACTAAAGTATATTATCTACATACTAGGTTTGATAACCTCATATTTTTGTAATTTTGTTGCTATTCGAGATAAATTTTGAATAATGCTTAGGGGTTAGGGTGTATAAATTCATTTGTTCATATTGTCTTAATTTCGAATAACATTATCATCAGTACAACTCTTAGAAATTTTAAAGATTTAAAATAAAAATCTATTTGAGATAAATTTATACGAAAAGTAGATGTATAAGTTTAAATCTTACAATGTGAAATCAGTACTTACAGATTCTTTGTCAATTGACAGTAATGCAAGGCGTCACATCACGCACAGACAAATTTGACGGTAATCTATACAATGTTCTTACTGTGGAACAAGTTGCAGATATTAAACCAGGCTTATGGTTGAATATTCAGGTAAGCTAAATGAATTACATTTTTCCGTCTATTCAGGTAATCTATAGATTCTTAATGCAGAAATTTTTCGATTATTGAGATAGGCATAGTATATTGTCATCTTATTAACTGTAAGCATTGGACCATCTACAAGCAACTGTTTGGTAAACATAACAAGTTTCGTTCTATGAAGATTTGCTTCAAAACTAAGTTCAATTGAGTCGATGAGACAAAGTATGGTTATTCATTACTATGTTCAGAATTCTATTTCAGTTTCAGTCCTTGTTGATAACAGGCTTTTCAAACTACTTTTTATTTGATTCTAAAGTGAAAATTTTATTGCAGATTGCTTTTCTCACACAAGCAAGATTAGTTCTGGAAAAGGTATGTCGCTCATTATAAAAATCAATTTCTTTGCAGTAAGTTATATAAATATAGATTAAAATGTTATCCAGTCTAAGTTTTATTGCAGATTGCTTTTCTCACACAAGCAAGATTATTTGATCTGACTTTCAGTTTTCCTGTTTGCTTCCTTTCTAATTTTTTCTTTTCTTGGGCTTATCGACTTTTTCATGTGCAGATTGCTACTCTTATTGTGGTCTATGCTGATTGGGATCAGAAGGTATGGTTCTATTTTCTTCTTTTACTTTGGGTCATTATTTTTCCTAGATATTTATTGTTTTGACATACATTATTTTGATTTTTATCGGTGTTACATTTGAATGACATTGATTTTTACCAATCCAAAAGCACTTTGTATGGTCATCTCTCCAGCATTGATTTTTTCTGATGCAGTCAATTATCACTGGAGAGTCCATTCCTGTCACAAAGAGGACAGGAGATGAAGTCTTTTTCTGGTTCAACCTGCAAGCAAGGAAAAATCGAAGCAGTTGTGATAGCAACATGGCTTATTCTTTCTTTGGGAGGCATGGTAAATGTCAAATTTTATTCTAAAACACATAACTGGCAGACAAAGTTTTGATCATTTCTAAAACACAAAGTTTTTCAATGTCTACTTGGTTTTGGCCCATTTTTAATGATTATTGTTTTTAGACTAGAAATTTCAGAGATTTGTTAGGGTGTATTTGTATGATTCACTCTAATGCACCAAGGCAGATTGCATATCAAACTCATTGCATGCTTTCTAGAAGTCGTAAATCACATTGATCTATTTCTTGCATTGTGTTGTATATGTAGGCTGCCCTTATACTTGCAATAAAGTGTTTTGTTACTGTTTTTTTTTTTTTTTTTGAAAAAACTCTCGTAACTCATACATATTCAACTTCATATTGTATAGCTAAAAACATGCTTGCAAAAGAACATAGTGCGTCAACCATTCTCTAATTCTCACTAGCATCAGAATAACGCATTGTCAATTTGCAACATTGCAAATCATCTACGAACATGCACTGTCAGAACAGCAGCAGCAGGAAACAGAGAGCACTCTGTTATGCAACAGTTTGCACTTTGTTCCAGCATTGCAACATAAAAAACCAGGCAGCAAAATATGTGCAAAACAGGCAGCAATTATGCAGAGTACTTTGTAAAAACAGAGCACTCTGCCACAATCCAGAGACATCGTGCAATGCATCGAAATGTGCAGCCCTGAATTCACTGTTTCAGCAGAGTTTCAGGCCTGATCGCTGCTACCACAGTCTCGCAGAGATCGCCAAAACGAGGCAAGGAAACTAGCAGAGAGCGTACCTAAAAACTGGAACAGAGAGCAGATTGCATACTCTGTCCCAGTTCTAGCAACCGTCCAGTTCCAGCACCGTTCCAGCCATTGCAGAGCATGCCACCTGCAGTCCCTATTCCCTCGCATTAAATCCAACCCCGAGCGATACAAGCCTAGATTTACAAGATCATTTATCATCCGTGCGTCTTAAATATGCATTAATGTGAAATGGTGTACAAATCAGTGATGTTGCAGATGAGTAACTTTTCTTTATTTTGGTTGAAGTTTGTAGAAGTTCTATTCTTGAATTTATTTTCTTTCCTTTTCCTGATGAATTCTGGTCAAATGTCATAGGTCAAATGTCATAGAAGTTCACCAAATTGAAGAGACTACTGCTTTGGGGAAGGGAAAGAGAAGCCGTAAGCAGGTATGTTCTCACATTTTATGTCATTAGAAGTCGTAAGTAGGTTCTGAGGTCTTTTCTTGACCACCTTTACAGTGTCAATTTGACTTGATATCTTGCTCAAGAATGTTGGATTTCTTGTGATTGAAATTTAAGAATAGTTTTTAACAGTCATGGACAAAAACTGAAGTTTTTAATTAAAACTGCTTGATTGCAAAAATTATGTTTTAGAAAGGTTAATTGCAAATATCTGTCTGGATTGAAGCAGTTCAAGTATGAACTGTCAGAGAAAACAGGAAAAGCTAGAGAACAAGAGATAGAGAGGAAGCTGTAATAGCTAACTCAAGTAATTAGAATTGTACTTAAAACTGCTTCCCATAGAAATGCCAATACAACATACTTATAGTATAGATAATAAATGCAAACATTAAAACTAACATCAAGTTCCTATTATGTTTATACTTTGTGTTGCTTGCTTCGAGCCTTTTTCTCACTTGCGAATGTAAGTCCTTGATGTGTTCAGCCATATCATCAGCGTCTCCACTGAATCTGTTAGTGATTGGCAGAGGAAGTAAATCAAATGGACCGTTTGGAACCAGCCCATACACAATCTCGAAGGGACATTTTCCTGTGGATCGATTTTTAGATTGATTGTATGCAAATTCTGCTTGTGACAGAGTGAGGTCCCAATTATGTTTCTCTCCTCCAACCAGGCTTCTCAAGAAATTCTGCTTGTATAAATCTGTCTGCTCTGCTCATGTACCTGTAAGTACATATTATGTTTAAATGATTCTGTTTGATTTGATTTGGCTCTGTCTCAGAAACAAAGCTTTATAAACTTTGTTTTTTTTGCGCAGCTAGGGCGTAGAGATGTATGGCAGTTTTGGTATCATTCAGGTGATTCACGTTCTTGGTTTTGATCCTCATGCATTTGCACATTTTAGGGATGATATGCTTGTCCAATGTGCTTGATGAACACTCATCTTCATATATATAGTGCTAATTATTATGTCTTGATCTGTTTTTTCAGCTTATGCAAGAACAACACTCTTGATCGTAGCTTGATAAAGGGGAAGATCGTTGTCTGTGCTTTTGAACTCCCAGACCTTAAAAGCAAAAAAGCCATTTTTGTTAGAGAAGCGGGTGGTGTTATTGGCATGATTCTCATTGATCCAATGGGCAAAACCATCGCTTAATTTTCAGTTTGTTATCCCAAGTACCATAATTGTAATGCATTATCTTATTAATTACATTATTTTTATTATTTGATAGATTTTGTGACTCGATGTAATACAGTTTATTAATTAATTACATTACTTTGCCTCCATTCATGAAAATGTTTAACTTTGGCACATTAAAATTTTTATTTTCTAGACATAAAACTAATGAGATGTAATAAAAAGTCATTTGATAGTAAAAAAAAAAAAAAATTGCTATGTATAAAACGCTATGGTAGAGTCTACCATAGCGGTTTAGAGTCTACTATAGCGTTTTAAAAACGCTATGGCAGAGGCTACCATAGCGATTTTGAAACGCTATAAAAGCCAAACTTACCATAGCGTTTTAAAACCGCTATAATAGCCCTTGGGTCTATTATAGCGTCGGCTGTCATAGCGTTTACTAAAACGCTATGGTATCCTACCATAGCGTTTTTGAAACGCTATGAATCAACATTTTTTTTGTAGTGATTCCACCTTGACAATTTCTAATTGGGTGTTGATCCCTGCGAGGAGTAGAACTCATCCACCCACATCTAGCTTGTTGTCGGAGATGTTAAATACAAGAGGGAAGGCAGATATTAGCGACTTATTGTCCAAGCAGATATCTTCCCGTAAAGAAGCCTGACTGCACTTTCCCACATACCTGACTGCTTGGATGAACTCCCCTAACCCCTTAGTATTATTATTATTATCGTACATGTTGTTAGTACTATTATTATTACGTTACTTTTACAGTTATCAATTAAACAACAAACATTTGTTTTGAAGGAAATAGCACAGAACACTGGGGGTCACCATATTTTGCTGGGTAGCTATGGGTTCTCTTTTCTTTAGGTTTTTGTAAGGAGAGTGCTCTCTTTTTGCACGTTCTAAATTTTTTAATAAGAACACCCAGGTGGAGTAGGGGGGAGGAAGTGTGCAGTTCAGTGGACAGGAATAGCAAGGGACGACAGTTCATATGTCACAGAGGTGAATCAGATGGGTCTGTGAAAGGAATTCATAGGGGTTTCCATAAAGGGGAAGAGATGTCGATCTTGCTAAGAAGATGGGAATGACAATCGATAATATTGTTTAGAATTTGACTGAATACCTAGGAAAAATGAGGTCTCTGGCTCTGAGAAAAACCTTGCTACTAGATGCTCGGCGAAGGAAGAGACAAAACTTCTGAAATCTCAATAGAAGAAGGCCAAGTCCAATTTGGTTTATTTTTCTCAATGATTTGGACAGGGTGACGATGTCTTATTAGAGTGGTGAACTACAAGCGAAGAAGTGCCATCCTGGATAAGCTCCTTCTCGTTGTACCGAAATAGAGATCTGATTTGAACGACCAGGTACAACATCACATTTGGCACCTGAAGTGGAATAATCAAGTTTGTATGCCCTGGGCCTTAGGGAGGGATGAGAGGATCATGAAGAAGTATGGGAGCGGATGGGGGCTGATTCCAAGGGAAACTGATAAAGAAATGTCTGCGGAGGGGTTCATAGGCTGGCTGTTTCTCAATATCTTATTGAATTATCTGCATATTTGGCTGTATTTAAGCTGATTTATTTCCATCTTTTTCTGTACAATAAATTTAAATTTTCTTCAGGGGGTGGACCAGTAAACTGGCCCTATGCCACAAAACACTAATAAAAAGACTTTTATTACGATATTATCCCCGATGTTATACCTCCCTATACACAATATAACTTGAATATCTCACATAAACTGATCTATTTATGTATCTTCTAATTATTTCATAATCCATCATTAAGTACCACCAAAGTACAGACATGTCCACATGATTTTTTTTGTGGTATATCATTGTCTTCTTAGTTTTTTTTTTTTTTTTTAACAGTCTAAGATTGAGATGAATCTTACTATTGATGTAAGCGGAAGAATAAACACAACAATCTCAACCATGAAGACTGAAACCCAAAATTATTTGTTTATTGAGAGAATTCAATAGAGAAAACTCAAATAACAAGAGCAGTCAGCTGCGTAAACCTATCGGCCCATGGCCTTATATATCAACTAATTGTGATAGGAATTATACATTTCGATAAACATCAGTTCTGCACGTGCCGGACATGAGATATTTTTTCTAGAATTGTTATTAGTTCCATAAAATTAAAGAGCTTGAATTTTCTTTAGCACATATTCAATAAATAAATAATGGGTCTAATGGGAGATATGCTCTAATGGGTACTTTTCTTTTCTTATTCGAATTAGTGTTTCTTTATTCTTATAAATTAAGGGCGACTTTTCTTTTATGTTTAATTGCGAGACTTTTATTTAGAACAGATGATCAAGATTGAGAAGTTAGTTTGTATCCTAGAAGTTAATTTGACTCCCACTATGTAGTGTTTTACCTTTTTATTCTTGCTACCAATTATGGAAATAGTAGGTATTCTCTGATATATGGTACCGAAAGTAACTTATACTGTGTTCCAGACCATTGCAACAGTTTGCATATTCCTGGCGGGAAAGGTAGAAGAAACTCCAAGACCGCTGAAGGATGTTATACTTGTTTCTTACGAGATTATTAATAAGAAAGATCCTGCTGCGATCCAGAGAATCAAGCAGAAGGTACAGTTCCCCTTGGGGTTCTACCTACTCATTCTGTCACCTGTCTCTGAAGGTTGTTTCTTCCCTTCTTCCATCTGTACTAAATATTTTTTTCTTTTGTTGTTGGGATTGCCATCACATTGTGGCTCTCATAGGTAACTTATGGGGGATGGTCTAGATGATAGTAAATGAAAATGAGGGTGCGAAATGGTTGGACCACTTTAATAATTAGCATTTTCAAAAATCAAACTTAAACAACCTGGATAGGTTTCACATTGTTTTATTTATTATGTATTTATTTATTTTAAAATCAAAGTTTAATTACGTAAATCATTCCATGTGACTCAAGTCTTATGTACATGTTATTTGTACATTGTTCCAGATAAAATAACGCAAAGACGTGCATTTTTATTTAAAATGTAATTTCTCAATTACGAAATTGCATCATCGTGACTTTGCTCTATCCCTTTTATTTATTTTACATGGGATTTTGTTTAGGTTTTAGTAAAATTAGTGCACAACTCATTTTTGCAGGTGCAATCGTTTTGCAATGTGCAGGCAAAACCTGCATTTCTGAGTTTTATACTTCGTTTTTTACTATCAAGTTACTTGTTTTATGTTAATATTAAGGTTTTAAATGTTTATTCAACAATGTCAAACACGCAGGATGTGGACGAGCTACAGAAGGAACTAACCTTAATCGGAGAGAGGGTTGTACTTTCAACCCTTGGTTTTGATTTGAATGTGCATCATCCAAGGATGCACGGACTCGGACACGGATACGACACGGCGACTCGGCAATTTTCAAAAAAATAGGACTCGGTGACTCAGCAACACGGTCAAACTTAATTTTTTAATATATTTTTTTTAACTCATAAGAACATAAAATCATAAATAAATTAATAATACTATTAAACAATCCAAACATATCAATAAAACATTCAAATTCATTCATTCAAATTTACAAATGCATCATAAAGTCAAGCTCAACTGCTCAAGTCATACTCATAAAGCATAAGCAATATAATTTCATTAACTTGATAATGTAAATAAAATGTAAATTGATAATTTCAAAAACTCACCAGCGAGGCGGCTACATCTCTTCTTCTTCATTAACTAGCGGATCAATTGTCGCATTTTCTTCATTCAACAGCCCAGCCTCTAGCTCAGGTTCATCAAGTGAAAGACTGGCAATCTCAAGCATTCCAGTAGCATCCAAATCCAACGAATCAATAGTATCTCCTGCGATATCCCACATCCTTGTCTCACCTTCTTTGTACTCTTGTTTTCTTCTTGACAAAAGACGAAGGTTGGAATGCACATACACTAAATCTTCAGCTCGTTGTGGGGTCAATTTGTTCCCCTTTAATGAGTGGATGTTGTATACGTGCTCCAATTTCTCTCACAACATGAAGAAGAACAAGGTTGCCCAAGTAACTTCAAAGCAATAATCAGGAGTAATGGTGCACAGGTACCATGAGAAACCCACCACACATCAGGTTCTAGGTATGCTCTATTCGGTAGAGCATCACCTTCTGCAAACTGTCCAGTACCCATTGAAAACCTAGCATACTCTGTAATAACCAATCTTCTTTCTTCAATATTAGGAAAGTATCTCTTGAAACACTTATCTTTCTCCTTTGTAATCTCAGGATCACTGTGTGGCGAAATACGATTAGGATCCTCTTCAAGCCATTCTCTGCTATAATACCTATATATAAGCAATGTCAATCACAAATTAATATATAAACATTAAGTGCATAACTCATGAATTCTAGTCTTCTAGTCAAGACTCGAGAATAAGTAGAATAAAAAGTAAAAAACAATGTAATTATTTACCTTGGATTCAAGGAATGTGCTAAGCAATGCAGTGGTGTGTTGTTTTTCTCCCATCGATCTACCAATATCTGATGCACCACTGAAAAAAACTCTGACTCCTCACTAGTATTTTCCTTTCCTTCATGACGGTAAATAACTTGTTTCACTTTCTCAATCATAACATCCGACATCTCATACACCAAGTGAAGACAAGACTTATCTGTATCAGCCCTCCGCAACATTGAATAAATAGGCTCTGTGAAATGAAGCACATAGTCCACTTTGTCCCACCACAAGTCATCCAATAGTTTTCCTTTCACAATCCGTGCTTTCTCAACATCATCTTCCCTATAGGAATCCCACTGATCTCCAATCACCATACTTTGGATGCTACTTTTAATGTCTTTCAACCTCTTGAGCATAATTATGCTTGAAGCAAAGCGTGTCTCTGCTATGGAAAGCAACTTCAATCTCGAATGCTCATTAAACATATGCAACCTCATGGAATGGTTCATGATAAAGTTCTTGATCAGCACCCCATCCCCAACAACATCAATAATCCAACTACACAAACTGTAGGCCTTTTCATTTGCAGGTGTGTTATTTGGAATGCATATGTTCTTCAAGGCAAGGTTGAGAGTGTGGACTACACAAGGTGTCCAAAAAACCTCAGGATACTGGCTCTCAACAAGTAAACCTGCAGCCTTACAAACTGGAGCATTGTCGGTTATAACTTGAACCACATTACGTGGCCCAACCTCACGTACAACTTCCCTGATCAAATCAGCAATGAAGAACTTGTCTTTGTATTCCCCTTCACAGTTCACAGCCTTCAAGAACATTGGACCACCCTCATTAATCACTATGAAATTAATGAGGGGCCTCTTTTGAGAATCAGTCCACCCATCACAAACAATTGTTGCCCCTTTAGTAACCCATGTGAACTTTGTTGCCTCCAACAACCTCTGAATGTTGCCCCTTTCATTTTGAAGCAATGTCTTCCTCAATGCATTATACCCAGGGATCTTGTAACCACTAATGGACTTTGCTTTATTCGTTGCATAGGTGAAAACCTCCTGAAAATACGGATTCCTTGCAAGGTTGAATGGCAATGCAGCTGAGTAGAACGCCCTTGCAATCAAAGCATCCAACTCTTGTCGCTCACTCGTATTGAAAGCATTTGCAATAGGATTATTAGTGGCTTTCCTCTTCCTTTGTTCATTGTATGGAACTGAAGGACCAACCCCCCCACTACTTGAACCCTGGTGCGGGTGACTACTTGATCCTACTGAAGGAGGTAAAGGAACACTTCGCACCCTTGAACTTTCTGCTCTCAATGCAACTTCATCAACAAATTGTCGCACCTCTCTAAGTTGTATGGGGGAGATTTTGGCACAAATAGCTATCCCACGACCTGTTATCTTCAACAAGTGGTCCTTCAATCTAGTAAGAGATCCCGTATACTCTTTCTGACAAAAGTTACACCTCCATCTAAGGTCTCCCCCACCTTCACTTGGTCTTCTTATTATTGTCACATGCTTCCAAAGATCATCTCCAGTTACTTGGCCTAAAACCAGTTTTAGTTTCTTATTTAGTTTTCAGCCAATAGGTGCAAGCTCAATATGGAGTATTTGAAGTATTTCATGCATGCTTTCATATATATGCAGAGAAAGAAAAGAGAAAAACAGCAAAAAAAGGAATCGCAGGAAAAAAAAAAAACAAACGAAATCGATCGATCTTAGAAATCAATCTCAGGAATCGATCGATCGATGAAATCGCAGGAAAAAATATCAGAGAAAATAGCAGGAAAAAAAACAAAAAAACGAAATCGATCGATCCTGTCAATCGATCGAAGGTACCTGGTGTTGATGAGGACGCCATAGATCTTGTCGATCAATCTATCCCTCTCTGTCGAACCCGATTTCTCCTCAGTCAGTCAGTCCTCTCTGTCAAAATCGATCGAAATCGATCTCTTCGTGTCAGTCGAAATCGATCGATCAATTCTCTGTTCTGAGTTCTCTTCTCTCTACCTCCGTCTCTCGATCTCTCTACCTCCGTCTCTCGATCGATCGATCAATCTGATTTAGGGTTAGGGTTTGCCTGTGTGGGAGTTAGGGTTTTCCTGTGCTGTGTGGGAGGAAGGATCGAGCGATCTGATTTAATTGCAAATTTTACAGTCAACGAATTTTGACTATGTCTGGACCGTGTCTGGCCGAGTCTGGACCGTATCCAGGCTGTGTCCAAACCAGTCAACGAATTTTGACCGTTGACCCCGTGTCCAATACGTGTCCAGCGCGTGTCGGGCGCGAATCCGTGTTCGACACGCATTTGACACGTGATACGGAGGTTTTCCGGAGAGTCGGTGCATCCTAGGCATCACCCTTGTAAACCCCTTGTTGAAGCAATAAAGAAATTCAAGGTCGCCCAGAATGCACTTGCACAAGTTGCATGGAATTTTGTAAATGACGGGTATGGTAGAGCTAATGCCTTGTCCCCTGTTCATGATAATGTCAAATCAATTTGGACTTCGGCATTTCCTCTCTTTCTTATCATGCTGGAAAGCGGCATGCAGGCTGCGGACATCGCTCTGCCTGCAGTTTAAGCCTCACCATATTGCTGCTGGTGCCATCTTCCTTGCTGCAAAACTTCTCAAGGTCAAGCTGCCGTCAGATGGAGAGAAGGTGTGGTGGCAAGAATTTGATGTCACCCCTCGGCAATTAGAGGGTTAGTATACTCGATTCCTTTCGCTCTAACAATCGTAAGGGTAGATAGCAATTGGATAGTTAGCCATCTGTATGAATTGGACTGCAGACTATCACGAACTTGACAATCTAACTTCAGTCCCGGACTGATTGGAGCACCATGGGTTTGTCATCCTGGTGCCTGCAGCTCTGCAATGTTGTTGCTGTGTAATTGTTAGGGTATCCTTGTGTCAACTCTACTAATTGATTTCTCACTGATTATCATTGTTCTTCCATGGGTTTTTCACAGAAGTTAGCAATCAAATGCTGGAGCTGTACGAGCAGAATCGAATACCACGGTCGCAGGGGAGTGAAGTCGAAGGTAATGCTGTAGGTGGAGCTAATCATCAAAGTACGGGAAGAACTAATAAGGAGACTGTTTCAGCCAATGGCTATGTACAAGCTGGAGGGGCATCTTCCATGAAGGCAGGAACCTCAATGGCATCATCAACTAGGCCTGTGGCTGATCATTCATATGCTAATAATCAAGGTGGGCCCAAGAGAAGCTCCAATAACAGAAATAATGACTGTAGGAACACAGAAACTAGAAGTACAAGTTCAGGCCATAGGGCAGATGGTGAAGGTAAAGAATGCTGGTATCCTGAACAGGAGCAATTGCCCTACGAGAATGCTGGAGAAACGTCAAATAGGACCAGGTTTGGTGAGCGACTTCATGAGGAAGATGAAGAAAGGTATACTGTAAGAGGTGAAGCCATGGAATCAGGGGAATGGAAGAATGAAAGTCCTCCATACAAGATGAGTAGTACAGGTGGTTGAGACCTGGACTACAGGGAAGCTCCTATAGGCCAATCACCACAGGATGCTATCAAAATGATAAATAAAGACAAGGTGAAGGCAGCGTTGGAGAAACGAAGGAAGTTGTGCAGTGAAGTGGCTCGAAAAATGGACTTGATGGATGATGATGATCTCATTGAAAGGGAGCTAGAGGATGGTATTGAGTTGGCAGCTGAGAATGAGAAAAACAAGCGCGACAGGAGGCAGAGTTGGAGTAAGCTCTCAAGCACATTTGAATCTGAAGTTCAAAACTATGAGGACAACAATGAATTTGGACAGACAAAGAACCCAGGAATTGTTGAGCAGTCACCTCTGGAACCAGATTCGGAGAATGTGGAAGAAGGGGAAGTGTCATTGTTTGATGATGCTGGGCGTGGGTCTCGGTCACCGAAGTTGAATCGGAAGATGAAGACCATCAATCCAGATAAGCATTTGTTGGATGGACAGAGGTACAACCATGCCTCAGGTTACCACCACAATCATCATGATGGTGTGGATGCTGGGGACAGGATTGGGCGGCATGGTTATGCAGACAGAGATAACAAACGACGTGCTCAGGAAAATCTCGTCTGATTTAGAGCTTGCAACAGTGGAAGTTATTCTGAAACGCCCATAAAAAAAATTGGAACAATGTTTAGGGTTCCATATAGTCACAAAATCATGGTGAAAGATAAGAAGGATACATCAAATTCTATGTAGACCATTGCAGGCCAGGTAACAATGCCATTATAAATTATACTGTAGTCTGGAAAATTTGTGTATAAAATATGAACTACTGTGCCTTGGGAGGTTTCCATAAAGGATTTGAGCTCTTGTAACTTACAGTTTCTGAGCTAGTTTCAATGTTCTTTATGTACAGTCCTTGCGTCTCACTATAAAATTATTAGCTCTGACCTGCTTACTATTCTGTGTTCTGTAAATGTTCTCGTATCACGTATGAAGGGTTTTTTTTTATTTATTTATTTATTTATTATTATTATTATTATTATTTTTATTTTATTATGCCTTACCCACTCAGTACTAGGTATTTTGTTGTACATGGGAACACCATTTGGCCTTGTGTGATAACTTTTTCTAATGTTATGATATTCTTAGGTCCTAATCTCCTTTGTTTCTCTTTATTTGATTCTTCTATCTTGTACTTTTCCATATTTTTTAATTTTGACCAAGCGACTGATGGGGTGGGAGTGCACTTCAAGGAAAATACTCTCGATACCTTAGAATAGCGAGTTAACTAATTATGCATGGAGTAATCGCAAAAAACCGGCTGATTCATTCCAACAAGAAAAATAAAATTATCCCAACAAATTCAATATACCAATACATACCATCTTGCAATCTGCATATGAATCGAAATAAGAGCAGGGAGAAAACATAGCCACAATAGTAGCAAGCCAACAATAGGCATCAACGATGGCAATGAGAACAACCATATTATCTTGTTCTCTTTCATTTTTTTCTTGCGGTCTTTATGTTTCCCTCTTTAGGGTTTGGGTACATGCAGTAAAAAAAAGCAAAGAAGAAAAATGAAGTACGAGTTGGACCAAGTAACTTGGCCGAGTATCTGCAATTACTGAGCTTGTAATTGAAAGTGCTCGTTGTGTTACCCGAGTCACACATTTCGAGTAAATCACATCAAATAACGCTTTTAATTCCACGGTTCTCTAGCGAGCAGCGAGTAATCGCTGAGTAAACTACTTGGTGAAAGAATGTATGTAAGACTATGTTTGGCTTCAGAGAAAAAAAATCGGCAAAGAAAACTACAAAAGGAGTGGGAAAAAAGTTCATCTTGAGGTTGAAGATGAAAATAAAATTTATTGTTTCCTCCAAGAAAAACCCAAGAGGATAGACAATAAACATTGCGTCTTATGACATTAAAGAGAATTTGTCTAGGCATACCCATTCCAATCAACGGAAACCCTTAAAAGAAACGATACTCCTTTTAAATTTTGATATCACGGTTTCATGATGCCCCATGTCAAAGTAGCACAAATACTTTCATAAATAGCTTCCTTTTCCCTAATGCTTCAGTTGATGGACCCTCATATTTCTTTTAACGGAACTTGGTGGTTGGTTTGCCAAAGGCAGACGGGGTGTTGCAATATGAACAGTGACAGGATGACAAGGATTCAGTGTAGTCCAATTTTAAGCCAAAATAAGGTCACAATATCGATAATATTAGCAAAGGCAAATAAACCTAATAACTAGAATATATAAATAAAATAAAAAATAATTATGATAAGTATCTAGTTGAAGCTTAAAAAATTTGAAATTTGCAAAAATAATAAGATCTTAATACAATTTCATAGAAAACAATGGTTTATGTGAGCCTCAAATTTTGTATGAGTTGGTTAATGGTATATATTTTCATTGATTTATATAGTTAATATTTTATATATTAATTTCAAAAAAATTTTGGAGGTTTTATACCACTTGTGAGCAAACATTTCATTTTTTAATGCGTGTTTAATTACGTATAAATTTACATTGAAAACAAATACGCAAGGGTGTTTCACAATGACAGAAATAATAATTGTCAATAACCATAAAAAAAAATCATACACTCCAAGAGGACCGAAAATAAGTTTTTATTAAATTAAACAATTTTTTATGTTTGCAATTATTAATAAAATTGCATTGAAAATAATAAAAAAAATCATACGCTCCAAGAGGACCGAAAATAAGTTTTTATTAAATTAAACGATTTTTTATGTTTGCAATTATTAATAAAATTGCATTGAAAAAAAAACAAAATTAGGTGAGTAAAGAGAATCAAACCCGGGTCTTTCGCTAAAAATTGTAAACTTCCAACCACTGCACCAATAAACACATATAAAAATAGTTGAATGCATAATAATCATATTGCATTAAACATTATATAATTGACTTTTTGTAATGCTAAATATTTATTAAAAATATTTTGAAAATTGAGCTGCTCCCCTCGCCCCTTAGTAGATCCGCCCCTGTACGTAAACTCCATTACACCCATAAATGATTCATTGGAAGACTCTTTAGTTTTTGCATTGAAGTGCAGAAATGGAGCATTTTGGATGTTGTACAAGATAAGTTATGAGCTTGCAGGATGAGTTTCATCATTGTATCTATTTTGAGCTAACTAGTGGGAAGAACATAGACTTATATAAGGGTCGGCTTGTGAATAAAACTATTCAGAGTCTGGAAAGGAGTTGTTTGCATTTGCCAGGTTTGACGAGTTGAGAATTGGCTTACGATCTGGTTTTCAAAAGAAGATTGAATGGAGGCTCTATGTCGAGTTGCTAGAGATCCAAAATATTAAGGTGTAAAGACTTGTGCACTCGATTTTTAATAGCAACGGTGGTGGTAGGCATTTGGAAAGGGTCGATATGATGTTTTAAGGAAAAAGAAAGAAATATATGAGAATCGTAGGGGCCTTGTGGTTATAGGGGTGTCACTTGGGGGAGTTTTAAAGAAGTATTCTTCCTTTTACTGTCTTCCTGGGTCTGATTCCTTTCATGTTTTCTTTTTTAATGAATCCTTCTGTAATAAAACCAAAGGGTAAACTATTTTTCTTATTTTTGAATCTAACTTCGTAATTCAGTCACACAGACTCCTTAGAATTCTACCATGTTAAGTTGGCCACCTAGGATATGCATTCCCCTCTTCGTAAAAATAATAGTTACCTCCAAAATATTGAGACTATGCGCTTGCTATTGGCTAGGGTTAGATATAATACTATTAAGCTATACACTATTCTAGAGCACTATTTCCTGCACAACTAATACTTTATATTCTCTAACTCGAATTTTCGATTGAATAATTGTTTTAGTATTTTGGAATGACCCATATTCAAACCCCTAACCTTGTTGGACGTGCATAATCCCAATGGAGGGCATGAAGCTTCCAACTCATCTTACAATAACAATTCTATTTTTTTCTTATTTATTTATTTATTTAATATTTTATCATCTCAATATAACTTTTCCAATATCTCAATTTGTTTGAATCTGTTGTAGCTAATTAAGGTAAGTGCACCGATGGATAATGAACAATGTAGTGGAGGGCTCATATTCTGTTAGAATATGTAGGCTTGCACTCAACATAGCCAACCCCAAGTTCAAGATTGACTCACCTCTACAAGAAGGAAAGTCAGAATATGATAAAGATGGAAAGTCAAAATAGGGAAGGCAGAATATATTAAAGAATGAAAGTCAGAATAGGACTCTATTAGAATATCTTGTAACAAGTTTTAAGTTTCTTGTTTCCACAAGGTTAGGTAAAAGTTAGCTTGTATTCAATCAAGGAATCAATACAATTATCAAAATATTTTTTTACATGGTATCAGAGCAGTGATCTTGAGATCTCCTACTACTACAAGTAAGACTTCAGACACTCAAACTCTTCCACGACTCAGACGTTGACAGTCAAAAACCTTGATCGTAAACGCAAGAAGTGGGGAAGGGGTTTCTTAGTTGTTGGGTGAATCCCTCGCTATGGTTGCATTTGGTGAAGGAAAGAACAACACACAATTTATTGGTTGGTGCGTCTCCTTTACAGTCACTACCTCGACAACCTTCTCGCCACTCTCTCGACAGCAGCAATAGCCTGCCTCAATCAACCAATCACAATAAAAAAGTATTGCTCCATCACCAAATCAGCCTTGGTCTCACCCCTCATATTCATCAACCATCGTCTCTACCTCCATCATCAACAAACAATCTTTGCGTCAACCACCAGCCACCCTCGTGTCCGCCATCAACAGAGAAACCACCGTCTCTCCATGGATAGATCTCGCTATCGCAAACGAACATAACCTCACCATGGTTTCCGATAAAATCTCCCCCGAAATCTTCCTATCAGGTCACATATTTTAGCTGGACAACTTGCTCGCTCTCAACCGGACCCTCTCCATCAACAGAAACAGATGCCTCAATCGACCCAATCTCACACCTACATCGATCTCTTCAGCGCCTCTCACTCATTCATCCCTCGATCTCGATTCTATCATTAATCTGGCGAGCGTCTCTTAGAAGTTCTCTCGCCTCCATAGTCTCGCTCTCTCCTTTAACAACAAGTTTGCGAAGAACAAAATAGAAGGGAGAGAGAAATTTGAATTTTTCTCTGCTATTTACACTCACCATTTTTATTTTGTACCACCACAACAAATCATTATCAATTCTCATCCAAAAAACTTTGGTCACCATAACCATGATTTTTGGTCGAATGTCGCCGAAACCTTCTTCTTCGGTCACCTCTTTCAACTGAGCTGCTCTCGCCTCCAATCATTCACGATCCAAACAGATGGTGTTTCTCCAACACCCAGCGCTTCTCTATCTCACTGCAGAATAGAAACATAAGAAAAGAAAAATCTCAACCCCACAACGGAGAAAACTCTCTGTGCTGCCGAAATTTTCATCTCCGGTTATCTTCCCCGTCACATAGTAGTACAAATGTTTTGCACATACCATCACAAATGTTTACCAGCACAAATGCTGAGCAATTTTTCAGCTTTTTTGCTGATGGAAAGTATTGGGATTAGAAATCTACTCTACCCGTTTCATACCATAATTATCAAAATTCGCCGATAATAATTTTCTTCTCAGGCAAATGCCGACAGTGTCAAAACAACTTTGAAACTCCTTTGAATTGATCTCTCTCTTGCAATCTCTCTCCATCGAAATTTTCTTACAATGGACTCTCTTCAATCAGCTAAGCCTTGACTTCACCATTAACAACTTCACTTGATAGTCATTATTTCACATTCCCTCATCTTCTCCAAATTGGACTTCAAAGTTTCAAGTTGCATATTTCATCTGCGTCTACATGTCCAGCTTGCTGGGGCTTGTTAGAATATGTAGGGCTTGCACTACATAACCAAGCCCAAGTCCAAGATTGATTCACCTCGAAAATCAGAATAGGACTCTATTAGAGTATCTTGTATATCAAGTTTTAAGTTTCATGTTTCCACAAGGTTAAATAAAAGTTAGCTTGTATATAAGCTTGTATTCAATCAAGGAATCAATACAATTCTCCAAATATTTTTCTTAACTGATTCAAACTCTCTGGTGTTTATTAGGGCTAGTTGTAGCAACCTATCAATTTAGAATTTACTTGGCCAATTTTCTCAATAAATTTTGTCTACGTTACATTATATCGAACACAATCAATCATTGTTCGTCCCGGGGAAGAAGTTAAACAATGGTGAGATTTCAAAAGTTTTAGCAAGGAGACGAAGAAACACAAATTAGAGAAAATTGTTGCAAAATGAAATTGTCTCGATTTTTTAGCAACTAATTAAAAGATGATTAATGGTGAATTGTGATCAATGCTGGATTGTTGCAAAGTCAGAAGGGCAGAATCAGCTCAAACTCCGAATCAGATTAACACAAGCAAAGAGATACTACATCAGCACATAAGGTTTATCAAGGTAAATGTTAAATGTCATGAAGAAAATATGGTTTCTATAACATACATTATGTTTACGAAGAAATATGGTTTCCGTGGAGTTTGTAAATGAAAAGTTTCTTCATTTAGAGAAAGTAGTAATGACTGTTTGCTTGTTCAGCAAGCTTGTCCAACAACCCTATGATAAAGTTTTGTAAATGAAATGTACTTCGCTTTAAGTTTCTTAAATGATTTAAAAAGCTTGGCTAAAATGCAAGAGCCTTCCCTTGAGCTCAATAAAACCACTGGAGACCCCTCCAAACCATATGCTAGTCTGTATGTTAGGAATGTCTTCCTCTAGGAGCTTTGTAGTTTTTGGGTTTGTGAAACTAAAGTAATTGGATGACCTTTCCTTGATGAGATTTTCCTTGTTAAGCATTCTGCAACAAGAGATGTGTTATTTAGAGAGACTAAGTTGAGCATTTTATCTCGAGAGAGTTGTTCAAGGGAGATTGTAATTATTGTTCTAATATTATAGTTGGAGGTCTGAAAAACTTCAATTATGCCTTTTTTATCTTCATTATTATTTCCACGTAATCTCTTGTTGCATATCATTACCCAACCTTACTCCTAGTGGAAACCTTACTATACGAAACAACACCACATTAACCATATTTGATGCACAACCATTCCAGGCGACTCGAAACAATTCTCAAAACTTTGCAAGAGCATATTTTTTTTCAAGGAAGATAGTGGGTAAAGGAAGAACCTAGAGCACCCTAATAGGGAAAACTCTCTCTTAAAAGTTATTCATTTTCGAAGAAACTGGATTGATGGATGGACCAAATGGAGACCTATGTTACATTGTGAGTTAAAGTTGTATTTTTTTTATTTATTTATTTACTTTAGTGTAAGACTGGGACTTTGACATGGATACAAGTTGTTACCCATGAGAGGCACTATAAGTGGCAACACTTGCACCGAAATTTTAATCAAATTGTATAGGAATATACCACAAGGTTCCATAATGAAGCCTTGATTTTGGATATAGTGAAGTAAACATGTGGATAGAATGAGATATGAAAATTTTCAATGTTTCTCCATTTAGGAAGCGACAATACATGTCATTGCTATTGTGGGCAAGGTAAAAAGGGGCGATTAAAAGGGTGACAGTAGAATGTGGACAAGAAATCGAAAGGAAACTAGGGAAAGAAAAAAACGACTTCTGATAAGACAAAAAAGGTATGTGAATATTTGGCGATGTGTGTTGAACCAAATATCTTCATTTTAAGCCACACAAACCGAAGAACAAGAACCAGACAATAGGAAGTAGGCCTTGACTTTTACCAGAGGTGCAGTTGGTATAAAATTTTCTGCATTAAATGAGGTTAGTCAAAAGTTTGGTCTTATGTCTAGTTCAACATGAAAAAAAAAAAACATGAAAGTGCAATAAATTTCTAGCTAGAAGAAGACTGCCACGGGACCTGCAGTGTATCTATAAAAAAAAAAAAGCCGATTATGATTAAATTTGAACAAAATAAAAAATAGAATTCGCTCACATACAAACATTCAGTATTTAACAAAGTATATAAGTACAACAAAAATACTAAAACAAAAATAAAACATACCCGCACATGGTAGACCAGATTAAACAACACTAAACGAGTATACTACTGGAGATCGGGCCTAAGCGGCTCGATCAGGAACAACAACACCGCCTGTACTACAACAAAAACACACCCCTTGTGATGTCAGCAAAGCACAAAGCTACTGCTGCGAGTGAACTAAATACGAATATCAATACAATATGTAGTAGGAAGCCATGCCACACAATAAAATGAATAAATGTGTAATCCTAGATGCATGATTCATAACATAAAAGCGGTCTCCTTATACCAGTTTCTAGAGTCTGAGTCACACCGTATCACTAAGGATAACTGATGATAAATCAAACCGTCTTCTGATCAGTACCGTACACGTGTCATGATAATCTCGTCAACAAAACAAAGCAGGCCCGATTGCACACACAATCCAGCGAGCCCCAAACAACAGTAAGCCCATCATTAGCAGAATCTAGACCATCGTGTCGAGTTGCAATGAGCCAGTAAGCCCACACGTCACGCGGTCAGGCCCAATACTCGTAAGACCTCTAAGGCAAGTATTTGAGAGATCTATCCAAGATAGGAAGGCCAGCAACACATCGGATCCGACTAAGAAACATATATTAAAGTATAAGTCGGGCAAGGAAACTTTCTTGCATGGACAACGCCCATAATGGGAAACCTCTCATGCATATCTAGGAGCACGAGTCATGTAGGGAAACTATGCCACATGGACAACTCTCAATCAGGAAAGGATATCCACAACAAGATTACTTTCCCTAAACCATGCCACAAAAGCCCTAGCCGAACGAGGATTCCTTTACTATAAAAGGGAGATAAGGTCGATGAACTAGAGGTACACAATACAACCCAGTTTACAGTTTTGAGCCTCTCCTAAGCCTTATCTAACTTAAGCATCAGAGTGTCATCGGCGCTCACGTTTGCTACCTTTGCAGGTCTAGGCAAAAAGCGATGAAGGAGAGAAAAAATCGACTACATCAATTTGGCGCCCAATACTCATAAGACCTCTAAAGCAAGTATCTGAGAGATCATCCCAAGACAGGTAGGCCAACAACACATCGAATCCGACTAGGAAACATATATAAGAGTATAAGTCAGGTAAGGAAACTTTCTTGCATGGACAACGCTCAGAAAAAGAAACCTTTCCCGCAGATCTAGGAGAATGAGTCGTGTAGGAAAACTATCTTACATTGACACCTTCCAATCAGGAAAGCATCTCCACAGCAAGATCATTATCCCTAAACTACGCCACCAAAGGCCTAGCCAAATGAGGACTCCTTCACTATAAAATGGAGATAAGGTCGATGAATGAGATGTATACAATACAACTCAGTTTACAGTTTTAAGCCTTTCTTAAGCCTTATCTAACTTAAGTATCGGAGTGCCATAGACCACCACACGATAGTCCTTGGTTCATGTTTGCTACCTGTGCAGGTCTAGGTAAGCAACAAGGAAGAAGAGCAGAAATTGACTATATCAGTTTGGCGCCGTCAGTGGGGAACGACAAAGTTCCACAGAAAGAACTGTAGTTCCACCTTTTCCAAAGAATCAGCGAGATGGTGATGAAAAAGTCTCGCAACAATGGATATGTTGTCGAGCCTTCGAACGCTCAAACCAGTAGAGTGACGCCAGTTCCACCATCGCCATGGGAAGAACCTCCTCAGACCCCCCGCACCAGTAGCGGCCGTAGCAGGCCCGAGGGTGGACCTACTCTCAACACAAATGCAACACATCGCAAAGACACTGCAGGCTTTCAAACAGCGGAATCCTCCACCTGTAGAGGGAGACCATGAGCAGTGAAGGGCTCGCTCCCCATAAAGTTCCAGAGAGCATGTTCAGAAGAGCCATGCAACCCCAACAACTTCTCAATGGACAAAAAGCAGAGGCACGACCAATAGAGACCCAACGCCTAGAGCCGACAGGCACGTCTCACACAAGCCCCTCCACAACGGGGCCACAAACCTAGATGTGTTGTTCAACCTCACGGTCCCTCCGTTCATGGACCATATCATGGACTAAACATTGCCCAAAAAATACAACCCACTAAAGTTGAAGTGTTTATGACAGGACGAGAGACCCGATTGATCACTTGCACCACTTCCAGCACGTTATGGCGCTCAAAGAAGGGTCTGATGCAATAATGTGTCGATCATTCTCTGCAAGCCTAAAAACGTCAGCACTGACGTGGTTCCACAGCCTTCCTCCGAAATCTGTTGATCATTCCGGTCATTGGCATTGGCTTTCCTTACACACTTTGTGGGTCGCCAAAGGCTCAGAAGAGGCTCACATTATATGCTGACCCTGAAGCAAAAACAGAACGAGACATTAAGGAAGTACGTCACTCATTTTAATGATAAGCTGACCCTCATCGACGGTTGTAGTGATGACACTGCTGTCACGGCTTTCACTTCGGGTTTGAGAATAGGAAAGCTCTATGACTTCCTCACCTTGAACACCCAGCCAATATGATGGGCTTGCTTAGAGATGACCAGAGATACATCACTCTGGACGAAATGCAGGCTGCCAAGAGAGAGGTGGAGTAAAAAAAGAAGCCCTCTGTCCCGAAGGATAGGAATAAGGGGAAGAAGAAAGAAGACGACGACAGTAACAAGAGGAAGCGCACAAATTGCAAGACTGACTCGGGCCACCCCAGACAGGACAAGGCCTTGAATTTCGTCGGGTCCAGGTCTGTCACCCCTTTTAACACCGATCTATTTGACATCCTTGATTCCACCAAGGATTGGGAAGAGCTGAAGTGGCGGCCTAATTAGCAAGCAGCTCTGCTAGGCGCAACAACAACAAATATTGCGCCTACCACAAAGGAAGGCAGACATGATACTGAGGATTGCAGAAACCTCATAGGAGAAGTCGAGTGTTGGATAAGGAAAGGCAAACTCAAGGAGTTCCTTGGCTCAGACAGGAGGCATGGTCGACCAAAGGAAAGAGTTGACATAGTCAAAGATATCGAAAAAAGCTCTTGGCGGCATCTACGTCTTTCACGGGGTTGGTCCCGAGGGAGAGCAATCAAATAGGTATCGCAAATGGACACTGATCGGGATGCAGACACCATCTCAATATGATGACCAAAAAGTGTAGTATGCACGAGTTCACAGCCCGATCCCATCACTAACATTTATGGAGAGGGATCTCCAGGGGGGTACGTTCTCTTCATAATGACGCCCTAGTCATCTTCGTCCTTATCACTAAGTGGGAGGTAAATAGAGCCGTGGTGGACACTGGAAGCTCACTAAATGTCTTGTTCCTTAGTGCATTCCGCAATATACAACTACAAGAGAAGGACCTAACCCCCGCCAGCCACCCTATGGTCGGATTCAATGGAGAAAATTGTTTCGCCATCTGGAAGTTAAATCTAATGGTGGTGGCAAAATAGCTACAACTACGGAAGTACCTTGTGCAAGAGTTCATGGTAGTTGACGCCCCGTCCACCTACAACATCATTTTGGGAAAGCCTTGGCTACATCAAATTGAAGTAGTGGTATCCACCCTATACCAATGCATAAAATATACGACCAACTATACTCAAGGGACTATCCGAGGAGATCAGTCAGCAACAAGAGACTGCCATTATGAAGCCCTAAAGGAGCTGAACTGTTGCCAGTTACAGCTCGAGCACACAGAGCCAACATGTCAGGCATCAGGCAAGGACATAAAAGGTGTACTACTCTATGAAAGCGGAGGAACCCACATAACCAAGGAACATCTATGCGGAGATCCAGAAGTCAAAGCTAGCAGGTAATCCAGACTAACAAAGAGCTAAGTAACAATACTTCAACAAACGGACACCAACTCCAAGAATTGTTCATCAACAAGGAACTGCCCGCCAACACGAAGTCCACTAGTCAATAACTTTGTTAGCTTTTAAAAAAACTTCACTAGATGAACAACACAATCCGAGCTAAGACCATTTCGGCCTCCTTCAGGGTCGAATTTGCTTAGTCTCTGGTCGGAGTTAAATTATTTGTTGCTTTGATTCGTTTCTTGTTTTTTGTTTTTCATTTCAGTATAGAAAAGTTTTTCGTATATGACACATTCCAGAAATAAAACATATTTATTGAGTGCAATGAGAGTTACTAAAAGGTTTGTCGACCAACTAGTACATCAGTTTATACACTATAAGTATCTAAGTCCGATGCAAGCATCTATCCGTGGAAACAAGGGTAGAAACTCTGATATGCTATTTGCCTCTAGACGAGAAGGTGGAAAGAGTAAAATGTCCATGACAGATGACAAAAGAGTGCGTTCAATTAAATGCTTTATCGAATCATCCTAGGAAAACGATTCGAATGTGGCAAGCAAAGTACATGAAGAGGGTTGCAAGCACTCCCTCAGTTCCCTGCTCCACCAGTTTGCCTCATGAAGAGGAATAGAAGGAAGCAACAGAAACCTGTCGAGATCGTCCCGATGCAATGAAATCGTTAAGATTTCACAATGTTACTAAGAGGAGACGGCTCTCAAGCACGTACAGCCTAAGGTGAGGCAGAGGTGCCACCCCAGGGATGAGAGTCATGACCTCCAACACTCCCATTAACCATAAACTAGCAACGAGGACCATCCCACGACAACAGTAAACAGATGAAAAAGTCCTTGAGCACTGGAGGATGGAAAACAGACCTGACTCCCAAGAAGAAGTGCATAATTTTTCTTTGCAATATAAGAAAATATTACAAGATCTCATGAGATCAATCCAGTGCCCACCCACATTAGGCAGCACCACATAACCGCAAGTCTTATCAAGACTTATCGGCGAAAATGTTAAAAGACTCCAGTAGAGAAGATCTTCCTTCAGCTTTTCGAAAACCCAAAGTAAACTCTCTGGTAAAATGCATTTGATTAACATGCTCTACTATTTGCATTACTGTGCTTGAACACAGAATAGCCAGGCCATATATAGGTGAAATGGTTTACGAATAGGCATCAACAAGTGATTACTTCAACATTAAATGTCGTACGGGAAATCGAAAAAATGATGATTCCAATAGCAACTGCACAAGTCCACAACTTTTGAATTAACGACCTTGTAGGAAACCCCATCAACTGGGGGAGTAATTGACATTGAACAATCTCGCAGAATGCGTCGTATCCATGGCACTCTGATCCAGGAAGATTTTTTCTAAATGGGCCCCTCAATTAATGGGCATAAGCTTATGCCCTAACAGATGCGACCCAACACACTCAAAAGAACAAATAGCAAAGGCCCTGATCGCCCATAGAATAAGGAAAATTCATACAAAATATTATTATTAAACGAAAGGCATCAACTCCGTTGTTGTTCATTAAAAATGGTCAACCTATTATTAATCCAATCAATCGATCCGACACTGAATCAGACCACCAGGCAAATAAAGTACGTCAGGACCCCCAAGTCAAACTTACATGCCCGGAATCTCACAGGCAAGTCAAGTAAGTCAAGGCCCCCAAGTCAGACTTACTTGCTCGGAATCTTATAGGCGAGCTAAGTAAGCCAGGACCCCCAAGTCAGACTTACACGTCCAGAATCTCACAACCAAGTTAAGTAAGTCAGGACCCCCAAGTCAGACTTACATGCCCGAAATCTTACAGGCGAGTTAAGTAAGTCAGGACCCCCAAGTCAAACTTATACGCCTCGAATCTCACAGGTGAGTTAAGTAAGTCAGGACCCCCAAGTAAGAATTACACGCTTGGAAACATATACGCGAGCCAAGTAAGTCAGGACCCCCAAGTCAGACTTACGCGCCCAGGATTTTATATGCGAGCCAAGTAAGTCAGAACTCTCTAGTCTGACTTACGCACCCAAAATCTTATTCTAACCAAAACTTAGTCAGTTTCTACCTATGACAACAACTTCTGGTACGCTCTAACGCCCAATCCATTAAATTAAACGGGTGTTAACGGTTTAGAGAGTGGCAGCTTAGTCAGTGCTCTGATGCCAGATCGAGACAACTTTCCAAGAATCATTGTCCAACCATGGACGATAGAGATTAAACCCGACCAAAGCTTAGTTGGTGACGATCGACGACGATAGCTTCCGGTCTGATCGAAGCCTAGACCGCACATAACGGATTTTGATGGCTTAGAAAGTGGAGTCTAGTCAGCGTTCTCGATGCATGATTAAGATGGCTTGCCAGAGGTCACTACTCATATGCAGACAATGATCGCTGAACCCCGACCAAAGCTTAGTCAGTGGCCACTGATGACAATGGTTTTGGTTTACTCGAAGCCTAGTTAGCAGCACGTGTATTTTGACAACCTAGAAAGTGAGAGCTTAGTCAGTGCTCATGTAGCCTGGTGAAGACGAATTGCCAGGGATCATTGGCCAACTGCATATAATGATCACCGAGCCCCCACCAAAAGTTTAGTCAGAACGATTGACGATGATAATTGTTGGCTCTCTCCAATTCCTAGTCCACCACGAACAGATCATGATGGGTTGGAAAGTGGGAGCTTAGTCAGCTCATGTAGCTTGGTGAAGACATTTTGCCAGGGACCACCATGTTCGCCGAAACCTGACCCCGGTTTAGTCAGTCATAACTGGCAATAACAACCCGCGGTCCAATTAAGCATATTCTACGAATAGCGAAAACTCGACCCAGACGACTCGGAAAGACTACTGTCCACTCATCTACAAGAGCGCAAACGCTAGGACCACAGTCTGACTAATACGCTTATAACAACAATAGCGATAGCAACTGCTAGTCCAACAAATAGCCAAGCCGCTAGACAAGGGGTGTATTACACTCCCCGATCTCTACAAAGGAATTTGACCAGAACTGCACCAATTACTGCAACAATAGAAGTCAGAGCTCCAAACAACGAATCAAACATGAGCTGCCTAGCCTAGCAAAGTTCCTCGTCTGACAACTAATGTCGAAATAAGACAAAGGATGTACACGCTAGAGGAAAGCAAATGCAGACAAAAAGTGCAAAGTACTTTTCATTTGCAAACTCAAGTACATGGTTCACCCCTAATCAAGAGGAGAGTCAGATACAATAGAATCAGACTTAGCAGCGGAGGAAACAAGAAACACATCCGTTGGTGCTGCCTCTCGACCCCGCTTATCAAGGCCACCTTCTTTTTCAGACAAATCGGAGGTCGCTCCAAACTTTGCATATGCAATATCTTTATAATAGGAGAGATCCGAGTCCGGGTTCTCCTCCTCATGACTCTGCTGAATTCAAACGTGCCATGGGCCCTAAGAAGTTTCTCTTCGTGCCCTCTCAACTCGGCGAGCTCCTGCTTCAGTTGCTCCAACTCGCTCGACATGATCTCGGTCTTGAATTGCTCTGCATCCAGTTTATCCTTGGCGATATTCAGCTCATTATGCGCCAGTTGGAACTACGCTCCAGCAATCCGTGATTCTCCGCATGAAACTCAGTACTAGACTCCAACTGGTGACATTGGACAGTCCATTCGAACTTCTTAATCCACTTAGCATGCTGAGCATGTAGTTCATTCTACAACAGAATCATGAGTAAGTTGTAAGTCATGACGGACAAGGTTCAGTTCATTCTCGAACTGATCCCTCGTGAACACTGCCCCCGCCAAGTTCAACTCAAGCGCTTCCAAGCAAGCCTTCTTGTCCTCTGACCCAATGGACCTCGATTCCATTCCAGTATCTAAGAAAGCTTCAAGTTGCTTCCTCAATGACTCAATCTCGTAAAGAGCATCGGAGTATGACTTTTGTAGATTTGCAAATATTTGTTCCATGGTATACACCCTCTCATGAGCGGCCTCGACTTCAATTCCAGATGCAGCCATTTGATTCAGATATAACATCCCCAACACAAGGTGTTTCTGCCCTTTATCTAAGCGCTCTCTTACTGGCTTCGAAACATAGTTCGCCAGCCAGTCAATCCACCTGCTGATATACTTCCTTGCAGCGTAAGAGACGTCAACCTCTTGATGTCAAGCTTGGTTGCCCATCCTTATTACATTTGGAGCAAACAGACTGATACGTGCATCCGGATGAAGATCATTCGGGGCCGAAATCACTCCAACACCGTCCTTAGCCGTCTTCACCGCATTAGGGCCTTCATCAACAACTTTACATTTGCCCGTAGCAGCAGACTCTCTCTCATGTGCAGGCCCAACTTCAAAGGAAAAGGGAAGCAAGTTATTATTCGGACTCGTTGTCAGTGGAATATGAGGACGGAAACAAGATGGAGCACACGGGCGACAAGAAGAACATTCGCCATGGCGCCAATGATCAGAAAATTCTTCAACAAGCTCATGATTCAAATAGAGGCGAAGCTCGAAATTTTTTATTGAAAAAGGATGACCATTCGAAGCTTCCATGCCCACCTGCAGCATCCTACTCATAAGCCCGCCTGCTTGGTGATCAGCTTATTAACGTCCTCAACGGCTACCATTTGCAGATATTCTCTCTCCAGGCCAGGAAGAGAGACAAGGGCCACGACTTGAGCATCACACCCCTCAGCATCACGTCCTTCGGACGAGGCCATACACCTGCAGACGGACCTAGACAAAGCACGAGATCTCTGCTGATGCACAGGAGAAGCAAGCGCCTCATCTATTTCTGCCTCCTTGAAGGGCTTAGAACCTTGTGCTTGGGAACCTTCCTCTTCTGTGAAACATATGCTCCTTCAGGCTTTGGCTTCTTTACCCAATACACAGTGGGAGCCACATGCCAATAAGCCCACAAACCGTTGTATTCAACATTAGAAGGCTTGACTACATCTTCTACCTCCAGACGAGGGATGTCGTGGAACGCATCCAAAATGGCTTTATCCTCAGCAGAAAGAAGCGAAGTAGAGAATCTCCCTGCAAAAGTCACAACGGGTCAATCTAATATGAAATTGACACAAGTAAGACCAGAAAAGGAATCAACTTACTCAGTGGTCTAAATTCACGTTCAACCAGACAACCAGCAAGCTCAAAGTATGGGGAGTTCGCAGGAGCCATGAAACAATACTTCTCCCACGATTTAAAATCATCAGGCAATTTTCCGAAGCAGTCCGGTGATGTCAGCACACATAACGTGCTCGTTTATCCAAGGAGAAGTGAGCAATCGCCCTCAAAGACACTCGAACACCAACCTCCTTAGTCCTAATCAGAATGGTGATCAAAGTCCTATACCCGTTCAACACAAGTTGAGTGAGTGCATTTCCGAGGTACGCTAGGAACTCCCAAATCTCCTTAACAATAGGAAAGCGGACACCTGATTGTAGCATACCTCGGTGAAGGCGAATAAACCCCTCAGGAGGGTACAATGACGTCAGGTCGATGCCCAGATTGCAGAACACCAGATCATCAGGAATCCCGAATGTCTTACGTAAGACTTTCAAATCAGATTCAGAGAGCAACCTCTCTTAAAGAACTTTTATGGCCCCTGGCTAACAGTTCATCGGAAGCTGATGCAGGCTCACCATGAAATTACAAGCTTTTGAATACGAAGGTTGAGCAAAGTCAAAGGTACAACAGACAATACAACATAGCAGAATCCCAGAGATCGAAAGATTAAAGGAGTTATACTCCACAAGCAGGAGATCTATATAGAAAGTTGAGCTCCCGCCTTTCCCGCTTTCAAGCTGGCGCACACTTAATTAATGCAATTCGCTACTCGAGGAAATCCTTCGGACTCAATCATCATGACTACAAAACTGCTTTATAAAATGACCTAGTGGACCGATAAGATGACCCACTGACTCAGAGGGAGTAGCTGATGATACATCAAATCGTCCTCTGATCAGCACCATACACGTGTCAACAGAACGAAGCATGCCTATTGCACACACAAAGCGAGGCCCAAACAGCAGCAAGCCCATTATTGGTAGAACCCAGGTAGTCGGGTTTGAGCTACAATGAGCCAGTAATCCCACACATCACGCAGTCGGGCCCAATACTCGTAAGGACCTCTAAGGAAAGTATCTGAGAGATCTACCCAAGACAGACAAGCCAACAACACATCATATCTGACTAGGAAACATATATTAGAGTTTAAGTCAGGCAAGGAAACTTCCTTGCATGGACAACGCTCAGAAAGGGAAATCTCTCCTGCAGATCTAGGAGCATGAGTCATGTAAAGAAAGGGAAACTATCCCACATGGACTACTCCCAATCAGAAAAAGGATCTCCACAACAAAATCACTTTTGCTAAACTAGGCCACTGATGTCCTAGCCGAATGAGGACTCAAGGAGATAAGGTCGACGAACTAGAGGTACGCAATACAACCCAGTTTACAGTTTTAAGCATCTCCTAAGCCTTATCTAACTTAAGCATCGGAGTACCATCGACCACCACACGGTGATCCTTGGGTCACGTTTGCTACCTGTGCAGGTCTAGGCAAGCAGTGGAGAAGGGTAGCAGAAATCGACTACATCAATAACATTTCTAATTCATGAACCAACAACAAGGCGTTCAATGCTAAACAGTGACTACAAGTTCGCAAGATATGCTAGTCATTTCAGGTGATTCAAACATAATAAAATATCAAAAACTTGCAAAGCCTCCTATGTATGACAATCAAGTCAAAACCATAATAAATTCCTATGTAAAGTGTCTCATATCATAGGTATTCGCATACGTTACAAACTTGTCTCACCCAAACACATCCCACAACATGCACCGGTACCACTTTGAGCTTGTTTGTATCCCATTGGGGTGCCACCTACCCAGATACAAACTCTAATATCCCGTACGACTGCCCTAACACAAATCAAATTCAAGCGCGCTGGGAGAAAAAGTGAGTAATTTCCTATGCACGTCCTCCGGGACCCATCCCACTGCACTCTCTAATAGCAAGCGCATGTGGGAGCTCACCGACCTCAGTGAACATGCCACATGCAATAGCGTCCACAACGTCTGTAGGTGCGAGTCATCTCAAGCACTACCAAACTCACGATGCAAACAAGATCCAAAGCATCGACACAACATGCATTACAACGGGGTAAAAACGCTTACACTAATATAAGCATGCACGCACTATGAGTTTATACAGAATCTAACACAGCAGGTATGTAACAATAACTAGCTAGATTATCCTCACAAATCCATGACAACACTAGGGTCCCAACATGACCCAAATCACAACAATAATGTCCCTCAAGTCAAACAATCATATGGGTTCAAGACTCGGCAATCCTCACAAGTCAACGACTACACTAGGGTCCCAACCAAGGAATGAGATTTCACGAAATTTCACCGAAAATTTTGTTTTTTAAATTACGAAAAGAAAAAGGGCGAAAGAAATAATTACATTTTTCGAGAGTTTTTTTGAAAGTTTTCAGAGATTTTTTTTTCGTAAATTTTGAGATATTTTCGAAAAAAATAAAAAAACATGGTACCAAAAATTACATTTTTCTGAGAGTTTCTTTCGAAAAGTTTTGGAGTTTTTTCGTAAATTTTGAAAAAAAATTTAATTATCATTTCTTCTAATTATTTATTGATTTTTGAAACACCCCTTGATTTTCTAATTATCATTTCTTTTAATAAATATATTCTTAAAACCACTCCCAAATTTTCTAATTATATATTGATTTCATGTTTGCTTCATTTATTAGTATTTAAGCTTCATTTAATGTGTTTAATATATTTATTTAAGTGCCTCTTTTTTTTTAAAGACAAGCGTGCCATCGGTGGGTATATAACCTAAGACGTGGGGTTTAAACCATCACAGCCTTAACCATCCAACTAGGCTACCATTGACATTAAATTGCCTCTTATTTCTTCATATATTTCAAATACTCTCAAAATTCATTATATATATTTCTGGTATCCTCGAAATTTTTACGTTTTTTCCTTACACTGAAATATTTTTTAAATTAGGAGACCGAAATTAACTCGAAAAATAAAATCACAATCCTTGGTCCCAACATGACCCAAATCACAACAATAATGTTCCTCTAGTCGAACAATCATATGGGTTTAAGACTTGACAATTTACATTAAAATACGCGAACTACTGTCATTGGCCTTATTACCTAATTCTTTATGAGTCAATACAGTTTTGCAAATAAAATCAAGCCATTAACACTGGATTCTAGTTCGGCCGTGTTGTACAAAGCAGACTCTAAAACAATGCATATAAGCCCAAATGGTGTTATTTAAAAGTTTTAACTCATTCCACCACTATTCCATTACTTTTAGGTGTATCATGATTTTCAGAAGACTTAATCCATAAATTCATTCACAAATGAACATGGCAATCAAAATCTCAAAAACCTCATAGGGGTCAAATCCCTAACCTGGGTTCAATCACACACAATCACAGACATAGTCCATAAATTCATTCATAAAGGAACAACATGGCAATCAAAATCTCCATAACCTCATACGGGTCAAATCCATAACCTAGGTTCCATCATACACAATCACATGCATAATGCAGTAATTCAATTCATGAATTTTAAAATAAATATTTCTCAAAGTAACATTATAGGTACACTCACCTATGCGGAATGGGTTTTTGAAACCCAAATCCTATTGAACGAAGCTCCCAATTCGCGGAACAACGAATTTGCGACTTAGAAAGCTCCCCAAACTACAAAATCGGACCCAACAGTGAGAAAACTATCCGAAGACCGAAAAAAGGAAGAAGAAAACGTCTGGAAATTTACTTACTGATGAAACAAACTCGGTGACTACTCCAGCAAAAACTCTTCGAGAACCACCCCTACACCGGTCTAAATGGCTCTGAACAATACAACAGGTCTGAGGTTGGTCGGACCAGGGTCAAAGAACCACCGAAGTGTGAATCACAGCTCGTATGCGCTATCACCATGCGAAGCTGCGCTTGTAAACCTCACTGACAAATTTTCTTAATTTTTCAGCCAACGACTCAACCACCTCTACATGTGGGCTTTATGACCTCAAACCGATGCCATGAACACCCCTGAAAGAGCTGATCGGAGCTGCGTTGTTTGATTAGTCACAAACAGCTCCATCGAGCTCACACTTTGATATTTCTGTTTCAGCGCATGGGAACGAACGCGGGGGGGGGAGGGGGGGGGGAGGAGAGGAAGAAATAAAGAGTTTTGGGCAGGGAAATTAGTCAAATCGCCTGAAAGTAGGCCAAAGAAGAAGAAATCTCGTTAAAGAAGACATGCTGGAAGAAGAAAACAAAAAGGGGAAATCCTCTTTTATAAGTGGGTGGGTATTCGCCCCCACCAAAATTATGAGGGTACCCCACTTTCCAAAATCTAGAATATAATTTCTAAAAATTATTAAAATTCTAGAAAAAAAATTTTAAATCACTGTTTTTAATCCAAAAAACTCTAAAAACTACACAATTGAAAATTAACGCATACACCTTAAAAGAGATTTTGTCCTCGAGATCAGACAAAGCAACGACCAGAAAGACTACGTGAAAAACTCAGGGTATTTCTATTTCATTTGTCCTCTAGTTCCCAAGTCATGTCAACCGCTCGGTGACTGCACTGGACCTTCACCAACTTCACCATCTTCCTCCGAAGTTGGTTCACATCATAATAATTAATGGCTATTGGCCTCAATGGATAAGTCAACTCATCAGAAATCTCCAACTCAGCGGGCTCCTCAATCTGTGACGGTTTTGCCAAAAACTTTTGCAATATGGATATATGAAACACAGCGTGGAGACCGAACATATTCTGTGGTAAAGCCAATCTGTAGGCTACTGGTCCAATCCTCTCAGTAATCTCATACAGTCATCCATATCTTGGTGCAAGCTTAACTCAACCTATGAATCTAACAACTTCGTGCGTCAGGGAAATTTCAGAAAGACTTGGTCGCTAAATGTGAAATCTAACTCCTTATGCCTCTGATTAGTATAACTTTTCTATCTACTCTAGGTTGTCAACAAACGCGTTCTAATTAGCTCAATCTTCTCAGTAGTTTATCTAATCACATCCGGCCCCATCACGACTGACTTTCCATGTCTACCCAACAAATGTGGGACCTACACAGTTGTCCGTAGACTGCCTCAAATGGTGTCATGCCAATACTTTTGTGGTAGTTGTTGTACCCAAACTCGCACAATGGAAAGTAATTTTCCCATCTGCCTCCAAAGTCTAAGACGCACGCTCTAAGCATGTCTTCCATTACCTAATTCACAATCTTAGACACAGTTGTACTTGTGTCCAATCTGGTACCCATAGCCTATTGAAAGCTCAATAGGACTGGGCTGTGAAAAATGGATCTCGGTCGGACACAATCGACACAGGTGACCCATGAAGGTGGACTATCTCCCGAATGAACACCACTGATAGATTGTCTGTCGTCCAATGTGTACTAACAGGAATGAAATGTGAACACTTCGTCAACCGATCAACAATGACCTATATCGACTCATGACCTGTCCTCGACCGTGGAAGTTCATTGACAAAATCCATGGTGATATACTCCGACTTCCAAGTTGGGATCTCTAATGGCTGCATTAACCGAGACGGTTTCTAATGCTTGGCTTTGACCTGCGGACAAGTCACACACCGTCACATACTCTCCAATGTCTTTCTTCATACCGCACCACCAGAAAGAACGTTTCAAATCTCAATACATCTTCGTTCCTCCAAGGTGAATGGTGAAACGAGATCTATGAGCTTCTTGTAAAACATATCTCCGCAGCTCCTCATCAGGCGGAACACAAAGCCGTCCGTGAAACCTCAACCCTCGATCCTAACTAATTGACCAATCGGTAGGGCACTCATCCAGTGTGTCCACTACCAAATCTGTTATCTGCCTTAGAATCACTAGATCAGATGTCTGTCTCTCCACCAGTCTGTCAATCAACGACTGATGAACTGCTAAACTCGCTATCATGTTGCTTTCTGAACTAGAACTAGGTTGAACTGCAAATGAAGCTAATATCTCGAGTGTTCGGTACATCTAAATCATCATGGTCGATAATATTGCATGTCGTCTACTGAAGGCATCGACGACCACATTGGCTTTACCAGGCTGATACTATATCTCGAAGTCATGGCTGCTAAAAAATCAACCCATCGTTGTTGCCTCATATTCAACTCCCTGAGTGAATAGATACTTTAAACTCTTGTGATCTATGAACAACTCGAACCTCTCACCATACAGATAACGTCCCCAGATCTTCAAAGCTAAGACTGATAGCCATATAAATGATACAAATTAAGTCCCTAATTCTATATTTGTTATATCCCATTATCTAATAAAAATATCTCATTATATGTATTTTGTAGAAAATCAAGCACTAATCTCAAATCATACACAAAGTGGCATAATAAGGCTAAGTTCAACAACTAAAAAGTCCATTGAAATTTCACACATGCATTGTCAAAGACTAAAAATCTTCAAGCCCAAGACCCATGAAGTCAAGCCCACAAAGTATCATCATCTACGGATATCGAGGAAATCAACTTGAAGATTTGGACATCCACATGGAAACTTCATCATAGCTATAGAATCTCTACAAACTCCACTATCCATGCTCACATTTGTACTCCTTTACTTTACATCTTCCATCTTTTTTCTTCATCACTTTTACACTCCACCTTATTTAACTCCAACACTTCACCTTCCACCCCATTATCACTACACACAAGTCTCACCCTTCTTCATTATAAATACACCACACATGAACACACTTGAGGGAAACTTAGAAATATTTTTCGAGGAGAGAAATTTGGAGTTAGAGATTGAGAGCTTTGGAGTTTATTGTTGCAAGATTTTGTAGTTTTTTTTTTTATATTTATGTTTATCACCATTTGTGGCTAAACTTCACCTTAGGGTGTGGGAAAGCCCCATGGGAGGATGACCCCATTTAGGTCCACTTAGCTTGGTTGTTTTAATATCTCATGTACTTAGAACTTGTGTAATGTTAGCTTTGTTTAGTGACTTTGGTTTAATCTCATTTATGAAGTTGTTAGAAGTGTTGTCTTTCATTAATATGGATACATCACTTGTTTTTATTTTCATCATTAAAAGGTCTAAACCATAGTCTTCGTTTTATATTGTTTTAACAAGCCCTCTATTTAATGATTAAGATCTTCTTTATCTAAGAGTCACAAGCTACTTAACCTCTACTCTCATGAGTTTTGAGGTTATTGACTTGTAAGTCTAGCATGATGTTTGAATGTTAACATGTGGGAGATTAGATCCTTAGTATTTAATTGTAATATGGATTCTTTGGATGCTTTAATACCATGCTCTTATGCTAGATTACAATATCCATATGGCTTGATGTTTAAGTGCTCAAAGTTATATTTTCCACCCTAAGGTGAGATGAGAATCTAGCTTAGGGTGTGCTCATGAGTATGTTTGAATACCAACTAGAAGTGTAGTCTAATGGGTTTATCAATCCATGGTGGTGATCCCTAAAACCCTAAGATTTCCTCTCTCATGATTCATTTTAAGCTAGATTTATATTTGCTCTTATTCTTTAGAAACATTATTTAAAAACCTTTTGTTACTAGGTAAGGGATTTTAAGTCGATTTTCAAAGTTAGTTTTTCAAACTTTAGCCATCCTTGTAGGATTTGACCTGTATTTGTCGTTATCTAACTCAATAGATAATTGTGCACTTGCAGTATGATTTGAGATCGATCAAGTTTTTGGCATCGTTTTCGGGGCGGGCAATGGAAAACCAGTTTTAAAATCCATATTTAAATGCTTATCACTAGTCTTGTTTAGGATCATTTTCATAGTTTAGGTGCATTTGCATTGTTTTGATAACATTTGTAGTCTGGAAAATTCAGATGAATCTTCATGTTTGCAATTTTTTGAGTATCTAACATTTACTGTTTTATTTTTTAAAATATTTCTGGTAAATATACAAGATCTGAAATTTCATGAGCATCTATCTATTTGTTCATTGGACTAAAGGTTAGTGAGAAACGAATTTTTGAACTTGGACTACCTGTGCTGGAATTTGTCTACTGCAGATGACTGATGTTTAGACACATGTTTTTACTGATTCAGAGTTCTTTTTTAGTGTTTCAAAAGTTTAAATTGTTATACATCTTGTCTAGTTTCTAGATCATCTTTTGGATTTCAATTTGGATAACTGATTGAAACAAAAAATTTATTCTCGTAGCAGATACACAATATGGACATTGTACTATTTTGTTTAGTTCACTTTGAATTTTCGTAGCTTTCTGGCAGCCAAATAATTTTTTAGATATTTTCTGAGACAAATTTGTTTTGTTAGTAATCTATGAAAATTTGTAAATATGAATTTCATCAAGTATTGAACTCTGCGTGAATTTTCAAAGTCAATCTATTAGTTCTAAAAATTTTCCATCAATCCACTGTTTTTCCAAAGCTTGAATTATTTTCAAATCTTTGGTTCTATACTCTGTTTTTGAAGCCATTAATCATTCTCCTCTGGTATAATTTTCACGTTATACACAAAGGAACACTTGACAAAGAGTTTTGGTGAACTTAGTGAGCAATGAAAGACACTTGGATCATAATTAAGATTTTTTTTAAATGACTGAGAAGACTTAAATTTGTACTATTAAGTTGTAATAAATAAAACAGAGTCCAAGATACAACCAAAAGCAAAGCGAGGTAACTCTTTCAATCCTCTTCATATCTTTTGCAACAAGTGTTTCTAGAACGATTTTGAGTGTTTAAATTTTTGCAATATATCAAACAGTGCTAAACTACATAAAAGCAAACTTGACTACTTGCAACTGAGTGGGACTTGATTACCCATCTTATCATTCCAATTCACGTTCATAATTGGCCAAACTAATTAAAATGATTTCAGATAATTAGTGCCAATTAGAACGGTGTTCATAGAACCTCACAAAAAGAATAGACTGTGTCAAACTCTTTCGAAGCAAGGCTGCTCTAGTGCCAGTTGGTATGCGCCGATAAAGACCAGTGTGTCTGCACAACCATTTCTTACCTTTTCGCCTAGAAAGTGGTGTGACAGAATTTTTCACAAGTATAATCTTATTATGATTAGGAACACAGGGGTTCTTGAAAGTTTTTAGGTGATAGCTAATTTCGTGATAACTCTTTGGATCTTAAAGACACCCTTTAAAGGCTTAGCCAGTTCTAGAATGCCAAACAGGGTAAAACCTGGCTAGAATATATTTCTGCCTAGTGTGGTGATCTAGAGGGTTTTCATGTAATAAGCTAACCCTTACTAACTTACGAGGCATATGGGAAAATCAAACTAGGGTGAAAATTACTTTTGAGGCGTTCAAAATCATTTTTCACTTCAACTAGATTTGGTCTTAAAATCGATTGTCTCTTTCATAGTTTTACTTGACTGAAGATAATCAATTTGTTGTGTGCTAGACACTAAGGACTTATTTGTTCATCATCTTCTAAGTGAAATTGCATTTAGCTTAGTTTTTCATTTGGGGGTTGTGATTGTTGTATGAATGTTTAGCCACGGGAACACACTCATCGCTTGACTCGGATTGATGGACCATTTGAGGGTGTCTTGTTATTGTTTGAAGTAAAAAATTCAATAGCGAATCAAGGGAACGAACAACCTAGAATTGAGGTTAGGGAAAACCTAGTCAACGTTGGCAATAGAACTCTTCGAGAGTATTTTTCCCCAACAAACAAAGGTCAAACCGAGCATTGTGTTTCCACCCACCACCGCAACTCATTTCGAGTTGAAGCCACATGTGATCTCGTTATTACCTACATTTTACGACTTGGGTTAGAGAGAGAATCCTTACTCTCACACCAATGAATTTTTACAATTTGCAACACTTTCAAATTTCAAAACTTCGGTGATGATTTTGTTACTCTCACATCATTACCATCTGGATCCATCACTAATGGGAACAATTGAAATTGAAGTTCATCAATAAATTCTTCCCAATGTCGAAAACGATTTCCCTTAGAAAGGAAATCCAAGATTTTAGGCAAAGGGATGATGTACAATTTTATGAAGCATGGGAAAGATTGAAGGACCTGTACTTAAATGCCCCCATCATGCTTTTGAGATTTTGAGGTTGGTACAATACTTTTACAATAGGTTAACCCAAAGAAACTTCATATGAATGAGTCAATGAATGGAGGGAACATTTTGAGTTTGAGTGACGATGCAGCCTTTGAGTTCTTTGAGAAATTGTCAGAAAACTCCCAACAGTGGGATTTTTCGAATAGAAGAGATAAAATCTCTACAAGCAAGGTAAACCTTTACGATGTAAAGGAAGAGGTAGATATTCACACCCAACTAGAAAATATGATGAAACAAATTAAGTTTTTATCCATGGCTCAAGCTAAATTAGCCGAGACTATTCACCCAGTCATGAAGGTTTCAAGCAGTGAACCTAACACATTTCCTTGCACCATTTGCAAAGAACCAACACATACGGCTCATTCATGTCCCATCTTTTTTCCAGAAAAGATCAACTGGGGAAGAGCACGTCCAGACCATCAATGCTTATAAAATAGCGAACCCTTTCAGCGAAACATACAATTCTGGTTGGTGAAACCATCCCAATTTTGCGTGGAAGCAATATCAACCTCAAGTCCATGGGGAACATCAATCCTATAGGGGAACAAACCAATTTCACTCTCAGAGACAACAATTCTCTAATGTGCCCCACTAGAATAGTCAATTTGTTGCACCGCAACAAAACAAGTCATCATTAGATGAAATGTTACAACAAACGATTCATGCCCATAACATGGCTACTCAAGCCATAGTGAAATTAAGGGAACAAATGAGTCAACTAGCAACATTGTTGGTGATAGAGGGAAAGGTAAGTTTCCTAACCAACCAATACCAAATCCCAAGGGACAATTTGGGTCACAACCACCTCAATCTCAACATCAACAACATCCCAAAGGACAGTTCAAAATAAGAGCTGGTTCAAACCAAGATCTTCAACTCTAAGGAAGTAAAATCCATTACGACTTTGAGGAGTGGTAAGCAGATTGAACTAGTTCAATTTCAAAAAAATGAAACTGAGACCCAAGTGTCCAAGAGTCCACCAATCAGGAACACGGTTCCTAAGCAAAGTCAATAACAAGAATCAATGAAATCCTTTGTCCCAAAAGTTCCATACTTTGAGAGACTTTTACCACCACGAAAAGGTCATTTTTAATGCTGACATCTTAGAAGTGTTTAAATAAGTAAACATCAACATACCCTTCTTAGAGGCCATCAAGCAGATACCTTCATATTCCAAATTTCTCAAAGATCTGTGTACTATGAAAAGAAGAACTAATGTGCCTCGACAATCCTTTCTTGCAGAACAAGCCTCGTCTTACATCCAACAACGTACTGCTGTGAAGTACAAAGACCCAGGTTGTCCAACCATTTCTTTGAGAATAGGTAAGAATGAGATCAAGCAAGATTTGCTAGATCTAGGAGCTAGTGTTAATCTATTACCCTTTTCGGTGTATAAAACTCTAGGTTTGAGGGAGTTAAAACCAACTTCCATCACCCTCCAATTAACGGACAGGTCAATCAAAGTTTCAAGGGGAATCATTGAAGACGTCCTCATTCAGGTTGATAAGTTCTACTTCCCAATAGATTTTGAGATGTTAGACACTGAGCCAGTTACAAATGTTAAAAACCAAATCCCTCTCATTTTAGGTCGTCCATTCTTAACAACATCAAATGTTATCATATACTGCAGAAATGGTATCATAAAGTTGTCTTTTGGCAATATGACAGTTGAACTTAATGCATTCCATAGTGTCCAACACCCAGTTGAGAAAGAATGTCGGGAGGAAGTGAACATGATAGAGTGCCTCGGTGAAAAGTTTTTATTGAGACAATGCTATCGTGACCCGTCAAAGGAGTGTTTGACCCATTTTGGTTTGGACCTCGATGAGGAAAATACCGTTAGAGAAGTAAATTCATTGCTTGACTGTATACCTTTACTTGACACCGATACTTGGAGACTAAAAGTAGAGCCGTTACCCATCGGTAGCAAGCCACAAATTCCTTCATTAGTTGAGCCACTAAAGCTGGAACTCAATCCATTGCCCAACCATTTGAAATATGCTTTCTTAGGAGGCATTAATACCTTACTTGCCATCATTTCTGCTCACTTAGATAAAGAATAGGAAGGTAAGTTGGTGGAAGTGCTCCAAAAACACAAATAAGCAATTGGTTGGTCTATTGCAGACATTAAGGGAATAAGTCCTTCTGTGGTGATGCACAAGATTCATCTCCAAGAGAATGCAAAAACCTCTAGAGAACCACAAAGGAGATAAATCCTACAATGAAAGAAGTTGTGAGATGAGAGGTGATTAAACTTTTAGATGCAGGCATTATATATCCCATCTCAGATAGTCAATGGGTTAGCTCAGTTCAAGTAGTTCCCAAGAAATTTGGCAGCACCGTTGTGAAGAACGATGATGATGAGTTGGTGCCTACTCGTGCCCAAACTGGATGGCGAGTATGTATTGACTATCGGAAGTTAAACTTAATGACTAGGAAAGACCATTTTCCTCTTCCCTTCATTGATCAAATGTTAGAGCGGTTAGCCGGTCAAGACTATTATTGTTTTCTCGATGGTTACTCTGGCTACAACCAATGTCCAATGTCCAATTGCCCAAGAAGATCAAGACAAACTACAGTTACCTGTCCATTCTGTACCTTTGCATATAGGTGTATGCCTTTTGGTTTGTGTTATGCACCCGCAACATTCCAAAGATGCACATTGAGTATTTTCTCCAATATGGTAGAAAATTTTCTAGAAGTCTTCATGGATGACTTTTCTATCTTCGGTTCTAGTTTTGATCAATGTTTGAATCATTTGACCCTTGTGTTGGAAAGATGTAAGGAGAAAAACTTTATACTCAATTGGGAAAAATGTCATTTCATGGTTAAGGAGGGTATTGTGCCAGGTCACATGATTTCAGAAAGAGGTGTTGAAGTAGACATAGCCAAAGTTGACACCATAACTAATCTACCACGTCCAAGAACTGTCAAAGAAATTTTATCCTTTTTAGGACATGCTGGTTTCTATCGTCAGTTCAACAAAGATTTCAGCAAAATCTTAATGGCCTTGTGTGCACTTTTGGCCAAGGAAGCCTCATTCAATATTAATGATGAATGCTCGAAGGCATTTGAGCAGTTAAAGTCTGAACTTACCTCAGCACCCATTATTCGTCCACCTGATTGGAGTATTCCTTTTGAGATAATGTGTGATGTGTCTGACTATGCTATAGGTGCTGTGTTGGAGCAGCGAACAGACAAACGTCCCCATGCGAGTAAGATTCTCGATGGTGCACAATTCAATTATTTCACCACGGAAAAAAAGTTGTTGGCAGTTGTTTTTGCCCTTGAAAAAATTAGATCCTATCTCGTTGGATCCAAAGTGATTGTCTACATTGATCAAGCAGCATTAAAATACCTTTTGTCTAAAAATGATGCAAAACCATGTTTGATCCGATGGGTCTTGTTACTTCATGAATTTGATCTTGAGATTCTAGACAAGAAAGGAACGGAAAATGTGGTCGTTGACCACTTATCTCGGATGATTATTGAATCAGATAAAGAACCATTACCTATTACAAAAACTTTACATATGAACAATTAATGATGATCGCTCATGTCCAGTCACAACCACCTTGATATCCTAACACTGTGTACTTTCTCGCTAAAAAGAAAATTTTGGAACAGTTGTGTAGGCAAGATAAGTTGAAGTTTCTATTCATGGTCAAGTATTTTTCTTGGGATGATCCTTATCTCTTCAAATACTGTCCAGATCAAATCATTCGTAGATGCATCTTTGAATTGGACGAGAAAAAGGTCTTGGCATTTTGCCATGATTATGCATGTGGAGGCCATTTTAGTGCAAAGAAGAATGCTGTAAAAGTTTTGCAATGCGGTTTTTATTGGCCCACGCCCATGTGTATTGTGAAGCTTGTACAAAATGTCAACAATTAGGGCTATATCTCGCAGAGACATGATGCCTTTGACTCCAATCCTGATTGTGGAGCTCTTTGATGTGTTGGGTATTGATTTCATGAGTCCGTTCTCAACTTCATATGGTTTCACCTACGTACTTGTTGCGGTAGACTATGTCTCAAAATGGATTGAAGTCATAGCTTGTAGGACCGACAATCACAGGGTAGTTGTCAATTTCTTAAAGGTACATCTTAGCCCATTTTGGCACACCTCATGCAATCATTAGTGTTAGGGGTTCCCACTTTTGCACTAGAGTATTTGAGAACCTAATGAAAAACTATGGTGTTACCCACAAGGTTGTTGTACCATACCACCCGCAAACAAGTTGTCAGGTAGAAGTGTCCAACCGACAAATCAAACAAATCCTTGAAAATTTTGTCAGACCAGATAAAAAGGATTGGAGTTTGAGATCGCCAGTCTCTCTGGGCTTACCGAACTGCATTCAAAAGCCCCATAGGAATATCGCCCTACCTTCTAGTATTTGGCAAATCTTGTCATTTACCCGTTGAGCTCGAGCACAAAGCTTTTTGGGCAATTAAACGTTTTAATTTTGACCACGATAAAGCTGGTGAACATAGAAAGTTGCAACTAAATGAGCTTGATAAGTTCATAAATGATGCATACGATCTATCCAAGAAGTATAAGAAGAAAATGAAAAAAGTCCATGATAGTCAAATTATGCGAAAAGAGTTTCACCCAGGTCAAAAAGTATTTTTGAACAATTTTTGCCTTCACAAATTTTTGGGGAAGTTAAAGACCCATTGGTCAGGACCTTTTACTGTCAAATCTGTTACGCCTTGGGGGCCATCATAATTGAGAACCCAAAAGACGGCAGTAGCTTCCCAGTTAATGGACAACATCTCAAGCCCTTTTTATAGCTTCGTAACCCAGAAGTTGAGGAGATCCTTCTGGAAGACCCTGTCTAACAAGATTAACTGTCATTTGTACTCATTCATTGTATATACCATTTCTATGTTTTTGTGTTATTTGGATGTCTTGGATAACCCTACAGATCATACCTTGCTCATGGTCTGTGATATGTACATTCATTTAAGCATCAAACAAACCTATGGTGATCTCTACCTTCTATTCCATTGTTATTAATGCAATCATTTTCCGCTCCCTGCTTTGACCTAGTCCCACTGACCTGCACAACTAACACATGTGAGCCACAGACCACTGTTGTGGTGGCCAATGGCACTCCGATGCTAAAGTCAGACAGGGATTTGAAGAAGGTGTAATGTTGTAGACAGGGAATTTGTAGTGTACCTTAGCTTACCAACCTCATGTCTTATTTATAGTGCACGAGTCCTGGTTCAACCAGACCATTGTAGGAGTAGTTTAAGAAGGAGATCTTCGTGGAGATCCTTCTCTAATTAGAAGTCGCCCTATAGGAGGGAAATTCCTTTTTAGCCGTGTGCTCTTAAATATGCGGGAGATAGTTCCCAATCCAAGAACAATCCGTAGAAGAAAGTTTCCTTGCGTGAAATGTACTCTTGTATTTTCTTTCTAGTTGGAAGTAAAGAGCTGTTGTAATTGCTTGTTCGAAGCTGATCCTAAAGGTACTTGCCTTAGTAGGGATTACGAGTATTGAGGACAGTTGTGAGATGTATGGGCCTAGCATGCTGTAAGAGTTCGGGTCCGCCTGGTAGACTGTGTTAGGCGAGCTTGGAGCCTCTCGAGCCGGATCAGTGTAGGGTTGATGTTGGGGCCCGTAATTCCTTGAGATCATCATAACAGGTGTATGGCTCAGAGATGCATCAGCTACTCCCCCCGAGTTAGTGGGTTAAGTTTGTCCACAAACTCTTTTGAAAAAGCGACTGTACCGTCGTGATAATTGAACTTAAAGCGTTTGTCTTTAGCGGCGCATGACATTAATGGGTACGTAACTGCTCGAGGAGGGAAAGTGTGATTTGCCTTCCCTATAAATATTTGCGGCTTCATTGAAGATTTTCTCATTCTTATCCGAACTGTTCTTTCGAGTCATAGTATCATGGTGAAACCTTCTTCGTTATTTCTACCGATGACTGACAATGTCGAACTTTCCCTCAAATATCTGCTATCTTTCACTTGTGTCAAGTTCTTCGAAGGCAGCTTGGTTGATGAAACCGAGTTTATCGGGCTTTATGGTCCGTACCGTATTCCAGGAGATTTGGAAATTGTTCCCGTGTTTGGAGGTTTAGGTCCGACTACACCTCCTCAGGGGTACATAAGTTTGCACCAAGGCATGTTTGAGTCTGGGCTTCGATTTCCAGTACCAGATCACGTCTGGCGCTTCTTTCTTAATTTCCATATGCCTCCCGCCCATATGGCTCCGAGTGGGTTCAAGATTTTGCTTGTTATTCTTCTGAGGGCTCATGTCGCTAGTGTTTGTTTGACCCCAGTGGTGATCCATCACATGAACACTTCTCGATTGGACCCCAGGGGTCTCTGCATATTAAATTGTCTTTGTTTGCACATGGTGAAGGATGGTGTTGAATCGTGGTAAAAGCATTGATTCTTGGCTTCGGTGGATTCTGTGTACTTCAAGCTTGGGAATCGTAGAGTGTCCAAATACTTTCAGTTTGATCTTGGTGAGTTTCTTAGTTGCCAGCGTATTATATGTATATTTATGTAAATCCCTTGTGCGACATTGGTTCTGACGTTATTCCTTTGTTTAGAGAAGTTTGCTATTATGTCTCTAGCGAGGAAGAAAGGCGGATAGAGAGGGAGTTTCTCAAGCACCCTTTGACATCCGTTGAGGAGGTCATAATGCCAGGTAATGTTGTGTGCTCCGAGTTGCTGTGATGTTCTCATGGTGCTTGTCCTGTTCCAGGTTCACCGGCTGAGGGGATTGTCAATCGTCGCATGAAGAAGAGAAGTCTGGCCCTGCCCAGCCCGTCCAGGCTTGAGGAAAAGGTAACCCTCTGCAAAGGCGTAACCCTTGGGGGTTCGTAGCTTCCCTCCAAATGCTTCTACTTCCCTTGTTGACTCAGGAGAGGAGGAAATTGGATGGCACAACGATGCATTGCGTCACCGTGGTCTCGAGATGGTCGCCCGTCCCCTTGAGCCATACAGTTCTATTTATCTGCACCCCGAAGCCCGCAGAAGAGTTTTCGCCTTGGAGAATGCCTTCGCGAATTTGCGAATGTCATACTCAGATGCCCTCTATCGGTTGGATTCCCTGAATGGTCAACTGCAGAATTCTAGTCATGCCTTTATCACTAATCGAAGTGGAACTTGCTGGTATGAGATCTCAACTGAGTGTGGTTCAGTTTGATTTGAGGCTGAACTAAGGCGGACTAGGGTCGAACTAGAGCACCTGGATGCAGCTGTGGAAAGATGATCTTCTGATCTAGAGGCCCATGAGGTCGAAAGGAGGCGGAATAGGCCATTGAACAACAGCAGCTAAAGTCTGCAATTGACGAGGGGTTTTGCCTCGTTCGTGAGGCAGAGTGATTGTTGGTGGAAGAACGTTCGCACTACGCAGCCCTGGTAGGTGCAGTGGACTTTCATTTGTCAGGCAGGAGGGTGTTGATTTCTTTCGAGGTTATTCGGGGTAGGTTGGAGCTTATGGAAATAATTAGGGGAGAGCATCGTGGTGTCAATCTAGATTCTGCCTGCTACAAGAGGGTTGCTTTCGAACTGATTAATCGAGGAGGGAGTTCTGGCACCGCAGGACTAGCTGCTGAGGAGGATGTTTTTCCTTGAAACGGTTATAACGTCCTTTCCTGGACAGACAAATTTTTTTTAATGAAAGTATTGTTTTGCCTCATATTGTTGCGTTCATTTTAGATGCTTTGAATATCATAGAACTCGTACTATTGCGCAGAGTGCTTGTTTTGTCAATAAAAATATATTGCTGCTTTGGATTGTTGTCGTTGACCTCGTGACAGATTAGGTGTTAATCAATAGAAATCGTCATTGGTCGAAGGTTGACTATACTCTCGATCATTATCTGTAATGACTTCTTGGTGAGTCGTTAGTGGATAGGAACTGACTAGGCTCCTACGCCCTCAGTCGTCGTGATTTGCGCATGGTGGACTAGGTGTTGGGCACCAAAAGTCGTTGCTATCAGTCGCGAACTAGCCCAGCTTACCTAGTAAGTTCAGGGATCATTGTCTATTGGAGAGCAATGATCTTTTGGCGAGTCGTCGTCATCAGTGGACAAGCGCTAACTAAACTCCCACTTCCTTGGCCGTCGTGGTCCGCGTGTAGTGGACTAGGCGTTGGGAACCAGAAGCCATGGTCATCAGTCGCGAACTGACTAAGCTTATCTGGCAAGTTTGGCGATCATTGTCTATTGGAGAGCAATGATCCCTTGGCGAGTCATCAGCGAACAAGCGCTGACTAGACTCCCACTTCCACGACTGTCTTGGTCCATGGGCAGCAGACTAGGCGTTGGGCACCAGAAGTCATCGTCATCAGTCACAAACTGACTAGGCTTACCTGGCAAGTTCAGCATTCATTGTCAGTTGGAGAGCAATGATCCCTTGGCGAGTCCTCATCATCAGTGAAAAAGCACTGACTAGACTCTCACTTCCTCGACCATCATGGTCCGCGCGCAGCGGACTAGGCGTTGGGCACCAGAAGTCATCGTCATCAGTTGCGAACTTACTAAACTTACCTGGCAGGTTTGGTGATCATTGTCTGTTGGAGAGCAATGATCCCATGGTGAGTCATCATCATCAGCGAAAAAACACTTACTAGACTCCCACTTCCTAGACCGTCGTGGTCCACGCACAGTGGACTAGGCGTTGGGCACCAGAAGCCGTCGTCATCAGTCGTGAACTGACTAAGCTTACCTGGGAAGTTCAGTGATCATTGTCTGTTGAAGAGCAATGATCCCTTGGCGAGTCGTCGTCATCAGCGGACAAACGCTTACTAGACTCCCATTTTCTTTGCCGTCGTGGTCCACGCACTGCGGACTAGGCATTGGATATTCGAGTTTGGCCATAACCGGGCTTGTCGAGGGTTGTAACGGACAACAGTGTCATTTAAGCCTGTCGCCATCTGCGTCCTCTAGCCAGTACGTTCCTGGCCTGTTGACCTTGGTGACCCTGTAAGGACCTTCTCAGTTCAAGTTTAGCTTTCTCTCTCCGACTTCTTTGGTGTTCTGTTGGGTCTTCCTGAGTACCCAATCTCCCACCTTGAACTCACGTGGTTTGACCTTCTTGTTGTTTTCTTGTTGTAATATTGAGGCATTTGCTGTTGGTAGGCGGCTATTTTGGTTGAGGCTAGATCCCACTTTTCGTAGAGGAGGTCTATCCTTACGCGCAAGGCTTCGTCGTTACCGTTGGATCTGAACTCCTCCGTTCGGAAGGTTGACACTTCGAGTTCTACCGGAACCATAGCTTCCAACCCATATGCTAGGGCGAAAGGTGTCTCTTCGGTAGGGACTCTTTTGGTTGTCTGATATGCACAGAGTATTCCAGGAAGCTTTGGAACCAATTTCTCTTTGGCTGCATCGAGTTTTCTGTTGATGGCCTCTAGGATCGTCCGGTTGGTAAACTTCGCTTGGCCATTGGCTTGGGGTGCCCTGGCAAGGAGAAGTGGTGATCAATATTCAAACTTTTGCACGGTTCCTTGACCATGCTACCTTCGAACTTGGTTTTGCTGTCGCTGACCAATATTTCGGGGATGCCAAATCTACAGACGATGGTGGTCCATATGAATTTTTCAATCTGGACCTACCCGATTTTGGATAGAGGCTCGACCTCGACCCACTTAGTGAAATAGTCGATGGCCACAAGAAGAAATGTCTTACCAGTTAATGCCCAGGAGCGGTCCGACGATGTCCATTCCCCATTGCGTGAATGGCCACAAACTAGTCATCGGAGTCAGTGGTTGGGCCGGCATATGCATGTATGGTGTGAACCTCTGACATTTGTCGCATTTGCCGACAATATCTTTGGCACCTCGCTACATGGTCGGCCAATAGTATTTTAGAGTTAGGGCTTTATGGGCGATTGTTCTCCCACCCGGATGGTTCCCGCATACATCGCTATGGTTGTTTCCTAAGACCTGGCTTGACTCTGAAGGTGATAGACATCGGAGTAGGGGTCCCATCACTGATCTCTTGTATAACTTGTCGTTTAGGAGTGTGTACCTTGCTGCTCTGTTTTTTGGTCTTCTTGTTTCGACCTTATCGGTCGGTGAGGCTCTGGTTGCTATGTATACTAGTATAGGAGTCATCCAATTTGGCTGCTTTTCCACAGCGCGGATGTCTCTATGTTCTTCTTTGTCGAAGCTTGATTGCTCTTGGTATTCAATGAGGTGGTTGGAGATTTCACCGGAGACTGAGGATTCTCTGGCTGGCACGTCTGGCCTTTTGTGTATCGTCTCGGGGGCACTGTATGAGTTCACAGTTCTTGAACTTGCCCATTATGCCAAGTACCTTGTCGCAGTAGGCTATCATGCGGGGATCTTTGTTGTTGAATTTCCCCTTGACCTGATTGACTACTAGTCTTGAGTCGTTGTATGTCGTTAGGCGATCTATACCGATCCCTAATGTTAGCTTTAGGCCGGACATGAGGGTTTCGTATTCGACCTCATTGTTTGAAGTGGGGAAGCTGAACCTGACTGCTTTTTCGAGGGTGAAGCTGCTGAGGGAGCGGAGTGTGATCCCGGTAGAGGACCCATTGCAACGCAAGATCCACGCCTGGAGACTCGAATCCGAGGGCTGGTGGTTTGTCCTTAGTTCTTCTTTGCCGGTGAACTCCGCAATGAAATCTACCAGCCAGAGCTCTACTGACAATTTCACCATTTTGCCCAATAGCTTGGGTTTATGTAATACCGAGCGAAGTGGATGCTTGGTCAGGACCATTATAGAATGGTCCTGAAAATAGGGCCTTAGTTTCCTGGAGGACACGACCAGTGTCAGGGCCAACTTTTCCAGGTCTGGATAGTGTGCTTCTGCTACTACGAAGGTTTTGTTGGTGTAATACACTAGTATTTGGGTCCCCCGATCGTCTCGTACTAGGGTTGAACTGACAGTGTGCCCGAAAACAGATAGGTACAAGTAAAGTATTTCTCCTATCGCAGGTTTTGAGAGTAGCTCTGGACTCCCCATGTACGCTTTCAAACTTTGAAAGGCTTGTTCGCACTCTTCGTTACCAGGGAATCCTTTGCTTCATCTTAGTATCTTAAAGAAATGAAGGCAATTGCCGAACGACTTCGATATAAATCTGTTGAGTGCTGCTACCTTCCTAGTCAGACTCTAAACGTCTCGGCCGAGACTTTCATATTGAGAAGGACCTGAATCTGTTTTGGGTCGGCTTCGATCCCATTTTTGTTCACAATATAGCCTAGGAATTTTCCAAACTTGACACCGAACGTGCACTTTTGTGGGTTGAGCTTCATTTTGTATTTCTTGAGTTGGTTGAACACTTCAGCGAGATCACGCATGTGGTCAGGGCTGCGGAGGCTTTTGACCAGCATGTCGACTATGTAAACCTCCATGTTTATGCTGATATGTTCTTTGAACATTTGGTTGACTAGTTGTTGGTATGTAAAGACTACGTTCTTTAAGCCGAATGGCATCGCCCTATAACAGTATATTCCCCTTTCGTCATGAAAGAGGTTTTCTCTTGATCTCGAGGGTGCAATAATATTTTATTGTAGCCTGAATAGGCATCCATAAAGTTGTGCCCGGAAGTGGCGTCTACGATCTGATTGATGCGGGGGGGGGAAGTTGTCCTTTGGGCAGGCTTTGTTCAGGTCAGTGTAGTCAACACATACTCTCCATTTCCCATTTTTCTTCTTTACAAGACTGATGTTCGCCAGCTAGTCGGGGTATCGTGCTTCTTTTATCTGCTCGCATTGTGTAGACATTGTACTTCTCCGTTTATGATCGCATTTTTTTCGGGTGCTATGAGCCTTTTCTTCTGCCTGGCGGTTTTTCCTCTAGGGGTCCATCTCTAGGCGATGGGTGATTATCAATTGATCGATCCCCACCATGTCCCGCATGGTCCATGCGAAGATGTCTTGGTTACACTATAGCAGCTCCGTGAGTTGCTTCACCAATTCTTCATTCAAGCGGGAACCAATCTGGATAGCCTTGTTGCTGTGAGGGCTGTTGAGGTAGATTGTAACAACATCTTCCTCTGGTTGCCCAACATTGGGCCTGCCTCGAGGGTTTACTGGTGCCTCATTATTCATGGTCAATTGTTCTCCTCCTGTGATTCGTGTAGAACGGAGGGTCATCTTAACTGTTGGCTCAGCAGCTAATTGAGAATCTCCAGGTGGCAGGGTCTTCATGTACTGGCAGCTATCTGGTCGCCTCTTAATGTACCAACCGCTCTATTCGTTGGATACTTGACGCACTGGTGTAGAGTAGAGACCGCCGCTCCCATCTGGTGTATCCAGGGTTTTCCTAGGACCGTATTATACGCCAAAGTTGCGTTGATTACTATAAACTCTTGAAACTGGGTTTCATGAGCTGATTCCTCTCCCGCTGTTGCAATTAGCTATACCTTTCCCACAGGGAACCGTTTCTCACCACTGAAGTCGGTTATCGGACGATTATCAGGGGTCAACGTTGTCTCTTCTAGTTAAACATGACGTTCATCGATCTTTGTGTGTATACTAAGGACCTCCTTACCACCCAGCCCGCAAGGGAAAATGTTACCATCAGGTCGTCATTGTGCGGGAGTTGTATGCCCTGGAGGTATTTTTTCGTAGCGACACGGAGGGGCCTTGCTTCCAATCATGCAGTATCAGCTGCTCGCCGCGTGTCGCTTGGATCCTCATACCTCGGAAAGCCCTTTTCCTGGACCTGTTGGACAGTGTGGACTCGAAAAGGGCTCCGTGAAGCACGCAAATTTTGTCAACCGATTGTTCCCTGGGTTCGGTTTCCCTTCGGGCATCCCATTCTTTTCCTAGGGGGATGAAGCTCTACGCTTCCTTTGTCAAATCTAACATACTTACCGAAGGGTCTAGTGTTAGAAAGTTGTAGAATTTTCTTTTCTAGAGTCCGTTGATGAAGGTTGAGACGGTTGTTGTGTCGTTGCACATGTTGACGATGGTTAACTCACTATTAAAACGGGTCAAGTATGCCATTAATGTTTCATCACGTTTTGCTTCATTGATGTGAGCGTCCTCATCATTGACAAAGCCTGTGTTATCGAGGGTGGTGAGGCAGCACCAGGCTGAACGCTCGATGCTTCCCCTCGCTATTTCTCATTGCGTGATCTAGTCACCATCTCTCTGTGTTTTGAAGGGTGACGGCGCTAGTGAAAAGTTAGGAACTTTTTCATCACTCACTTGATGCAGTCATTTTTCGCTCCCTGTTTTGACTTAGTCCCGCTGACTTGCACAAGTAACGCACGTGAGCCACGGACCACCGTTGTGGTGGCCGATGGGACTCCAATGCTAAAGTCAGACAGGGATTTGAGGAAGGTGTAATGATGTAAATAAGAATGTGTAGTGTACCTTAGCTTACCAACCTCATGCCATATTTATAGTACAGGAGTCATGGTTCTACCAGGCCATCCATAGTAAGCGTAGTTTAGGAAGGAGATCTAATTAGGACTCATGTTATAAGAGGGAAGTTCCATGTTAGCCTTGTGTGCTCCTAGATACGCGGGAGATATTTCCCAATCCAATAGCAATCTGTAGAAGGAAGTTTTCCTGCTTGGAATGTCCTCTAGTATTTGCTTCCTAGTTGGAAGAAGAGAGCTGATGTAATTGGTTGTCCGAAGCTGATCCTCAAGATACTTGCCTTAGTAGGGCTTACGGGTATTGAGGACAACTATGAGATGTGTGGGCCTAGCATGCTGTCTGAATTCGGGTCCGCCTAATGAACTGAATTAGGTGGGCTTGGAGCCGCTCGGGCCGGATCAGTGTTAGGATGATGCTGGGACTCGTAATTCCTCGAGATCATCATGACACGTGTATGGCTCAGGGATGTGACCTTTTTATGTATTATCAATTATTGTTTCTCTTTAGTTCATATTTGACTCAGGTGTCTTATTTTAGAACATTGAGGGCAATGTTTTATTTAGGTTGGGGGAGATATTTCAAAACTTATGTCTCATTTGAAAATGGGTTGTACATTGAGTAAAAAAAATTTGTGTTTTTTAGTCTTTGTAACCCGAGTACTTATCCATGATGAGATTAGGTTCCATAAGCCTAGTTGCAAAGTGTCACAACTATCTTCTTGCCCAGCCAAGTGAGGTTAGCAAGTGTAAATAATGTAGAGTGTTCCACATTGATCTAGAGAGTTCTCTAGAACCCTCCATAAAATTCCATAGAGTTCCATAGGATTCTAATCCTTAGATATTTCTAAGGAAGTGTGTAGAAGATCATTGTAGAACGTTAGATCAAATTGATCACCACCGTCCATTGAGGAGGTGGAGTTGTATAAATAGGCTAAGGCCTCATTTGTTATAATCACCTCAGAGAATTCAAACAATACAAGTTCTAGTTCTCTTAAGCTCTCTTGTGTGTTCTTAGCTTGCTTAGCTTTCCATAGTCTAAGTAAGTCTTTCGTGGGAAAGGCTGAATAGCTTTCTTTGATAAGTCGGATCAAAGTTTGATAGTGTCGCATGGGAAGTAATTGAGAAAAGAAAGTTTGTGACAGTTGGTATCAGAGTTAGGTTTGGCAAGGTTGGTGAAATCATTTTACACAAGAGAATGTCATCGGACATCAACAACCCATCAATTGGCAACAACGACAAAGGTGGGAAAGTCCGTAAGGAAAAGTCAAAGGACATGATCGCTGCAATGGATGAAAGGTTGGCTAAGTTGTGTGCCACCATGTCCGACTTGAAGGAGAAAGTCGAAGACATGGACCAACGCATCGAGGGGCAAGCGTCCAATGGGTTCGGGAAGAGATGCAAGGAGCCTTAAACGCGGTAGGGGACATGGTGTCCAAAAAGATCGAGTCCCTAGAGGCCCAAGTTGTTGCTAAAGATGCGGAGATGGAGGCTTATAAAGAAAGAGTTGAGAAGCTTGAAACTCAAGTCAATGTGTGCATAGTTGTGGTAGCCAATGATGGGGCTACACCAGGGATGATCACTCACAGAGTCGAAGCTCCCAAACCTAAGACCTATGGTGGGGCAAGGAGTGCGAGGGAGATCGACAACTTCTTGTGGAACATGAAGCAATACTTTGATGCGGTTGGCATAAGGGATGAAGCGGCAAAGGTACGTAGTGTCTCCTTATATTTAAATGATGTTGCTACAGTTTGGTGGCGCAAAAGGTCTGATGATGTCAAGAAGGGATTGTGCACCATCGACACTTGGGAAGAATTCAAGAAGGAACTCAAGAGACAATTCTACCCGGAGGACGCCGAAAACGAAGCTAGGGCCAAGCTTCGCCGCCTTCAACATAAGGAAGGCCACATAAGGGAGTATGTGAAGGAGTTCTCGGAGTTGCTCTTGGAGATTCTTAACATGGGAGAAAAGGATGCTTTGTTTAGCTTCCTTGATGTCCTAATAGGTTTGGCCAAGTTGGAGTTGAAGAGGCGAGGTGTGCAAGACCTTGCAACAGCTATGGCTGTGGCCGAGTCCTTGATTGAGTTAAAGAGAAAGGACTCGTCCAAGGGGCAAGGGAAAAAGCCGAGTAATGATGGCAATTGTGGGAGAGACAAAGAAAAGTCCTCCAAGGAGCACAAGAACTCCAAAGACAAGGGGAAAGAGAAAAGAGATGGATCACCCAAAAAGATATCTTGCTTATTATGTAGTGGATCCCATCGGGCATTCGCGTGTCCCAACCGGGGGAAACTTGTCATGGAGGAAGAAGCAAAAGAGAAAAGGAGGATCGCCTCAATGAATCTCCTAAGTGCCATTCAAGCTAAGGTCGAGGAACAACCACGTGGAAGGATGTACGTGGAGACCGAGATCGGGAACAAGACTTTGAAAGCCATGGTGGATACCGGAGCCGACACAGTCTACATGGCTAAGGACCTTGGTGAAGAAATTGGCCTATCATATACTAAGGAGAAAGGATATATCAAGGGAGTCAATGCAATTGTCTCCCAATTGAAGGAGTAGCTCGTGGCACCGATATTCGGCTTGGACAATGGCGAGGTAAAGTCGACATAACTATTGCTCCAATTGATGATCATAAGTTCTATTTGGGTATAAATTTCTTGGACATGGTGAAGGCTTTCTTGGTCCCATATGCCAACACCATGTGCATCATGGAGAATGGATAACCTTGTGTTGTGCCCGTGGTACGGGAGATAAGTAAGGAGAGAATGGTGTCCGCTCTCCAACTTTCTAAAGGAGTAAAGAGGAATGAGCCTACTTACTTGGCTACCCTCAAGGAAGACGAAGGTCCCATGGATGGAGGGGTGAATGCACCTAAGACCGTCCAAGATGTTCTCAAGGAGTACAAGGATGTTATACCTGCCGAGTTGCCCAAGAAGCTTCCACCAAGGAGAGAAGTGGATCATGCTATTGAGTTAGAAGTTGGAGCAAAACCACCCGCATTTGCTCCTTATCGTATGGCACCTCCTGAGCTCGAGGAGTTAAGAAGACAATTGAAGGATTTACTTGATGTTGGTTATATCCGACCCTCCAAAGCTCCATATGGTGCGCCAGACTTATTTCAAAAGAAACATGATGGATCCATACGGCTTTGTATTGACTACCGGGCACTCAACAAGGTCACTGTCAAGAACAAGTACCCGATTCCACTTATTGCGGATCTCTTTGATCAACTTGGTGATGCAAGGTACTTTACCAAGCTTGACTTGTGCTCGGGATGTTACCAAGCCCGCATAGCCGAAGGAGATGAACCAAAGACGGCATGTGTTACAAGGTACGGGTCTTACAAATTTTTAGTCATGCCATTTGGTTTAACTAATGCGCCGGCCACATTTTGCACTCTAATGAATAAGGTACTAGCTCCTTACTGATATTCACGTAATTATTACATAATATATCCCTTAATTTATATATGTTAGTGTTTCGATTATTATATTTTATAATAATTATTTCATTTTCATGTCTTTGTAGGAATTTGAGCGTGAACGATGAAATCGTATTAAGGCGACAATTTAAGGAATGACAATTGGTCGATTCTAGCGGTGGTACAAAGTAGAGGGTCACATATCTAAACCTAACCCTAATAAACCTAGGTCCACCTAATTTAGCCTAAGCCCAAACCCAAAATGCTAACCTAAAAACCCAAGCCCAAGAAAATAGGAGAACCCTATTTAGCTTCCCCAGTTTGGAGAAACTCCTCGCTCTTCTTCTCTCTTTTCTTCCCCTCTCTGGGGGCTCTTCCAGCCACCACGCCAACTCACCCTCTCGGCAATCCTCGCTTGATAGGAGAGCCGACAGTGCGATAACCCCGCCATCACCACCTCCTCCTCGTCCTCCACTATCAGCCGCCACCATCTCCCTGTCCCTGCTCCTCTCCCCTGTCCACACAGCCACCACTACCATCTCGTTCTCCCACCATCAGCCACCACGCACACCATGAAACAGACCACAACCACCGCCACTAACCACTGTGAAATAGGGGCGTGACAACCCTGTTTCATGTTAAAAACTTCACCTCGCCACCAGAGAACCACCACCATCTGGACATCTCTTCGCGTCACTTCGGTCTCTCTCACAACCACCACCACCACCGCACGCACAGAACAGAGGAGAAACAGGGAGCAAGTCCCTATTTTCCTCCCTCCCCGCCGCCCCTGTTTCTCCCCTCTCTCGGCCCTCCTTCCTGTTTTCCTCTCTTCTCCACGGTCTCTCCCTCCTACACTTATCTCTCTGCTCCTGCATCACAATAGACCACGCAACCACGCCATCAGCCGCCACGAAACAGAGCTCGCGACAGAGCACCACCGTTCATCTCCTTCTCGTCGTTTCGTTACCTAGTTGTTTCCTCACCCTCTCTCTGTCTTCTTGCAGGTACCGGAGCCAGTTAGGGAGAAGAGGACGCTCGCGAAGACGAAGCAACAGACGCGGCACAGAGCGCATCGCGCTGGAGACGAAGGCAGAGCTGCGCAATTTTTGGCGGGAGAAAACTGTTTTTCAAAACAGTTTTGGCTATTGACACCCCAAGAATCTGTAAGTGCCACCACAATGCAATTTCAGCCCTTTTCTCGGGATTCGCATCAGTGCAGAGATGAATTCCATCTCAATTGATGCTGTGACCACCGCTACCATGATCAGCTAAACCCTTCGCCAAGGCGAAGATGAAACCACAGGGTTTCCTAGAGTTTGTTGTATTTAAATTTATTATTTTCTTTATGATTGAACGTTAAAAACATTTTATTTCTGAGTCTCAATAATTTGCTTTCACCGATTATATCCTGATTAATTATCTAGACTAGTCGGTAGTTAGAAGTACCCTTTGTTGACATTCAAAGCCTGATTTAATCAATTAATCTGAATCTGTGATTGTGTGTGCCGTAAGAAGACATGCAATGCTAGGGGTTTAGGATTAGTTAAAATAGACCTGTGATTGTGTGTGCCGTAAGAAGGCACACAATGCTAGGGGTTTATACCTTTGTTGAAATCAATTGCGAACTTAGATTAATCTTTAGGTTAGTCATGTTAATTCTTGAAAATAATAATTTGGATTACACAAATCTCAAAGAACCTGTGGTGGATTCAATTCCTTGGTTTCTCTTCTCATATTCTTAAAGACTTTTTATTTTGCTTTTTAATTTGATTTTTAGTTTAGATATTTTAATTGTTGTAACCCCCACTTAAATTAGTTTAAGTCAACTCTGAAACTTAATTGCAACCACAGTCCTTGTGGGATCGACCTGTACTTTCCCTTGTCTACCAGTTAGACACTGTGCACTTGCAGTTATTACAAGTGGGTTAAATTAACCTATTTATTTAGGCTAGTTAAATCCTTACCTTGATCGGTTCGTAGTTGTGTACCTTGATGACATTGTGATCTATAGTAAGACATTAGAGGAACATGTGGATCACTTGAGGCAAGTGTTCCGAACTTTGAAGGAGAACAAGCTCTATGTCAAAAAGGAGAAGTGTTCATTTGCCCAAGAGGAGGTGACATTCTTGGGTCATATCATTGGCAAAGGCAAGCTTCGTATGGACAAGTCTAAGGTACAAGCCATCCAAGAATGGGAACCACCGACCAAAGTCACCGAGTTAAGATCTTTCCTTGGCTTGGTGAACTATTATAAAAGGTTCATCAAAGGCTACTCTTCCATAGCCGCTCCATTGACGGACTTGCTCAAGAAGGGACGAAGTTGGGATTGGAGTTCAAAATGCCAACAAGATTTCGAAGGATTGAAGAAGGCAATTTTGGAGGAACCGGTGTTGGCACTTCCTAACCATACTATGTCTTTTGAGGTACATACGGATGCTTTCGATTTTGCTATTGGTGGAGTATTGATGCAAGAAGGACATCCTATTGCCTTTGAAAGTAGGAAGCTCAATGATACTGAGAGGCGGTACACAATGCAAGAGAAGGAAGTGACTGCGGTTGTGCATTGCTTGCGAACATGGCGTCATTACTTGCTTGGGAGCAAATTTGTGGTCAAGACCGACAATGTTGCCACTAGCTACTTCCAGACACAAAAGAAGCTCACACCAGAACAAGCTAGATGGCAAGATTTCTTGGCAGAGTTCGATTACATTTTGGAGTACAAGCCAAGCAAGGCTAATCTTGTTGCGGATGCTTTGAGTAGAAAATGAGAACTTGCTGACATAAGTCAACCTCAAAGCAACTTGAAGGGACGCATAAAGAAAGGATTGGCACATGATGCCATGGCTCAAACCATCATATCTCTTATCAAAGATGGGAAGATAAGACGGTTTTGGGTGGAACACGGCTTGATATACTCTAAGGGAAGGCAAATCTATGTTCCACCTCATGGCAACCTAAGGAAGGAAGTCTTGAAAGAATGCCATGATAGCAAGTGGGCGAGACATCCAGGTATACATCAGACTCTTGCTCTTGTAGAAGATTTCCATCATTGGCCACATATGAGGGATGATATCGAAGCATATGTAAAGACTTATCTTGTATGCCAACAAGACAAGGTGGAGCAACAGTCACCTGCCGGCTTACTTGAACCTCTCCCCATCCCAGAGAGACCTTGGGAGAGTGTTTCCTTGGATTTTATAGTTGGTTTGCCCGCATCGGAAGGTTACAATTGGATACTTGTGGTCGTGGACAGATTTTTGAAGTATGCCACCTTCATTCCCACACCCAAGGAGTGCACAGCCGAGCAAGTCGCACACTTATTCCTCAAACATGTGGTGAAGTATTGGGGTGTGCCCAATCTATTATCAGTGATCGGGATACTCGGTTCACGAGGAAATTTTGGACTGAGTTGTTTAAGTTGTTGGGTACCGACCTTAACTTCTCTACTAGCTTTCATCCTCAAACGGATGGTCAGATGGAAATGATGAATGCCTTGCTAAAGTTATATCTTAGCGACTATGTGAGTGCCAACCAACGAGATTGGGCTAAGTTGCTGGATGTTGCCCAATTCTCTTTCAACTTGCAGAAGAGTGAAGCGACAGTTCGTAGCCCATTTGAGATTGTCATGGGACAACAACCTATGACCCCAAGTTCTATTGCCACTGGCTACACTGGAGTGAGTCCATCAGTCTATAAGTTTGCCAAATGATGGAATGATCAAGCTGATAGGCTCGAGCTTACCTGGAGAAGGCATCCAAGAGGATGAATAAGTGGGCCGACAAGAAGAGACAACCTCGAGAGTTCCAGGTTGGGGACCTTGTGCTTGTCAAGATGCATGCTCATGCCAGACTTTCAGGATTGCATCGTGGCCTTATCAGAAGATATGAGGGTCCTTTCCACATAGTCAAGAAAGTGGGAAAGCAAGCATACAAGGTCGAGTTTCCACCGAGGATCAAGTTCCATCCAATCTTCCATGTGAGTTTATTGAAACCGTATAAGGAAGATCAGGATGATCCAAGCAGAGGAGTTTCACAAAGAGCACCAATGGGCATGAGGATCCAACATGACAAGGAAGTAGAGACTGTCTCGTCAGATCGTGTGGTGCGCCATTCCAACCAACCTCCCACACATGAGCTACTCGTCAAGTGGAAAGGATTGCCAGAAAGTGAAGCTAGCTGGGAGCCAATTCAACATTTGTGGCAATTCAAGGAGCAAATCCAAGCATACGAGGATTTGAAGGCAACGAGAACGTCGCCTGATTAGGTGGGGGAGAATGTTACAACTATCTTCTTGCCTAGCCAAGTGAGGTTAGCAAGTGTAGATAATATAGAGTGTTCCACATTGTTCTAGAGAGTTCTCTAGAACCCTCCATAAAATTCCATAGAGTTCCATAGGATTCTAGTTCTTAGATATTTCTAAGGAAGTGTGTAGAAGATCATTGTAGACCGTTAGATCAAATTGATTACCACCGTCCATTGAGGAGGTGGAGTTGTATAAATAGGCTAGGGCCTCATTTGTTGTAATCACCTCAGAGAATTCAAACAATACAAGTTCTAGTTCTCTTAAGCTCTCTTGTGTGTTCTTAGCTTGCTTAGCTCCATAGTCTAAGTAAGTCTTTCGTGGGCAAGGCTGACTAGCTTTCTTTGATAAGTCGGATCAAAGTTTGCTAGTGCCGCAGAGGGAAGTAATTGAGAAAAGAAAGATCGTGACAAAAGGCATATGAGTGTAGGATTTGAAACTTTGAAAGTTAGTAGTTTGTCAATATTAGACAAATAGTTTGTACTACTCATAGGCTAGCCATTTTCTAAGAGTTTGCATTGAGAGTTATGTTTTCGCTATCATGTTCTTGTTTAAAATTGGTAAAGTGGATTAGTTATCTGGTGAATATGAGAATAATAGTGAAGACTTAAACCCTGTGAGATTTCTAGCATTTCTTTTTTCTGAGGATTATACGCTAATTCTGAATTTCTTGAGTCTGACGTTATCTTATTGCATGATCTCTATATTTTTTGTTTTTGTCAAAAACTGAGAATAAAACATCAAAGTTGAATCATACCACTGTAGTATGTTTTGAAGTTCACCCAAGGCATAGAAACTATGTTATCCTAGGGAAATGAAGATAGGTTTTTCTTGTCTAGTTCAAGCCTTGTAGCCTACCCTTTTTATTGTTCACCATTGAATCTAGTTTGAAGCTTGTTATGTCAACCTTTTATTGTTTAGCCCACTAACCACCAATTCAACCCACTAATTACCCAATTATGTCTACCATGTCCTTTGCTTTTGAGAAAAGTTAGGGATGAGTTATCAAAGAAAAAATGGGTTCATCGTGGAATATTATACTCCATAGTATCAAAATTTTTTACAAAGAGCCTCAAGATCCAATGCCATTTTCTATATAAAAAAATAGAAGTAATACTTCTTTACAATTAATAAAAAAAATTGAATGCTCACAAACGAAGGAGTTGAGTCAAGCTTTGAAGTCATCCTACACTTATCTTAGAAGACCTCTAACTTTCTCAAAAGTTTTGTTTATCCTTATCATTTCTTGTTTACACTTGTCCTAAGCCCCATTACAACCTAGTCAAATCCTTAGGAATCTATTGCCAAAGTGTGGAGGGTGAATTAAGAAATACCGTGGTGAATATATTAACATTCTCAGTGAATGATATTCCTTCTTGAGATCATATTTATTGTATTCTCAAATTCTGATCTTTTGTCTTGTATGTGAACTATCTTTTATTCATTGTTTCATCTTAGTCACATACATTTGAGAGAAAAAAGCCAAATCTCTGAGTGATTTCATCATGAATGATTATATACCTTGTGAGATTTGAAGTTTAAGCGAATTTTCTAGAATCTAATCCGGAGTTAAATTTGATCATCTTCTTTGTTGCAAATTATTCATTCAAATTTATATTAAGAGCTTGATCATCTTCTTTGTTGCAAATTTCAAAGTCCACTTTTAAACTGAAATTTGCAACAAAGAAGATGATCAAACTCTTAATATAAATTTGAATTAATAATTCCCATTTTTTGAATAGTTCTTACTAATTAAAGTCACTTATTGACATAATATTGATCGATTAGTTACGGGAATACATCTTTTAAGGCTTACACATTCAAGTAGGAACTCTCTGAGGTTAAATAAGGAAAGGATTTTTTTTACTAAATTTTTTGAGTCTGAGTCTCGAGTATCACTAATTTTTGTGGGTATCATTTATGGAAACCCTCACAAGACTACTACTCGTCCACTAGGGGAAATTTAGAGGTTTAAAGGTTTATTACATATGCGAAATGTAATCGTGATTTCTATGAAAGTGAGTTAGTTTTTATTTTTCTTTTGCTCGAGGACAAGCACAATGTAGGTTTGGGGGGAATTGATAGCCTTATAAATGATACATTTTAAGCCTCTAATTCTATATTTGTTGTCCCATTATCTAATAAAAATATCTCATTATATGTATTTTGTAGAAAATCAAGCACTAATCTTAAATCATACACAAAGATGCACAATAAGGCTAAGTTCAACAACTAAAAAGCCCATTGGAAGTTCACACATGCATTGTCAAAGACTAAAGATCTTCAAGCCCAAGACCCATGAAGTCAATCCCACAAAGTATCATTATCTATGGATCTCGAAGAAATCAACTTGAAGATTTGGACATCCAAATGGAAACTTCATTATAGCCAAAGAATCTCTACAAACTCCACCATCCATGCTCACATTTGTACTCCACTTTATTTCATTTTACACTCTTCCATATCTTTACTTCATTACTTTTACACTCCACCTTTTTTCACTCCATCTTCAATCCCATTATCTCTACACATAAGTCTCACCCTTTTTCATCTATAAATACCCCACACATGAACACACTTGAGGGAGACTTAGAATATTTTTTGAGAGAAATTTGGAGTTAGAGATTGAGAGCTTTGAAGTTTATTGTTGTAAGCTTTTGTAGTTTTTCTTTATATTTATACTTCACTTTAGGTGTAGGAAAGCCCCATGGGAGGATGACCCCATTTAGGTCCACTTAGCTTGGTTGTTTTAATATCTCATGTACTTAGAACTTGTGTAATGTTAGCTTTGATTAGTAACTTTGGTTTAATCTCATTTATGAAGATTTTAGAAGTGTTGTGTTTCATTAATATGGATACATCACTTGCTTTTATTTTCATCATTAAAAAGTCTAAACTATAGTCTTCGTTCCATATTGCTCTAACAAAATCTCATTTATGAAGATTTTAGAAGTGTTGTGTTTCATTAATATGGATACATCACTTGCTTTTATTTTCATCATTAAAAAGTCTAAACTATAGTCTTCGTTCCATATTGCTCTAACAAGCCCTCTATTTAATAATTAAGATCTTCTTTATCTAAGACTCACAAGCTACTTAAACTCTAATCTCATGGGTTTAGAGGTTATTGACTTGTAAATCAAACATGATGTTTGAATGGTAAAATATGGGAGATTAGATCCTTAGTATTTCATTTCAATATGAATTCTTTGGATGTTGTAATACCATGTTTTTATGCTAGATTAGAATATCCATTTGGCTTGATGTTTAAGTGCTCAAAGTTATATTGTCCACCCTAAGGTGAGCTGAGAATCTAGCTTAGGGTGTGCTCATGAGTATGTTTGAATACCAACTAGAAGTGTGGTCTAATGGGGCTATCAATCCATGGTGGTGATCCGTAAAACCCTAAGATTTCCTCTCTCAAGTTTCATTTTAAGCTAGATTTACATTTGCTTTTGTTCTTTAGAAACATTATTCAAAACCTTGTTTTTACTAGGTTAAGGATTTTAAGTTGATTTTCAAAGTTAGTATTAAAAACTTTAGCCCTCCTTGTGGGATTCGACCCGTATTTGCCGTTATCTAACTCAATAGATAATCGTGCGCTTGTAGTATGATTTGAGATTGATCAAAGACTACGGCTGCCAACTCTAAATCATGTGTTGGATATCTCCTCTCATGGGGTTTCAACTATCGGGATGCATAGGCTACAACACTCATGTCCTGTATCAATACACCACCCAATCCTATACCGCAAGCACCGGTAAATACCACCCGTCGAAATAGTCAACACAGAAGTTGAAGTCAACCGAAGCTTCACAATTTCAAAAGCTTCTTCGCACCTCTATGACCACACAAAAGCAACATTCTTCCTTGTTAAATGAGAGAGTGGTGTTGCAACCACTGAAAATTTCTCGATGAACCGTCAATAATAACTGGCCAAACCTAAAAAATTACGGATCTCTGTCACACTACTCGGTCATCTCCACGACTTCACTGCTTCAACTTTCTCGGGATCCATTCCAATACTTCCACTAGAAATGACATGTCTGAGAAATCGAACTTCAGGCTCCTAAAAATGACACATATTGAACTTTGCATACAACTGATTTTCTCTGAGTGTCAGCAACACAATGCAAACGTGTTTTCTGTGCTCCCTAAACTCCTCGAGTACACCAAGATATCGTCAATGAAGACTACCACAAACTTGTCCAAGTACGGACTGGACAATCTGTTCATCAACTCCATAAGAAAGCCAGTGCATTTGTCAATCCAAATGGCATCACTAGAAACTCTTACAAGTCGTAACGAGTCCAAAAATATGTAATTGGAACGGAATGTTCCTCAACTCTCATCTAGTGATACCCAAACTGCAAATCCAACTGTGAAAACACTCGACTCCCCTTAGCTGATCCAATATATCATCAATTCAAGGCAACGAGTATTATTCTTGATGGTCACTTTATTCAAATCTCGATAATCTATATACATCCTCAATGATCCATCCTTTTTAGACACAAATTTTGTTGGTGCTCCCCAAGGTGAATTGCCCCCCGGCCGATTAAAATCCTTACGAAGCAAATCATCAAGTTGTGTTTTCATCTCCTCCAATTGCTTAGGTGCAATCCTGTATGCTGATTTTGATATAGGTGCAGTACCAAGAGCAAGGTCAATCCTAAACTCTACCTCACGGCGAGGAGGAAGACTAGGAATCTCTCGAAAGACATCAAGGAACTTACACCCCAATCTCGACAGAACTTGTTTCGAAAATATAAATCCCAAAAGACACACGAGGTGAAGCATCAGGGTGCGGTAATGTTAGTGACCCTAATAATGAAATTTGATCACCTTGAATTCAAGTATTGGAGGTGTTACGACTCTCTAGAATTTAACACTTAAGATTGCAAAGAATTTGCTATGGCCCAAGTCTGGTCGACCAACCTTGTCTATAAACAAATGTGAGCCTTAGTTTTTCTTAAATCCTTATAAAGAGGCCAAGCTTTTAGATGGATATTTCTACAATCAAGTTTAAAGGTGACCTAGATCACTCAAAGTAGGAGTGGCAATTAATGACCGAACACGATAACCCGACACAACATGATACGATCTGTAGCGGGTTTGGATTTTGAAAATATGACATGACTAATAACGAGGTTGATACGACACAACCCATCAAATTTTTGGGTTGGGGTTGGGTTTGAGGTCTTGACATGGGACCATCCCATTTGTTATTTCATAATTATTATATTGTTATACTTATACACACACACACACACATGTGTGTGTGTGTTGTGTGTGTGTATTTTAGGTAACTATATAACTTTGGTATGGTTATAACTAATCATAAAACTATAACCTTGCCAAACTTGCACTTGACTATGTACAAACTTTAAAAAATGGCTTTGGAGCGGTAAGAAACGTTGTCTTAAGAGTAGTAACGGTGATCAAACGTGTCAAGGCAGATCAACACAACATGGCTCAGAGACAGGTTGGTTTTGTGTTTGACATCTTTGACACGATTACTAAAGGGGTCAGGTTTGGGTTTAACAAGTTACCATGAGATTTTATTCTGACACGACACGATTATGACAAGACACGACCCATTGTCACCCCTAACTCAAGCACACTTTAACCAATGGTACAAATATTCAATTAAAAATCTACCAACCATTGCTAAAAGTTATGTGGATGCGATCCAATTACTAATTCGGTAGAACTAAAATAGGAGGTTAAATATAAGAAAGTAAATGAGAGAGTGAGACAAAGATATGCAAACCCAAATAAACAAAATATATTTTGGTTCGCTACATTAGAGTTGGATGTACTTTTCTTAATTTTAATTGGCGTGAACTTAAAGCACTGACAATAATACAAAGATGAGCTCAGCAAGATCTCATATCTTGTCTCGATCCCGCAATCTGCCAAGGTCACATTTCCTAAAAAAGGACTTTGGTTTCTTTCTCATTTTCATTGTTTCTCTTACAATGGTATCACTAGCGTTTAGTTCTAACCAACTCCATAAGCAATGAATTGGCTTGACAAATCACTCATTTTAAGATAAGTAGAGTAAGTAGGGGATGTGAGAGGGCTTCTCAAAAGCTCCAAGGCAATGAACATGTCTACATCTTGAATGTTCCTTAAATATTACCCTTGAATCTCCATTGATGTTCCTCTAGGTGGTAGCATTGAATGAGTACTCTATTTATAAACTTATTCCAAAAAGTCCATTTTTGGATGAAACCTCATTATTCCTTGCTCAAATATAATACTTGGACTAATTTAAAAGTCAAATACATGTGCAAATTGGGTACTATGGCTTAGGAACTTAAATCAACCATGAAAATTCAATTACCATTGTTCATATAAAAGTCAAGTGAACTCAACCAAAGTCAAAGCCAAGATTCAAAAGACCAAGATCAAGGATGATAAAAACAATCAATCAATTTTTATAAAGAAAACCAAAGTCAAGAAGGAATTGACTAAAGTCCATGTCAGAAACTTAAGGGAATAGGGTTCGGAAACCCTAATTGGAGAACTGGTATGGTCGACCAACCAAGGAAACAACTTCGTCGACTAAAACTATGCCTTTCAAGGCTAACAATATAGTCACTGGTTGACGAAACATCTTTAATATAAACTTGTTTGGAACAAGACCATAAATACTAGGGTTGTTCGAAACAATCATTACATTCCTTGGGTATGGGGGGTTAAGATTGTGGCTTCCATGTCCATGGGAGGTTTAATGACACTATATATATATAACCTCAAATTAGCTTTAAAAGCAAGTAGGTCCTCCCATGAATTTGACGGAATAAGATTTTATGCAACCAAATACACCCTAAACTCTAAGAGTCCACATTCGTATGAACTCTTATAATCAAGTAAAAATAATCTAAATAGTTAAAAACTAATAAGCAACTGAATCAAAATCTATTTTTCAATGTCCAAAAAGTATAGAATTGCATGTGATTCTTCCCTCTTTCCATAAATAGATTGGATTTTTTAGAGTGAAACTTAATGTGCATGATTAATCACGGCAAGGCTGAAAAGATTGGTGTAACACCTTAAGTGGGCGGGCCGTAAGGCTGACAGGCTACCAAGTGTGTTATAGTCCCACATCGTCTGAGTGAGGGAAGATGATGAATTATATATGTGTAAGCTTGTATCCGTATACATTTTAAAGTTGTGAGGATGGTTAGACCCAAAGCGTACAATATCATACCATATAGATCAGGTCGTGACAGAATAGTATTATAGCCGAATCTAGCTGAAAGCATGTCAACCATGACATTGGGCTCTCTAAGGACGCATAAGATAAACTTATGTATAATGAGTGCAGTCATCAGCTATAGTAAGAAAATTGAAAAATAGTATTCTCTAATTTAACACGCATAAGATAAACCCATGTATAGCAAATGAATTCATCGGCTATTGTAAGAAAATAATGAGTATCGGCCAAATAAGGTTGACTAAAGCTACTCCAAATATCATAATGAATCAATTAAAAATGGGGAATTCTAAATGTCGAGGAAATGAGCGAGGGGAGTGAGGTGGAGGGAGGGAAACCATTCACCCCCTCGGGATGCGTGCAAAAAAAGTTAACGTGCGCATCCCGAAGGGGTGAATGGTTCCCCTCACTCCCCTCGCTGGTTTCCTCGCTCATTTCCTCGCCATGTAGCCTTACTCATTAAAAATCTGGTTTATTGAGCCAAGAGGAGAGCTTAACAGAGTTTGTTTTGCCTTGGGGAAAAAACATCAGAAAAATTCTCATAACTAAAGGCATAGATTAATCCTTGGCTAAAACCTTTGCTACGGGAATGAAACAAAAGGTGAATTGTTTCTCTTCTAGCTGTTCTTCATGAAGGAGACAGAGAGAAGAGAAGCTTGCCTCTTGTTGTTGACCCCGTCTACATCTGAATCTTCATAATCAGATTTGTATGTAATGTTTTTGCTATCAGTGGATTCTTTTGTGTTGTCGATTGCAATCACCGATCACTGAATTTTGATGAAAACTTTGAGAAACACCTTTTTGATTTACTCGCCATCATTGATTATCGTCACGGCTGATTATAATTAACCCACATGATGATTGCGTTCTTCAAGTCTTTTCAATTCAAGCGATGTCGACAGCAGTGATGACTTTGTGAACAACCATGCATGTCCATCATGTCAACTCAGGGATGATGATCACAATTCTTTGGAGAAGGTTATTCATCAAATTGAAACTATCCAAGGTCGGGTGAAAACGATGGGTAAAGAAGGTGGGGTCAAACTCCTCCACTTTCTTTATACATGCTAGAGTACTCACGCTCTCTATGAGCGAATATTCAATATTTTCTTATTTTATAATAATTTTTAATAATAAATAAAATTATTACCGAAACTCTAAATAAAATAATTATTTATAATTTTAAGTGCTTATGAATAGTTTAAAATAAATTATGTTAGGAACTTAGGTATCATTAACAATATTTGAGAGTGGCAAATTTTGATTGTAAATAATTTGAATTTGGGAGGATAAAATGATACATATGTGTAATAGTTTTTATTTAAAATTACCTCTTGTCACTATTCACCTACCTATTGGTTTTTCTTGTAAATATAATAAAATTGGATGGATATTTTGGGCAATACAAAAATCAGGACTAAGACACGCATTCATTGTGACGCCGAGCAAAATAATGATTATCTTGCGGGCTAGTTCAACAGATAATTGACAGGGAAGAACACAAGAAGATTACCCAAAAAATACAGAGAAAATAACTCTAATGTTTAATCAAATTACTCAAATCAAAGGTATCTCTAAAATCAGCCCACAAGCCGGGCTTTATAGCTAAAACTCATCAATATTGAAATTTTACCAAAAATGGCAACACTCCAATAATCATGCTAAAACAAAATACGTAATAAAAGAAATATACTGCCAGAAATTTGGCCCAAATTGGGTTTAGAATCACTTCCTAAACAATAATTGAAATATTACTATAAAGGAAAATAAATTACTAAATTTGTGGATTCAAAATGGAAAATGGTGGATTTTGGCCTCGAAAAGATGTGCACCAAGTGTAGCTCATTTACCACGACGTGCGCGTTGAAAAGAGCTTTCCGAATTGGGGTCGTTTGCGCGATTATGATACTCGTAGCCAAAGTTATGGCCAAAATACGAAAACACACTCTAAATTGCCAAATTTGAAATAGAATTATGATTTCCTGTCATTCTTGCGCTGATCTGCTAATTCGAGATATCTTAGTGCTAATAACGTGCTATCTGACAGCTCAGCATCATCTGACTCGGATCCTCCTGCATCAGTCGCCCCGGGTTGGAAAGAACTCGTCCTCGAGTTCACAATAGCATTATCGGGATCTGTAAAACAAGAACTCAGGTACTTTACATTAAAGACATCAGAAGTCCTCAAATGACTGGGGAGGCGTAGTCTGTAGGCATTATCATTGATCTTTTGCAGGATCTCACAGGGTCCAATCTTTCGCTCCTTAAGCTTATTATACTCTCCAACAGGAAAACGATCACGAGTTAATACTGCCCAAACAAAATCACCAACATCAAAAAGTACCTGACGACGGTGACGGTCGGCTTGAACTTTGTACTTGGAATTACTCTCGTGAATAGCCAGTTTCACCTGCTCATGGATACCCCGAAGATGTTCTGCCTAGGGATTCAAATGACCCACACGTGGAATAGGGGCTAAGTCGAGCACCGCGGATGGATTCTGGCCATAGACAATCTCAAATGGGCTCATTCTGGTGGTTCTGTTCTTCGACCTGTTATAGGCAAATTGTGCTTGAGGTAACGCCAAATCCCACTGTTTTGGTTTAGTACCTACCAAACTCCTCAAAAGGTTCCCCAAAATGCGGTTCACCACCTCTGTCTGTCCATCCGTCTGGGGGTGGTAGGCGCTGCTAAAATTTAAGTTCGTCCCTAGTTTCTCCCATAAACTCCGCCAGAAATGACTCATGAACTTGGTGTCACGATCTGAAGTAATGGATTGAGGAACACCGTGTAAACGCACAATCTCCTTGAAATAAATGTGGGCAATCCGGGCAGCATCCATTGTTTTTCTGCAAGCTACAAAATGGGCCATCTTGGGAAACTTGTCAACCACAACCAAAATAGAATCCAAGGCCCGTTGGGTACGGGGTAAGCCCAACACAAAGTCCATACTGACATCAAACCAAGGGGCCTCAGGTACAGGTAAAGGTGTGTACATGCCCGCATTAGTGAGAACTCCTTTGGACTGCTGACACACATAACAATGCTCCACATAATGAGCCACATCACTGGTCAATTTGGGCCAATAATAGGAAAAAGATATCAAGGCCAACGTCTTATCTCGCCCAAAGTGACCCTCATTATGAAGTTCACGAATAATCTACTGCCTTAGTGAACTATCTGGAATGCACAACTGTAATCCACGAAACAGATAACCATTATGCAAAATGAAGTTATGTCGTTGACCATCAGTTACCTCCTGAATTATCCTTCCGAATGAAGGATCTGCAGCATACATATCAGAGAAAAGCCTCAAATCCTGCAACTCTAGTGCTCATGGTGGTGACGAGTAACGTACAACGGCATAGTGCATCTACGACACGGTTCAGACTCCATGCTTGGTGCCTCAGCGCAAACGTGAACTCCTGCAAGTACGCCACCCACTTGGCATGCCGTTGACTCAGCTTGTGTTGCTCATTGATGTACTTCAGGGCCTCATGATTAGTGACAAGAATAAACTCCCTTTGTACTAGGTAGTGACGCCAATGCTTCAGGGACTGAACTATGGCATAAAACTCAAATCATAAGTGGAATAATTCTTCTTTGATCCTGATAGCTTCTTACTGAAAAAAGCTATTGAATGCCCTTCCTGACTCAGAACACCACCAATGCCAACCCAAAATGCATCACAATTGACCTCAAACACCTTTTCAAAATTAGGAAATACCAAAACTGGTGCTTCTGTCATCTTCTGCTTGACCAGTTGAAAACTGGCCTCCACCTCATCGGACCACTGGAAATCACGTCCCTTAAGGCACTCTGTGATAGGAGCAATCAGAGTGCTGAAGTTTCTGATGAACCGACGGTAGAAGGACGCCAATCCATGAAAACTTCTGACATCGTGTAAAGTCTTTGGTTTGGGCCACTCCAAGACCGCATCTATTTTTGACTGATCTGCATGAACACCATCAGTAGACACAACAAAACCAAGAAAAGTAACAGAAGTAGTGAAGAAATAACATTTTTTCTGATTGACGAACAGGCGCTCCGTCCTCAACTTATCAAAAACAGCACGAATGTGATCAAAATGTGACACCCATGTCGAACTATAAATGAGGATGTTGTCGAAGTAAATTACAACGAATTTCCCACTAAAAGGCCGTGAAACCTAATGCATAAATCTCATAAATGTACTGGGCGCATTGGACAGGCCAAAAGGCATGACCATCCACTCATACAACCCATGATGCGTCTTAAACGTTGTCTTCCACTCATCTCCAGGCCTTATTTTGATCTGGTGGTATCCGCTTTTAAGGTCAATTTTTAAAAAAAACCTTAGATCCGGACAGCTGGTCTAACATATCATCTAGGCGGGGAATTGGAAACCTGTATTTCACTGTAATCCTGTTGATTGCCCTGCTCTCATCACACATACGCCAAGAGCCATCTTTTTTTTACACTAGCAAAGCAGGTACTGCACATGGGCTCATACTCTCACGGATGTAGCCCCTCTCCAACAACTCTACCACCTGTCGCTGCAACTCTTCAGATTCCTTAAGACTGAGGTGATAAGCCGGCCGATTAAGCAAACTGGATCCCGAAACAAGGTCGATCTGATGCTGAATATCCTGCATAGGCGGTAGCCCAGGAGGAAGATCCTCTGGCAGCAGGTCAGAAAACTCTGCAAGAAGCTGCTGCACCTTTGTTGGCAAATCTAAATTCTCATTGACTGCACTATTCCCACAAGGTAACAAAGCATAGACCACATCTCCACGATCAATCTCAACTAAAAACCTGGACCTAGAAAACAGGTTAGTATTATTGGTTACCGGAGTAGGAGTGGTTCCTTCCCGACGAGGTGCCAACACAATCTTCTTCCCTTTAATGCTAAGGGAATATTTATTTTTCCGCCCATCATGAATAACACTGCGATCATACTGCCAAGGTCTGCCTAACAATACATGACAAACATCCATAGATACAACATCACACCAAGCATTATCAAAATATTTTCTGCCAATCGAAAAAGACACTAGGCATAGTCGATCTACTGTTACCTCACTGCCTTTATTCAGCCATGATAATTTGTACGGCTTTGGATGACGATCTGTCTTCAACTGCAATTTCTGGACAGCCTCTTCAGACACGACGTTTTCACAACTGTCACTGTCAATGATCATCTTGCAGACTTTATCTGCAACTGTGCATGTCGTGTGGAAAATATTGGTTATTAACCAATCGTCCCCTGAATCATCCTTGGAAGTCAGTAGACTCTTACGAACAACCAGAGTCTCATGACCATCTCCATACAACACATCTCCATCTTCATCATTGTCATACACAGGCTCGCCAAGTTCCTCAAATTCCTCTATCACGTCTTCTTCAATCAGAAGATTGTTGCTCTTCTGAATAGCAGGCTTCATGCACTCAGTCGCTCTATGTACATGTTCACCACATCTAAAACATCTAATAGTAGAGTTACTCTACGGTGGTGGTTGGGTAGGACAAGATTCTTGAGGGCGAACTGGTCGACTGTTTTGATCACTTCTGATTATAGGCCTCCTGCTCTGTTGTTTTTCCACAGCAAGTGCACGCTGGTAGGGTTCAAAAACGGTCCACAATGAGTGAAGGTTGAGGACATCCTGCAGAGGTTGTCGTAATCCCCCCAAATATCGTGCCACCATCTGCTCTTCCATCTCAGATAAGTCATTACGGGCTACAAATTGATAGAACTCCTCCGTGTAATCATCAACTGATTTCGTGCCTTGCCTCAATGAATGAAGTCTTTGAAACAAAGTTTGAGTGTAGCCGAAAGGAAGGAAGTGACCCTTCATCTTTTTCCAATCAATGATTTTGGCTTGGCCCTGCCTGTCGCGTGATCGCTTCAACTGCTCCCACCACGCAGATGTTCTGCCTTTGAGTTTGATGGCAACCAATTTCACTTTGACATGATCTGGAACTTTCTTATACTAAAAAATAAGCTCTACTTCATTCAACCAATCTACAAATCCTTCGCCCTGTAACGTCCCAGAAAACTCGGGTAGATCTACTTTGAAACCAAGATTTCCATGACGATCCTCCCGACCACGGCGCTCCCAGAATCGAGCACGATTGTGATACGAGTTTTCAAAACTGGAATCAGAATCGAGCACGATTGTGATACGAGTTTTCAAAACTGGAATCAGAATCGTGATCTTCCATCTCACGATTACCGAATTTCTGCGCCGTTAGACGCTGGGTTAGCTCTGCAACTTGCCTCTGTAAATCCTCAATCATCACTTCCTGAACGCTACGATCACGGTGAGGGATTTCCTCGTTCTGAACTCGCACGCGACGACCACGACCACGACCACCAGCAATAGAAACTGATAAAATCTCACCCCAAGAAGATGCTGAAGCTATGATACCAACTGACGGCGGGCAGAATAGTGATTATCCTGCGGGCTAGTTCAACAGATAATTGACAGGGAAGAACACAAGAAGATTACCCAAAAAACACAGAGAAAACAACTCTAATGTTTAATCAAATTACTCAAATCAAAGGTATCTCTAAAATTAGCCCACAAGCCGGGCTTTATAGCTAAAACTCATCAATATTGGAATTTTACCAAAAATGGCAACACCTCAATAATCATGCTAAAACAAAATACGTAATAAAAGAAATATACTGCCAGAAATCTGGCCCAAATTGGGTTCAGAATCACTTCCTAAACAATAATTAAAATATTACTATAAAGGAAAATAAATTACTAAATTTGTGAATTCGAAAGGGGAAACGGTGGATTTTGGCCTCGAAAATATGTGCAACGAGCATAGCTGGTTGACCACGACGTGCGCGTTGAAAAGAACTTTCCAAATTGGGGTCGTTTGCGCGATTCTGATACTCGTAGCCAAATTTATGGCAAAATTACTAAAACACACCCTAAATTGCCAAATTTGAAATAGAATTATGATTTCCTGTCATTCTTGCACTGATTTGCTAATTCGAGATATCTTAGTGCTAATAACGTGCTATCTGACAGCTCAGCATCATCTGACTCGGATCCTCCTGCATCACATTGTTTCTAATAAGAACTTGCATTATATAGTTTAGATGGATTTATTATTTTATTAACCTTGTTGGATTTGGATTTGGATTTAGGTTGAGAAAATTAAAACCCAAATATTTTATGACTTGTTTGGGCCCAATCTGTTTAGTCGTTGAATTGAATCTCGCTTGGCTGCAAATTCTTGCTTGGTTCGTTTCCGTGAATTTGATTTGTGCGTGATCATTCTCTGTTACGTGAAGGTGACATGTTGGTTGTTTTGTGAAGAATGGAAACTTTGAAACAGTGTGCGAAAACTACAATTGAATGGAGCATCTGCAAATCGTCTTATGTGCACTTTGTGGACTCTTGGGAGGAACAGTTATTGGAGGTCTATGGGGGACGTTTGTGATGTTGTTCTCATCATCTTTATCGGTGGTTGAGTTTTATTTCCTTTGAAGATTTCCCTTCCTCTTTTATGATTTGTATTTCAACCCGGTATCCACTTCTCGTATGTTAAAGAGTTGAATTAAATGGAGATGTTTCAGGATGCCATTGAACCGAATGTGATGAGAAGTTAGCTCATCGGTGCCATAAAACCGAATGTGATGAATTTTTGGCTCATCGGAGCCATTGAACCGAATGTGATGAAAAGTTGGCTCATCGGTGTCCTAGAACCAAATGTGATGAAAAGTCGGCTCATCGATGCCATTGAACCGAATGTGACAAATTTGTTTATTTGTCATCCTATGTGCCCTCGGACATTACTTCCGTCGATTATTTATCCTACGTGCCCTCGGAGACTACTTCCTTCGATTATTCATCCTGCATGCCCTCAGAGACTACTTTTCATCGGTTATTCATTTTTGTGTTGTTGCTTTATTATTGTTGAGTTGTTGTCTTGTTGGCTTGCCATTGTTGATTACCTCGTCAAGCTGAGCATTTGCGATATCTATGCTCATCTTGCGGGGGAGTGTTAAGAATTATAGTACTTATATAATTATGAATACCTATTTAATAGTGATTGTAGTTTTTTAGGAATACTGGATTAACCGGGATTAAAATTAGTTTTATTTTCCTAGTTAGGATTTTATTTGTATCCTTATAAATACATCCTTGTGAGGAATAAAGTTATGCTCTATATTATTTAAAATTTATTTTGTTTGACACCTTCAAAGTAACAACTTGCAGACATCTTCACTAAGCTTCTTCGAAAAGATCAATTCCATTGTATTCTTTGCCAGGTTAGCATTAGAGGTCTCCAAGCTCAATTTGAGGGGGACTAACAAGCAATGAAATGTAAATATGATTTTCTTTGATTTTCCAATGTCCAAGACATACGGAATAGCATGTGTATCTCATAATTCTATTTCTTGTTATCATGTTTCATTATTGTAAAACTTAGTGTACAAGACTTTCTATACAATTGCATGCCCTAAAAAGACACAACCATTATGAGCAGAATGTTAATCGCAATCAATGTTTCACCATTACCAGGATAATGTGTAGTGTATCTCTTTCAATGAAGCAGAGAACTAACTCTTCTTATCCTTGTATCAATTTCTTTAAAAACTCTCATGAAGCTTTTCTAGCATTTTATCCCTGTGCAATTCTTTCCAGGCACCTAGTTTTCAGCCTACAGTAATGCATTTTTCATTCCTTTACCATATACCAAGTCAGCATAACCACATTGTTCTCTTAGAAGATTTGTTTGATATGGTATATGGTAGATTATTCTAAAAATGAAGAATTGCTAGACAGTTCAAATAACAGAAAAAACTTCTTCCTGAATCTCAGAAGTATATTACGATAGGAACAGAGGAAGAACAATGAAACACACGTGTCATGGTTCTACATTGATGCATTTACATGATCAGAAAAGAAATCGTTAGAAATACTTTTCTATTAAGCAAAAGGAATAAGGAGAATAGTTGGAGCTTAGGATTAAATAATGTAAACAGAATAGCTCTAAAGAAATTGAAAGACTTGAAGATATGAATTTAGGAATTTGATGGCATTCTTTCTGTACTGAGTACATTTGGTCCTGTTGGAGTTCAGGATTAACTGGAATTAAGATCAGGGCACATTTTTGGATGATGGATAGCTTCTAGTTGAAGTGATTTGCATCAAGTTAGACTTGAATTGCTTTCATTGTTCTGTGTAGTTTACTATTAGTAACAGAGCAATTGGGAAATCAAACGTAGTACCGTGAAAAGTTGTGGGTGAGTTTCATGCACAGCACAATTGTTGAGGTATTTTTTTGTTATATAGTACTTTTTTTCATGTAATTAGTGCTAGCCTTCTCACTGAATGAGATTATAATGTTGTCCACTTCCGGTTATCCATAACCCTGACATGATATATGATGGTAGATATGGCAAAAGTTGTTCCTTGGAAGTACATGTAAACAAATACATATGGACAACTGCGGTGACCATGAGTTGACATCAAGATACTCCGATGTCCATGACACGAACAGGGGAGTTGAACTTTAAACCAAGACCTCATCGTTGCAAAGTAATGTGACCGCCATTGGATCTAAGAATTCGAGCCCTAAGTTCATTCAACCAACTAGGATCTTTATATTTTACAATGGGTATACAATGTGAGTGAAGATTTTACTGATAGTTTGGAATTACTGCCTGCTGATGCTGCTGGTTCATCCAGTTGTTCTATAATTTGGGTACATGACATTTCCAGATTCAATATGCTTGACATCCTCCTCGAGGAGTTCATAGTGCCTCTTCACTTCCTCCACTGTTTTCCCACCCACAGCCTTGGCAATATTGTGCCAGCGGTCAGGGGTGTTCCTGTCATATTTGGCAAGTGCCTCTTCGAACAATTTGTTCTCCTTAGCAGTCCAATTCGATCCGCCGTTGCGTGACATATCTTTTTAGGTCTGAGAATTGCTGTAATGGGATGCTAAGAATGGAAGGTAGGGAACTTGTTTGAGGAAAGGAAATAAGCAAATGTGGAAAGGAACTTAGAGTGAGAGTGAAGGGAGAAGACTAGCTGGAATGGTTCGAAATAGGAGAAGACACACATGGTTTTATAGGCAGGACGAGAAGGGGGATATATGTGGTGGGGTTGTGACAGTTGGAGAATAAATATTAGTGACTACTCCTTTTGGGAACCACAAGGTGAAGCACAGGTGCAGGAAAAGCAAAAAACAATGTGGTAGAATGCTTAGGATGAACATAGAGATTCTTAATAAAAGCTCCTTTAAGAAGTATATACATCAAAGAATAATACCTCCTTAGAGGCAAGGATGGTGATCTCATTTCTATATTAATTTCTATCCCCGATTTTAAGAAATATTTTGTTTTGTATAAAAAAAAAAATACAAAAATTTTGGTTGTAATTTTGAATTTAACAATATAAGTTATGCATTAAATACTACATAAAAGTCTCATACAACTCATAGTGTCGTATAGACTACATAGGAATCACTTATATGACAAACTTTTGATGCTAAAATAACATTTATATCACATTAAAAAGATTTTATTTAATTTATTTTGTAAGGGAATTTCCTTTAAATAAAAAATATTTCATAAAATTTCGACTTATTTCAAGAAATCACAGGTCAATTGGAAAGGGATGAAAGAAACTTATGTATTGAGGAAGACAAATTTGCATAATGCATAACTTTTGTTAATAGTTTCCAGTCACTCTATGGACGTACAACATCTCTTAAATCATAACTATATGCATCATACTTTTACATACTTAAGATACACGATTATAAATCCCAATTTTCAGCTCGGTTTGCTAATCCGACACAACTAGCAAACGTAGCACGTTTCTCTTGGTAGCAAGCAGGAAGTGAAGGAAATCCTCCCTTTAAAATACAAATGCAACAGAATTTTGTTAATCAGTCTTGGGTTAAACTACATTATCAACACGTGCTGAGGTATTATTATTTATAAGAGACTAAAAATCTACTTTTTAGCAAGAAGAAGAAATCGTACGGAGATGGCTGACTCAAAGTTGATAACCTCAACCCCAGGGTCCCTGCTGGCCAGATCTTCTGCAGTAGGACTAGGTGTTGTCCATTCTGTGCAACGAGATTCCATTAAAAAAAAAAAAAAAATTGTTCTCCAAAAGTTGGGAGTAAAGAAAACCAGAATAAGAAGAAGGGGGTCCCTTTGCTGGAATACTTCTTTATAGCGAATTTGACAATATCTGTGTTTTAGATTTTTGTTTCCCAAGTTGTGCCAATAAACTGCTTTTAAATCTTGTTTAGTTTAATCAGTATCCTAAGACAACAAAAGGGATTCCTCCTTCAACACCTTTAATGGGATGGAATACCTTGCACTGATACGTGAAACTCTCTGTGCTTCAGATCAATAACTCTTTTAACTCTCAGTATCTTATTAAACATTGTAGTAAGCTTCACTGGACAATGTGTACTTTTGTTCATGAAATATTTATTTTGTTAGTTTAATTGTAGGAAGGATGCAAAGTCTGAGGACATTTGGCCTTTTTCAAGCAAGTTGCTTGGGTGGTTCAGTCAAGATATTGGCACTTGCGAGGTAGTCATTATTTGATCATAATGACTTGTGCAATTGTGATAGGAATCTATACCTAAAAGGTGGGTTTTTTAAAATACGGCATCTACATATATTAGAATCCTTATCATCTCATATCTATCTCTAATAGAAAGTTGATGTCTATGGATTCCATTCCATTATCTCTTAGCAACCTAGACCCATTTTCAGTGGTCCTTCCCTACAACTTGGAGTTGGCCCAGTTTCTATTCATATCTTTGGACATGTCCATAGTGAACCAAGTGTCTGCTATTTTTCTTTCAGACTCTGAAATTCAGTGATATGTAGTTTATACGCAAAGCATACATATCACCTATCTTTATAAGGGACCTGAACGATATAGAAAAGTTGGTGTCTCTTACCATTGCATATAATTTAATCTTTAGACATGGTGAATGTGCAAGTGACGTAGAAACCTAAGACAAGAGACCTGTCAATATGATTCACAACCTCCTGCAAATTTATTTATTTTAATAAATAAATATAAATGGGGTTTAGAAGCAGTTTAATCACTTAGGGAGGCCACTGAAACTTGATAGTAGTTTGGAAAATCTGATAAGCAGTTCAAGAGGGACATCTTCAATTATTATCAACTTCCTTTTGATGCACGAACCTCACTTTCAAAGCAATTTACTTTCAAGTTAGTTGGACCTGGTAGCAACACCAGGAAGGGAGATATCCAGCTTTGGAGGGATAGGCTACAACTAGTGTTCTAAAAATCGGCCTAGGTGGCCGTCTAGGCGCTAGAAGGTGGAAAACCGCCCAGATTAATGGCTGGGCGGGCAGTCTGGGCGGGTCTAGGCGGGTCTGGGTGGGATCTAGGCGGACTCTAGGCGGGGTCTAGGCAGTCTGGGCGATTTTAATTTTTTTTTAATTTTTTTAATTTTTTAATTTTTTAATAAAGCTGATTGTGTTTTTAATTTATTTTTCTTTCCTATTTTTTAGAAATAAACTATTTAATTATTTTTTATTCAGTATATGTCTAAATGTAGCAAATGATGATTACTTAATGGAATTCTCAAATGATCTGCCGGTACCAATTTTACTAATGTAGATTTTATCAAACATAACTGAGGTTATTCATGCAATTTGAAGAAAAATAAAAGAGTACACAAATTCAAATTTATATAAAGTACCCATCATGACCAACTTCAGTCATTTGAGTTTTAATAAATTTTGTTCACGATTGTTAATTTTTCATGTTTTTAAATTTTGCATATGTATATTGGCATTAAATTGGATGTAATTGATAAGGTATTATGCTTAACTTTTGTAAATTATTAAAGTTATAATACAAAACCTAAGACCGCCTAGGCGCCGCCTAGGCAACCGCCTAAGCCCCTGGGCGCTAGGCACCTGCTCGCCGCCCGCCCAGCGCCTAGCGATTTTTAGAACACTGGCTACAACACAATTACATGATTACATTAATTTTAGAGGATATGAACTAGTCCCTCCACCAGAATATAGTGGAAAATAAATTTGTGTATCCTTTCTTATTGCTATAACAGCAAAAGCACAGTAAAGTTTATGATTTTGAAACTAAAGAATACTGGTCTTGGAAAGTCCGAGAATTCAGAGTACATACCATAGAAGATTTCCCGTATTTAATAGTTCCTAATGTTTTACACTAAAACGGCATTAAAATATATCAATCCCTTCTTTTATTTGTTGGTCTGCATGCCAGTAGCTTCTGTAATTTTCAGTGATGGTCACTTATATTGGTAAAAGGTAAACTACCAACCATTGCTCTGTTACATGGGCGAACCTACTAAGGGGCCAGGGGGCAGCCCCCCGTCAACTTTAAAAATATTTTTAGTATATATGCTTTATTCTTAAAAAAAATCGATTATATAATGTAGAATACAACATGACAATTGTTTATGCAAATATTTGAACATGTCTTTGTTGGTGTAATTGTCGGAGGTTTATTATTTTTAGTAAAAGACCCGAGTTCGATACTCTTCGAGTGCATTTTTATTTTATTTTCAATACCTCCAACAAAATAATATTTAAAATTAATATCTAAAATAATAACTATAGAATTCAATGAAAATATATATCATTAGCCAACTCGTACAAAATTTGAGCCTCATATAAACTATTTTTCTATGAAATTGTATTATTATCATATTAGGTTCGCAAATATCAAATTTTGTTTAGCTTCACCTAGATACTTATCTTAATTATTTTGTGATATTAGTTATATATTCTAGTTATTATGCTCGTTTGTTCTTTTCTAAGGTTATCGATAATGACCTTATTTTGGTTTTAAATTAGACTACACTGGATCCAATTTGGTATATGCAACGTATTTTTTATTAGTTACTAGCTCAGATAGAAGAAAAAAAAAATTGGCTTTACCATTGATAACTACTATTATCAAAGGATTGTTGTTCATAACGACCCAATCCTATTTTTCATTTCGCACCCCCCCCCCCCCCCCCCCCCCCGCGACTAAAATCTTGGGTTTGCCCTTGCTCTGTTATGTTTATGTACCAAACTTGACGTAGAACTTATTAAACACCACTCTAGCAAATTTAGTCGCCTCTTGCACCAGATTTAACAGTTCTTGTTATCCAGCTGTGTTGGGAATCACTTCTAAGAAAACTTTGTTCAATTATGTTTTCTGCCTCTCGCACTCTACCTGCTATTTTCACTAATCCAGCATCGTCGTTTTGGTGGATTCAGGGGGGCTCCTGTGCACAGATCTGGGCCGTCGGATATGATCCAACGGCTCAGATCGATGGATTTCAAACAAATTTTTTTTTTTTGAAATCCATTTTGTTTTGAAATCCATCGATCTGAGTCGTTGGATCAGATCCGACGGCCCAGATCTGTGCACAGGACGAGGTCCTGTGCTTCCTGCGCAGGAGCCCCCCCGGATCCCGTTTTGGTACTCCAGCAATAGTTCACTTCACATCCTCTTTGATGCCCCTGCATTCCATATACAGGAATTCTAAATGTCGAGGAAGTGGGCGAGGAAACGAGCGAGGGGAGGGAGGTGGCGGGGTGGTGACCGTTCACCTCCCTCGGGATGTGTGCCATCTTTTTTGGCGCGCGCATCCCGAGGGAGGTGAACAGTCCCCACCCCGCCACCTCCCTCCCCTCGCTCGTTTCCTCGCCATGTAGAATAACTCTTCCATATATCATCAACACTCTACCCGATATGCCTTGAAGATTTAAAAATGGTGGTATTTCAAATAATGAAAGCTTTCCAACAATATCAACTTCATTAAACCCCACTAATATAATGATGGTCTTTGGAAAATTCTAATAGAATATTGACTTTAAAGGACTAAAACCAGTTTTCTCATATTAAGATAAACCAATATTTATTGTGCACTTCAAGGAGAACCTTGTCAAAATGGGAGAAGAAAGCTTTCTTTATTGTGACATGGTATCAGAGCGGTCGATCAATGGCTGCCTCTTGACCTAACACATTTCCGCAACAGCAGTCACATTCACATTAGTCCAGAAACCAAAATACATCTATCATTCAGTAAGTCGTCATCATGGTAAAGTTAAGTCAACCACCCAGATTATCACCATTCAAGGAGACAACCCCAGCTTCTCCTCCGGAATCAACTAGACGAACATAACTACTCCCTATAGCACCAAGTCATGGAAATGAAGATTGCAAGATGCAAGAAACATGGACATTTAACTGGGATATCACCGAACCTGCAGCCACAAACTCAACATACAACAAATGCGTGCGTCAGATTGCCAAGTCAAGGGATGGTTATTCGATGCAATGCAACCCGATCAACTGAAACGGTTCATCTGTTATGATACAACAAAGCAAGTCTAGGATGCAATCAAAAAACAAACTCTGATGGTGCAAATGAGGCAAAAATTTATGATCTACACAGAAGGTATTCACAATGACACAGAATGGAATACCTAATGCCAATTACTACACTGAGCTCACTGGATCTTCCAAGAGCTTGATCGGTTAAGCCCAAGCAACATACAGGATCCAACAAACACTGACACCAGACGCAAGGAGACTGATAGTCTCCGAGTTTATATTTTTTTTGCCGGATTAGACGATAACTTTTATCAGATTCAAGAGATCTTGAGGATGAACCTTAAACCTGACCTTGAAGCCACATATGCACATGTTAAATGAAAGAGAAACTGACAAGTAACCATGTCTGAATCGAGTGCCACGCCCGAAGCCACTGTTTTGGTTGTTGTGAGGTCTAAACAATCAAGGTCGTCCATTCAAAACTGACACCCCTGCACCCGCTCGTAAACCGACCTCCAATGAAATTTCCCAAATGTGGTTTAGAGAATCACACAATTAATGGTTGTTATGACGTTATTGGTTACCCAGAAGGGTGGGTCATAAAGGGCAAAAAAGAACTCAAGCATAGCTTCATTCGCATCCACTGTGTCATCTTAGGAGCTTACATCAGAACCTTCATCAGGTACATCTAACTCCAAGGCCTTGGCCACCTCAGGTACTCCATCTCTCACTCTTTCACTTGTAATAGATCATGAATTATTGACACTAGCGCTACTGATCACATGACATCTAGTATCACCGAATTACACTCTACTAAACCTTCAAACAAACACATGTCACCAATGCCAATGGAACCCCCACCCCAGTTATGGGAGAAAGGTCCCTATCTCTTACAACATCATTAAGCCTAGATCGTGTCTTAGTTATCCCTTCACTCAACTATAACTTATTAACCGTTTCTCAAATAATTGATTCCCTTAACTGTATAGTGTGTTTTTTGCCATTGTATTATTTGCTTATGGATCTTCTCACCAGGGCCGTGATTCGAGGTGGTACTGGGGGGGGGGGGAGTTGTATTATCTTGACGTGTCAGAAGATTGCAACAAGAGATTGAGTAGACAATAATTTAAGAGGGGAAAGTTGTATTAAGAGTGGACAAGTCTGATAGGATGAAGATAATTTGCCTTTGGCATAAACGATGGGACATGCTTCCTTTGGTCATTTGAAACATTTATTTCCAAACTTATTTTCCCAGTTTACCGAAGCAAATACCGGGGGTATGGCACATAGAGTATGTGACTTACTCTGGATTAGGAACTTGTTGAGGGATTTGGGATTCAAACCCAGATTGGCCATGCGATCGTCACCGTCCAAAGAGACAACTTCAGTTTCTCCTCTAGAATCAAACTAGATGAACATTAACTACCCTTCTCACCATGCCGTCCATACCAAACCTCAAACCACGGGTTTTCAATTGTGTTGCTTATGTTTATTTACATCCACACCAGTATGGTAAGCTAGATCCTCGTGCACGACATTGTGTCTTTGTGGGATATGCTGACAATCATAAGGGTTATAAGTGTTTTCATCTACCTACTCAAACCTTAGACATTACAGCAGATGTTACCTTCCATGAAATTGAGTTCTAGGAGATTCTTAATTTCCCCCAAGGAGGATAACTCTATCTTTGCACAAGATACTCAGAATCAGATCATCCAGATCCCACAAAATGTTCCAGAATAGTCTCTGACACCTCTTACAGATACAGTAATCCCTGATACAATGATTGTTGACCCACTAGCTACAAGGGTACAACAAGAATGAAAACGGGAAGGATCAAAGTCTCCAGAAAACATTTCAAATACAGTTTCCATTACAGTACAAATCTAATCAGGACCGAAAGTTCCGCCCAAGGTAATTGAAAACTCAAGCTCTTACACTTTACCTAAGTCAATTCACATAGGAAACACAGGTTATTTGTAACATCCTCGTACCACTAAAGAAATACCTAGATAACAATATGATCCTAACCTCAAAGCTAATGATGTGTCTTTACTAGGTTATCTCCGTCATGTGCATCATTTGTGTGTCAATTCCACTATGTCTATCCAAGTAATGTGTAGGAAGCTCTGAATCATCCCAAGTGTACTCAAACAATGAATGAAGAAATGGAGTCACTCTGAAAAAATCCAACTGGGAGATGACTACTCTTCCTAAAAGGGAAGAAGAAAGTGGGTTGAAAATGGATATATATACAATAAAGTTCAAGGAAGATGACACCATTGAATGATACAAAATAAGAATAGTCACGAAAGGTTGCACTCAAACATGTGGGATTGACTATGGGGACACTTTTGCTACTATAGCCAAGATCAATGCAATTCAGGGTACTTTTTTCTCTAGCAACAAACCTGGTTTGGCATTATACCAATTTGATGTCAAAAATTCCTTTCTGCATGGAGACCTAGAAGAAGAAGTCTATGGACCCACCTCAGACCTAGAAGAAGTCTATATGGACCCCCTCCAGGATGCAAGATAAGATCCAATCAAAGTAACATGGTGTGTAAACTGAGAAAATCTCTTTATGGATTAAATTAATCACCCAGAACACGGTTTTGTAGATTCAGCAATTCGGTTAAGAATTTTGGCTAGAAGCAGAGTAACACCGATCATGCCTTTTCCTGAAACATAGGAAAGGTAAAGTCACTGCTCTTTATAGAACATGTTGATAAAATGGTGGTAACAAGAAATGACTCAGAAAAAAGGACTGCATAACAGCGCCATTTGGGAAGTTAGTTTGAAATGAAAGACCTTGGTGCCTTGAAGTACTTCTTAGGCATTGAAGTGGCTCGCTCAAAACAAGGAATATTTCTATCATCATCATCAAAGCCCATTTTCGATACTCCCGGGGTCAGCCACACATATTTTGATTCTCCAAACAATGCGATCTTCCCACACATCCTCGCCTAATCCAAGCTCAATGAATATTTCTATCTCAACAAAAATATATCCTTGACATTTTGACTGAAACTGGAATGTTAGCCAACAAACCAGCTGATACCCCAATGGAGGCGAACTCTCGACTTGGGGAATATCAATATCAAGTACCCACCAACAAGGAAAGATAACAAAGCCTTGTGGAAAGGTTAATCTATCTCGCACACACTCGACCTGATATGGCATATTCGGTAAGGTTGTGGTGAGTTAATTCATGCATGCACCAAGTGAAGCCCAAATGGATGTTGTAATCCGCATTCTGAGATACTCAAAGTCGGCTCTTGGCAAAGGATTGATGTTCTCAAAACATGGTGTTACGATCCTTGTTATGGACCTTCCCCTCTTGGACAGCTCGGGCTTTTGGGAGAGTTGGTTGGTTCATAACAATTGGTATCAGAGTCAAACTCCACATCCAATGTTCGAATCCCGGCAGGGGCGACCTATAGGCTGGATTAAAATAATTTAACATTATGTATGGGCATAGTGCTAAGTTGTTGAATACTGGTAGCTGAGAGAAGGCTCACTGGGCCAGTGAAATAGAGTGGGCCGATGAGGACGTCGGCTTTGGAAACGTGGGGCAATGTTACGATCCTTGTTATGGACCTTCCCCTCCTGGACAGCTCGGGCTTTTGGGAGAGTTGGTTGGTTCATAACAATTAATTGATAGGCCTCCTATCAGGTTTACCTATACTAGGAGAAAGAGGCTATCAGAAGGTCAGTAAAGTTGTGCTCATGAGATGCTGAAAGCTGTGATAACAGGTTGTTGCTGAAGATGTCAGGCTAAAGATGTCAGGCTGTTGCTGAAAGAGATGCCAGACTGTTGTTCAAGTAGCTTGTTGTCTGATGCAAGTTGTTAGTCTGTTAGGCAATCTGTTAGGTGCTCTGTTATAACATCAGTTAGGTGCTCTGTTAGTGTCAGTGAGGTTAGTTGTATGTGAGTCTCTATGTTATAAATAAGGAATGAGCCATAGCAATAGATTCATTGATTGAGTAATAACATTGTGTACATGAGCTCTGCTCAGTGGGAGATTGGCAATCTCGAAATATGCCTGATACAATTCATTTCTCTTCATTGTATTATCCCAATTCATTCAATACAAATTTCCTTCTTTCTCAAGCAATCTTCTGTGATTATCAGACTCTTGTAGCAGCATTTCATCTTGATTTGTGTCTGCAAGTTCTGTTGCTTCCAAGAATCACAACTCTGACAGAGCCAATCAGCCTTGAATAGCTTGGTATCTTCATTTCCTGCAGAAATATCATCATCAAAAGGTTAGTTCCTATCAAATTGGTATCAGAGCATTGATCTTGGGTACGATGTCTGCAAGGATAAATCTTTCGGAAGAACAAATGAGATGTATGCTAGAGGTGAGAAAGATACTTCAGTCCATGGAACAAAAGCTAGAACTATTATCACGAAGTGTCTCTTATTTGAAGGCGGAAGTTGCGGGTGTGAAGCAGCAAACTTCAGTGGTAGAAGATGGGAAAATGGAAGAAAGGACTGGTGTCCAGGGTCACAGGGAAGAATGTAATCCTCCAAGCATTGATATACAGTTTAATGAAACTGAAAGTGATGTTGACCAAACTGCTGAATCACAAAAACTAGATGAAGATCATTGTAGAAGTCTGAAAACTGAAGACAATGGTTACACCGGGACAGTTGAGAAATTCAATGAGGAAGCTGTGCCAATTATCTCTAGTGATGCTCCCAAGTCTCTAGGAGACAAAGATGATGTTTCACAAATCTTGTTGATGAGGTTCAAGTTTGTGCCTACTTTCTTTCCTCCGGATATGTTGCTGAAATTCTACCCTGGATTCTGTAAGCGGCAACTTTGGCCTCCTTTCCATTACATGCTACCATTCTCGGCGGATCAAGGTGGGTGGTTTATTAGGCAAGCAAACCTCCAAACATTCAAGTATCATGGGTCATGGATCAGCAAGGAGTTAGGACAGCAAAGATCAGTCAGGATTCTGTTGTTTCTGGAGTTTCACCTTGAGGACAAGGTGAGTCTTTGGGGCGGGGGTATTGATAGGCCTCCTATCAGGTTTACCTATACTAGGAGAAAGAGGCTATCAGAAGGTCAGTAAAGTTGTGCTCATGAGATGCTGAAAGCTGTGATAACAGGTTGTTGCTGAAGATGCCAGGCTAAAGATGCCAGGCTGTTGCTGAAAGAGATGCCAGACTGTTGTTCAAGTAGCTTGCTGTCTGATGCAAGTTGTTAGTCTGTTAGTTAGGAAGTGTGTTAGGCAATCTGTTAGGTGCTCTGTTATAACATCAGTTAGGTGCTCTGTTAGTGTCAGTGAGGTTAGTTGTATGTGAGTCTCTATGTTATAAATAAGGAATGAGCCATAGCAATAGATTCATTGATTGAGTAATAACATTGTGTACATGAGCTCTGCTCAGTGGGAGATTGACAATCTCGAAATATGCCTGATACAATTCATTTCTCTTCATTGTAATATCCCAATTCATTCAATACAAATTTCCTTCTTTCTCAAGCAATCTTCTGTGATTATCAGACTCTTGTAGCAGCATTTCATCTTGATTTGTGTCTGCAAGTTCTGTTGCTTCCAAGAATCACAACTCTGACAGAGCCAATCAGCCTTGAATAGCTTGGTATCTTCATTTCCTGCAGAAATATCATCATCAAAAGGTTAGTTCCTATCACATGGTCATCTAGATATTGAGGGTCATAAGATGCAGACTAGGTTGGTTCTATTACCAACAGATGATCCACATCCGGATAACTTACCTTTGTGGGAGGAAACCCAGTATCTTAGCAAAGTCAGAAACAAAAAGTGGTGTCAAGATCAAGTGTTGAAGCAGAATACTGAGTATGGCACATGGAGTGTGTGAGCTACTCTGGATAAGGTACTTGTTGAGGGATTTGGGATTCAAACCTAGACAAGCCATGTGATTGCATTGTGATAACAAAACTGCAATAGACATTGCTCATAATCCAATGCAACGTGATAAAACCTTACACGTTGAAGTTGATAGACACTTTGTCAAGGAGAAACTCGAAGCCAAGATCAATGAGGTACCATTTGTTAAATCCGGCGATCAACTTGCAGATGTTCTCATTAAGGCAATCACGAGCAGAGTATTTCACAACTCACTTTTTAAGTTGGGCATTAATGACATATATGCTCCAACTTGAGAGGGAGAGTCACGATGATGTCGTTATGCAAGATTATAGGATCCATGATCTTTCCTAATTAGTATATGCAAGATTATATGATCTTTTGTCTATAAGAAAGATATTAAATTTTAAACTAGGAAAAAATATTATCATCTTCCTATAATATTGCATATAGTAATTAGGATCAATCATGGATCCTATAATTTTGCATAATGGCGTCATTGTGACACCTTATCCATGAATTATATTCTCACCAATCCCTTTGAGCTAAATTTGTACAGTTAACATCAAGAATAATGTGCTAAAAACGTTTTGGCTCGGTTTGGCACATGTTTCTCGAGGTACCCATCAAAACGTGATCTAACTGTTCGAGAACTATAATAGTCAATGGGGCTTTATAAATAAATATAAATAAATAAATAAAATACCATGCCTATTTGGTATTGGCCAAACAATATTATGTCCCTTATAACTAATGCCCAAATCTTAAAAGAAAAGAAAATTATAGAAATTGTTCTCCGTGGCATGCAACACTTTTAAGTCCTAGTTACGAAAATCTAACACATTCTTTGACGTAAATCTAACACATTCTTTGACGTATAACTACAAATGTTATCTTCACTTAACTAAAATCACTTTGGAAGGGAAAGGATGTAGGTTAACTAAAGTAGGCATGGAGATAAAAACTACTATTTAATCAGTCTTGGGAAATATGGCGAAAAAAACATTGGAATTTAGTAGTATACAACTCCAATAAATTAAAATACAAAAAGGCAGCCCTATTTGACACCACAAAAAGTGTTGTCCCACACCACCATCTAATTTTTTTTATCTCCCACAGCACCCATTTTATCTTCTACACCACCACCCATCTCACACACCACCAATAAATGTTGTTTGTATTTCCTCTCCCCTCCCAAATCGAATTCATGTCTTCCTTCTAAATCTCTCATCTTCCCTGTCCCACACTCCACTCACTTTCCTAAATCATCTTCTTCCCTCCACTTACTCTCCCAAATCATCTTCTTCCATGCCAATTTCTCCCCCACTCTTTCAACTATTTTTCCCCAAATTGTGAACATCGTCCCTCTCACTTCACTCACTCTTCCACAGTCTTCGCCTTCCCTCCCACACTCATGCATGTCTCCCCCATTCTCTTAACAAGTTTCCATTGTCCAAAAGGGTTCATGTGCGACCTCTCCAAAGATCAATTGTGTTCTATCTCTCCAAAGATTGATTGTGTGTGATCTCTCCCACATGTAATTTTGAACACTAAATTGAACTCCAAACCAAACTCTAAAATGTGGAACAACAAACAATGACAACAACATTTTCAATGTAAAATTTAAACAAACTTCAACTCAAAATCTGAAGAAAAGATCTGGACAGAGTATGCGTTTTCACTCATTCGCATTGGACAATGCGAGTGGGAGTCTCACATTCGCATAGGGCTAGGCGAGTTTGAGACTTTCATTCGCATTGGTCTAGGCAAATTTGAGACTCCCATTTGCATTGTACAATGCGAATGGGTAAAAACACACTAAGTTTATTTTCTGGACAGATTTGCATGACTTTAGTAAAAAGACCATAACTTGCTCATTTCAAAACATGTTCAAGTGATTCAAATTATGTTTATTAGATAACTCAGAGTACTACATTTTTTTATGTTTTGATGAGCTTGAGAGTCGGTTTCCATCGAGTGTATAAGTTGGCCGAAAGTCAGGGACACTACCATATTTTCTTTACTGGAAAGATTCGAGTTACTTTATTAAAATGATCATAACTTGCTCATTTGAAGATATTTTCAATGGATTCAAATTTTGTTTATTAGGTAACTCAGAGTACTATATTTTTTTTTGTGTTGATAAGCTTGAGAATTTGTCTTAATTGAGTGTATCAATTGGCCGAAAGTCAGGGATAGTACATTGATTTTGTTTTCTGGACAGTTTTAAGTGATTGTCATAAAATGACCATAGGTTGCTTGATTGTGACCGATTCTCAAGCTCATCACAACATGAAAATTGTAGTACTATCTAATAAATACAATTTGAATAAATTCAAAATGTTCTGAAATGAGCAAGTTATGGTCACTTTACTAAAGTCGCTCAAATTTGTCTAGTAAATAAAACAGGGTAGTGTCCCTGACTTTCAGCCCTTTTATATGATCAATGGAGATCAATTCTCAAGCTCATTAAAACATGAAAAATGGAGTACTCTGAGTTATCTAATGAACACAACTTGAATCACTTGAAAATGTTTTGAAATGAGAAAGTTATGGTCATTTTACGACAATCACTCAAATTGTCCATAAATAAAATGTCTATTTTAACCCATTCGCATTGGACCTATGCGAATGAAAGTCTCAAATTTGCATAAGCCAATGCGAATGTGAGTCTCCAGTCGCATTATTCAATGTGATTCTGCGAGGATGAGTACGACACTAACGTCGATGGAATTGTAGTTTTTGTCTTTCTAGTGGTGAATTGTGCTCAGACTTTCTCAATTTGCTCACTTGAGCCAAAGAGATATATGAAATACATTTTTTTTCATTCTTTTACTCATCTCAATAAGAAATCAAGTGGTTTTTGATATCCATGTCCTTCCAATGCATACTTGCAGTAAGCTTAGTTTCTCTTCATATATGTAGTTAACATGGGTTTCATATTCTATTGGCAATTGGTTGCTCTTTATTCTTATATTGGCGATTGTAGTTTCCACCAAAATCACGTTTTTGTTGAGGGGACTGTGCATGAGAAGAGTGGAGAATAAGAGGAAGAGAGAAGATGGGAGGAAAAGAAATAATGAAGGCGGGGGAAAGGGCGATGCGACAGGCGGCAAGTGGGGCGGGTGGTGTTCTTCCTGTGAAGAAAAGAAAGAGAAAATGAGAAGAGAGGGAGAGAAAAAAAAAACCTATTTAATGGTGGTACGGTTCAGTAGTTTAAAAAAAAAAAAGGTAGTGGTGTTGTTCAGTAGATTAAAAAAAAAAGGTGGTGGTGTGAGACAACACTTTTGGTGGTGTCAAACATGGCTTGCCATACAAAAATGGCAGATTGTTTGTGGTTGAGATGTCAAAATCTATAGAAGATAGTTACAATCACTAAGTTGTCAAGATAGATATTTGGCGAGGGGAGAGGTCTTGGCTTCAGGGATGTCACTTATGGAGCAAATATCCAAGAAATGATGAATGAAATTAAAAAGCGGGTCACCGCTACAGGGTGAGGTTTTGGAACATAAGTGCTCATTATCTCCGATTAGGGTTTTCTTGAGTTTTTCAACACAGGTGGACTAATCTGAGGGGAAAAACCATAAATAATATTTCTCCAAGTGCTCCGCTTCTGACACAATGTGATGCTTTGAGACAGGTGGTTGAATTACAATTGAATTTCAACCCTTCTTATAAGCGAGGAAATGGGTGAGGGAGGGTCGAGATGCACGATGGCACACATCTCGAGGGGGATGGAGGGTTGCACCCTCCTCCCTCGCCCGTTTCCTCGCCCATTTCCTCGACACTTAGAATTTCTAATTGAATTTAGATGACAACCCAGCCTTGGAGAGTAGTGAGTACACACTGTCATTGTAAACAATAGAGATAATCGATAAGGTTTTGGTTATCTGACTGCTCAAGTGCAACGAGGCTATGGCTATGCTATCACTAAGGTTAATGTGTCTTACCACCTATTTCAGAAGTTGCACCACTTATTCAAATTTGGCTCTACAAAAGGTTAGGGGGGTAACGGTTTATAACAAACCCCAAAGGAAGGATGAGTCACATTCATGTTAAAATAGTGTTGGCTTGAATAATTCCACATCAAGTAAGGAATTGTCATGATGGTTTATATGAAATGATCCACTATCTAATAACAACAAGACATTTTAGAGAAAACTCCACACCACCAAGACCTTTTGAGGGATAAGTCTGTTGAAGGATAAAGCCTTCCATTTGAAGTTTCCCATCACTGGCCCCACAATGTAGCCATCCAAATTAAAGGATAATTGGATTCAAAAACTTCCACTGAATACTTTGAGGCAGCCAACACGGCCACAAACACTCTAGGGACAACACTGAAATCTGAACGAATCCCATTGTGATATGAGCCAAGACCCAATAAGAGTCGGACAAAAGTGATGATCACGGTGTTGAGATTCAGGATGTCACTCAGCTGCAGTTGAACCCGTGTGTTATGTTCTCCCAAGGTCATGACAATTTGAACATAGTGATGGATGGGATGCTGTAATATGGAGCAACTATGGACTTAAGCAAATACCATACCATTGTTCCCCTATTGAGGTGGGAAGTCAACCATAAAGAGCAATGAACATGATTGACATGCATATCCAGGAGATTGCCATGTTTAACTAACGTTTCTGGCAAACTTAGCTTCAAGTTCTCAGGAATACATGCAGTTTACTAAGGGCTTAGTATATGCAATAAAGACAATCTCAGCTCAATAAACTAAAGAAACCTTGGACTTTATACTTCATGAGATGGATTTGGGAGGAACATTAAATACTCCAAAACGTAGCATATGCTAGAGGAAGAACAAAATAAATCGCCAAGCTGAAAATAGATGGGCCATGGTGGGGATGAGAAGCCTTAGCACTGATGGTGTGATTTTCCACTATAAGCTCTATTTGGTAACTTGCAGCTTTAACCTTGGATAGACAACATGAAGTTGGGTTTATCAGGAAATGCTAAATATATGGATCTAGGGAGTATTTGTTAGAAGGTACAATAACCTACAATGGCACAGAGAAGCAGGTCCTATGAATTACAAATCAAATTCCTAAAAGCACAATTAGCAGCAGTCTCACATGCTTATGAGGTCTATAAGCAGTGCGCAGGTGCCCAATGAGCCTAGAGATGGATACCCAAAATGTGCCTCTGGCCCTAGGATACCTGCAGAAAACAGCAAGGACTGGAAAAAAGAGAGACACTTCGGAAGGATATTCGACAAGGGTCTCCCTTCTATATATATGGATTGTGTCATATACATAATCTTGAAGGAGAGAAATCACCCTTTCCCTGGATTCCTTGATTTCGCTGAGAATATGTTCACTATGTATACAATATTCTATCCTCAATGTTCAGCACCAATAAATTTTTGCTAGGATGCCCTTACATTGTGCTCTGCCCTGGACGCTCTAGGAACTTGTGAGCCATTTGGCTCATTGTGCGCCAATCTTGAATGGGTGAGCAATATGGATCAGATGCCCTATGCAGTTCATTCAAGGATATGGCTGCAAATACAATAAGAAAAATGTTCAGTAAACTTAAATTGATCTTTTAGGGACTTCTACCTCTAAATGAAACATACCATCTCTTGTGATGTAAGACGTGATTTGATCTTAGGCAGTTTTTGCTGCTTTTTCAAGTTTGTGGAATCATCTTCACCGAATAGTCTTCTGTGATCTTTCATCTGTTTCTTATGAATACGATTCGATTGACAATCCTTGGGGTTAACAACAGACACCCAAACAGAACCAACATAAACAGACAGCAATACAGCAAACACCATCAGGCCTGGCCCTTCAAACCAATAAGGTTCCCAATCACTGTGGTCGATTGGTTAAGGCGTTGTGGACTTGATCCACAGATCCTTGCTTCGAGACCCACTGGAGGCATCTTTATTTCGGGGTGGTGTTCGACCCGTAGGTCACATCTCGGGACTAGGTTACGGATCCTAGGCTAAAAAACCGGCTTGCCTTTCAAAAAAAAAAAAAAAAAAAAAAAAAAAAAACTTCCTCCTTTCTCCACGTACTCACTGAGCACGTCACAGAAGGGGGTCTGCATCGTCATCAGATCCACCAAAACATATCTGGACCTTATTATTCTTACTTATGAAGAATGTCAAGTTTTCGTAAAGGATCTCTTTTTTGTAGCTTTTTACCGTTTTAGGTTGATGGCCTAGCCTACTTTACTTAAATCTTCTCAATGTACTCTTTATGTTCTTCCTTCCTCTAGTGTTAATTATATTTCTGTTTTATGATGTTAAATGAAAATAACGAAATAACATGTACCTTTACATCTTAAAATAAGAGAAATGAAAAGAAATAACAGCTCGACTAGTCAGAAAAATGAGGAATTGTTTATTGTGATGAAAAGCTAGAGAGAAAATTTCCATTATAGAAGGTACATTGTGACATGACGAAACATAACACAAACTGTTCAAACATAACAGACAATGAACGATAACAATTAATCTTTTTTCTTCAACCAAATTGGTAATGACTTCCATGACAAACAATTTCAGCAATAAGAATGAGGCTACAATACTTAGAAATTAGAAGACTCAAGCATATATCTTGATAACTATCATAAGAAACTAAGTTTGCATAAAGACAGAAGAGAAAAGGGGGGACCATGACAAACAACTTGAGTGACTAAAACAGACCAAGCTGAAACCCAGACTCTGCAAGAACTAGTAAATGGAGATAAGATGATCGAATTGGCTATCTGTATCGCCACAGTAAGAGATTTTAGTAAACAGAGAATCTACAGTCAATTTTGGGGTAGACGTTGCAAGGACATGCTTAGATAGTTTATGTACATTACAAGGCAGCAGCATCACTTCTGTGACACTGACTGCTCCTGAATCGTTTTACAATCTTATTACAGAAGGGCACCAAAAGTACCAATCACATATGAACTCAAAGAAATGAAGAATTATACAAGATGAAGAAGCTGGCCTGGTATGAGGTTGGTCAGCCAACATAATAGTTGAAGTAGAATAAACAGTATAAACTTACTTGTGCACTCCAATTTCAAGAAAAAATGCCACTGAATGACACCTGTAAAAAAAAACTTAATAAGGGCACCTCAAAAAAATAAATAAATAAATAAACAAAAAGAGAGATAGAGAGAGAGGGAGTGAGTGGACACCAAAATACCTTTGAACTGATCAAATCTGAACTAATAAAACCAGGGAATGTGAATGCATGAAAGAAGTAAAAAGAGTCATCAGTACTTTTTAAGCTTCGGATTTTTGCGACAAAGGTGTTGTTAACTCCTGACAAATTAAGTACTTGATCTTAGTTCATAAACTAGGACTATCGTCTCTTTGACTATTAACAATGGAGAGTAATATATTTACCTCAGAAAACCGTAAATGATCATGGTGTGCATTAGAAGTTTTAACAATGGTTTCCCATTTTGGATTAACAGGGGCTGTCTTGGTAGACTGTTTGCCACGCTGGAACTGGACACTATTCCTGGAAGAAATGGATGGTAAGGTACGCCAAAGCCAAGATTCAGATGGCGATTTTGGTAAAGGAGGGGCAAGAGGTAACTCCGAAGAGCTGAATATAGAAATTCTCTGATCATATGTTGCTGAAGTATGTGGTTTGTAGACCCCCGGGTCTTCATTGCTGGAAACTTCTAAACACGCCAAGGACCTGCATTTATCATCATGACCACCACCTTTTGTGAAGCCCTCAATGTTGTCTACAGCTCCTTCAGGAAATGATCTGTTAGAGGAAGACTGTGAATCAGCGGTAAAAACTTTTGAAGCCTTGGGTTGCAATGCACCTGTTGCTTTAGAAACATTCAAGTATTTTGTATCTTCTAAGTGAGATACATCAACAGAAGCATCTTTGACCCCATGGTTTTCTGTCAGTCTCTCTGGATCCTTCTCAGAATAACCCATAAGACTGTTGCTTTCTGTAGGACTTGAATCTGAATTTGAATTTTGCTCATGTATATAATCAACATAAAAAAATTTCTCAGCTGTAAGACTCAAAGGACCTGACCCCCTTTTACCACTGAGATGGGATAATGTCTCTTGGAAGTCGGTATGGCTGTTTTTATGTGGATAGAAACCATTGGACTTAAAATTCTTAACTTGTTTAGGAGTTCCAAGGAAGCCTGTTCCTTCATGAAAGGGTGACTGAGGCATGTTATTCCTGTATGGTGATATTCCACCACCTCCAGTGCGCATATTTGGAGATGACCCATCAGATATATGAGAATCACTCGAAGATGTAAGCTGGTTGAATTCACTTATCAGTTTACTCTCCACATCCAGTTGTTGTAGGCCATTCATTAGTTTGTGTTTATAGACAGCTTCCCAATTTCTCTGCACATGAAAGGAAAGAAATAAGAAACCAACAAAGATATCTAATAAAATTATAGCATCAATATTAACAAGAGTTTTTGCAATACCTCATCACGAGTTGCAGCTCGAGCTCCAGCAGTTTTAACATGGGTAAACTTTTGAACCGGAGGCAAGGGAGATCGGCTTCTAACTTTCATCCCTGGGACTGGATTTAAGAGGCAAAGAGAATTATTTAAGCAAAAGCGAGGAAGTAACCCACAAGCCTTTGTTGATAAATGCCCCGTATGACGATAGTCATCATCTTCATCTTCACTCTCATCATCTTCCTCTGTATCACCAGTATATGGTGCAATCTCTGGCTTATATTGATAGAGTGTGGACTTTTTATCCCACTTTACTACCTTCTCCACTTGGCTTGGCAGTTCTCTTACAACAGGTTGCCTCCTTGGCGCATAATGAGGTGCCTCTGAAGCCATTGCTTTGGCTGCAGGCAAGAAACGGTCCATCATGAGATCCCGAGTTTTTTTATCACCCATGAAAACACCAGATGGTTTAACTTCTGGGCCATCCAATCCACTGACACCACTTACACTACAGTTATAGAAGAACGATTCAGCTCTGGACAATGTATCCAGAGCGTCCGCATAGGCATCATCACCTTCTTCCTCTGAACTGGAATCTGAATCTTCTTCTTCATCATCCTTTACACCCTCTTTCTTGTTCTCCAATTTACTTCCATTAACTTCCAAAGAAGGATTATTCACATCATTACGAACATTACCAATTTGAGGCTTAATTTCAGCCTTCTTTTGCAATTCTTCATAAGACTGTATGCTAACTTCTGATTTCCTCCCAGGTGGGAGCTTCGGAGTGCTTGGTGGCTGTCCAAAAGATAGAATTTTGGACCCATCTTCGTCTTTTGGCCTTCCAGGGGTTTGCTCCCAGACAAACGGAACCTCACCGGCATTTCTAATCGGACCTGATTTCAAGTCTGATTTGTAAAACGGAAGAGAAGGCAGCTGAGAATTCGAATATGAATTCTGAATCTTTTTACTCTTATCTTCTTCTAAAGAACCCACCTTAGACGAGAATCGCCTCACCGATAGAAGTGGCGCATTGAAATCCAATTGTTTCTCCTCCATCGAATTCCTAACCATCCGAAAACTGTCAATTTCACATTCAATCCAACTAAGCAGATAACAACATATATATATATATATATACCAGCCAGCTCTAGAAAAAGCAGAGGACATTTGGCTCCAAATACATTTTTGTCAGACAAACAAGTAACTTTGCAATGTAATCCATATATAAGGATAAAAATCAAAAAAAAAAAAAAAAAAAACACCCTAATTTCTTACAAAAGATGATTCAGAAGCTGTTTTATTGCCCAAAATAGAAGATAATATCCAGTTTTGTTCAATCAAACCATAAGCAACACTATAACAAGTCGAACAAACCCTAAATGTGGTAAAATAAGTTGTTTAATGACCAAAAAAACAGTTGAATTACATAAATTTCGGATATCTGGAAATGATTACAGAGTTGGAAATAGAGAATAATCCAGATATCAAAAGCAACAGCAAATCAGCTCAAAGCAATCAACGAGAGACAGAAAAAAATACCTACCAGGAGATGAGATGAGATGAGACGAGAGAGATGTGCGTTTGTTTGTGTCAGAGATTTGGTTGTTTTTGTTGTTGTAAATAACGCAAGGAAAAGAAGAGAAAAAAAAGTGATTGTGTTTGCGTTTATGCGAAGAGAGAGATATGTGCATAAACCCGTGTGGACGTCTACTATTCTGATTTCTTTTCTTGCTTACAGAGTTTACCTTACCTCTCATTTTCTACTATTTTGTTTCCATTTTTGTCTCCAAGGGGAGATGTGGATAGGATGACACCATGCCTTTTCTTCCTTGATAATTTTTTTTTTTTTTTTTTTACTTGGATCACGTGAACAAACACATTTATGACATTACTTTACAAGGAAGAAACGGAGGATTCCATACACCATGTTGTAAAAACCCACTTATCAACTCCAACAACTTATTAATTATTTCCATTTTTCTCTACCTACAAAATAATAATAAGCATCCATAAAGTGTGACCTGCAGTGTTTGAGAAGTAAACATATTGGTATAATTAGAAGAAATGAATATCGTCAGTAAATTGATGCATGAGTCCAAATGCGTGAACTATTTACCCATTGGCAAGAACAAAAACTACAAGAGTGTTTTATGGTTTAATTTTTTTATAATTTTTTAACTTTTCTTTTCAAAACACAACTACAAACATCATCAATAGAAATGGTAGAAGTATAAAAAAAACTTAAACTTGAAAAAAAAAATGACTAGCGAACCTGACTGACTAGAATTGTTGATTTATTAATTAATCTTTATTTTTCCAGTCCGTCTAGAGAGTCAAGTCAGATGCGCCAGAAAGCTTCAATACCCTTCATCATTCTAGAGATCCTCATAATCCATCAATCGAAGACAAACATACACACACAGAGCCCCTGGCGCTAAGGGTCTGGCTTTCTAGAATTTTTGTTATTTTTCACCAAAAACAAAAATAAAGGTTTGTAATCAATTAATAAAGATCATCCGTGGGAGACTAATATACCATTTCAATCATTTTGTTTATCAACCAATAATAAATATTTGATTTGGTTTTTAATAATGTTACCATTATTATATTGGCGTGCAAGTTTTTATGGTTAAAAGATATAATATTGTGATGAGGATCATTGATAGCACATCACCTAGCTATTACAGTAAATCCACCCTTGTTATGGTTTGTAGTTAAGAACAAGTTTGAAATGGGAAGCAGAAGAGACTTGAGTTTCCTTGCAGTGAGAAGTAGAGTATCATAAGGTGCCATTAACAACGTTCGTTTGTGATGATGCCTCTTTTGACGACGACTGCTCTGGCTGGTTGGCTGACAAATCTGGAACCAGTTTAGTTGCTCTTCACTTCTCTGAACCCAACCAATTAAATGACTACTGTATTTGTACCAGCTTCTGACTTTTTTTTTTTTTTTTTTTTTTTTTTTACCAGCTTCTGACTTAGTTGGAGCATTGACTGTCTGTCTCACTGTTCAGTTAACTCCAACGTAAATTAGAGGACAAGTTTTTTTTTTTTTTTTTTTTTTTTTTTTTAATAAAGGTTCATGTTATTATGAATTGGCTTTTATTTGGTCAAATTTTTTTTTAATGAAAGATAACTAAATAAAATATTTGAAATTCACAGAAAGATTCAAACTCAAATTCGTGTATGCGTGTATGCACTTATCTCAATATGTTTTGTAAAAAAAAAAAATATTAAAAAATGTAATGTAGCACAAAAAAATGATTTTCCCCACCCTTGTATCCACCCACTAATCTAGAGATTCATAGTATGGTTATATATATGTTACAAAAATCAAAATTGTCAACCGAGTAAAAGTAATTTATAATTTCAAGTTTTGCATTCAAGGACTCATAGTTCATTTCACCGATACTGTATGGTTTTGCATTTCTAGAAGGGCATATGTTATATTGTCATTGTCAATAACAAGTCAAACTACATAGGATTTATTGAAGAATGCCCAAACTAAATAAATAAGATAAATTGGGATGGATCTCAACCTATCTCCATTGATATTCGAGAATTGACCATATGTAATGTTTGATTTTAAATATACAGAGTACCTTAGTGGAGATTAAGCCAATTACAAGGTCCCTTCAAATCTTCAATGCCATTGGATATAAAGTAAGAGGTAGCTAGCCTACCAATATAGGGTCAAAATCTCCACTTGTGCTCTCGTTTGACTATGGCCAACCCTAATATTTAATAAAGTTTATATTATAAAAATTTCATATGGTAATATTGAATTTCAACTTGAAAGTTGAGTATAGTTTGCATTTATAATTAATTGTTTCAGAGATTAAGACATTAGATTATTGGCATGAGAACAACCCAAAGTTTGCATTATTGGAAGAAAGTAACCCATGCATACTTTATCCCTATTCTCTTTCTCTCTGCATATGTAGGGCTAAACAAATATTGAAAATATTAGAAAATCAGGTTTTGCAAGCAAGGTTATGTGGCGTGATTTTGAAAGAATGATAACATTTTCAAAATTTTTATGTGTATCTCGAGGTTGAAAAATCATAATACATTTATTTCTAGTGTACTTGGACTTAGGGGCAGACCTACAAAGGGGCCAGAGGGGGCAACTGCCCCCCTCCTCCCAATTTTCAAAGATAAATTTAGTATATGATAACATTTTTGAATTTTTTAATATAAATGTAAAGACACGATATTATAAAACTTATTCAATATAAATTTTTAATGACTCAAGTTCTTTAATATAAATTTGGTATATACGTAGAGTGGTTGTTCTTTGAAACTTCTTTACTAATGGCCCGAGTTCAATTCCTTTTGAGCGTAAGAATTTTTTGAATTTGTTTTTAACATATATAGAGATTTTTTTTATTCTCTCTAAATGTTACCATCTCTGAATTTTTATTTCATAAGATAATTTTATGCAATTATCTAAATACATCAAAAAAAATTAAAAAATTATAGTTTAATAAAGACTTGTTTGTTCACAAGTAGTATGAAACCCAAAAAAACAATGTCATAAAATTAAACACTCCAAAAAGACCTATAATTAAAATCTAAGGTAACAAACTATAAACTCGACTGGCTCGTAAACCCCCACTCCATTTTTTCTATAAACTTGTAATTAGGATCTTATTATGTTCGCTCATTTCAAATTTCTCCAGATTAAACTTACACATTTATCTTAATTATTTTGCAAATTTAATCATGAATTCTATTTTTTTTTAAATATTTTTAATTTTAGTGTTTATTGTAGATGTTAATAGAAATTTATTGTCAAATTAGGAAGCCGGAGCAAGGATTGTTATTTCGTTTTTAATGTAATTCTGGTCTCCTAATTTTTTCGTTGTTTTTAATTTTTTCGTTGTATATAGAAAAAACGTGAAAAATTTGTATGTATGTCAAACATATATAAATATATAGAAAGTAAGATACAAGTAAATTACCTAATAAATACATTAAACGCATAAAATGAAACCTAAATACTTAAATATCCCTATAAATGTAATTCGCTTCATAAATTTTTGGGTTTTACATGAAAATATCGAAATTTACAAAGAAAATACGAAATAATGTATTTTTCTTTTTCGAGACCTAAAAAAAAAATTTCATGAAATTCCGCGAAATCACAATCCTTGGTCCGGAGTACAAAATTTTCTAGTTTCGCCCTTGGTAACTCATATTAATGATAACAATCCCCTACCATTTCACCCCTCATTGAATAAAATCTTAGGTTCGCTGCTGCTTGCACCATGGGAGTAATCAAGTCAGACATGTGGAAGTTTGTTAATGTTTGGTAGCACATTTTTCATTGGAAATGGAATTAAAATTAATCCTATTTCAATCAATTTTTTGTTGCTCAGTCGTTTAATTAACAACGAGGAAAATCAATTATGCACATGATCAATTTCTCCATCACTCATGGGAATCTAATTCTTTGGCCTCCTCAAAAATGAATTCCATGGAATCGGTTTAAACTCCTATTTATGTTTCTAATGCTACAATACAAACTGTAGTAGTATTGAAAGAACATCTTGAAATTTCTCTCAATGGGAGAGCTTAAGAACTTCTCTTGATAACTTGAAACTGAGTGTAGTGTTCCAATTAGAATGGATCTAAGAAAAGTGTTAATAAAATATTTAGGATTAACTAATCAACCATGTAATTAAACAATGACACAATGTTTGATAAATAAACATGCATTCTAAAGTTGTAAAAAGTGTAATAAAATCTAATGTCATGTATGTTATGTTTCTTAACACATGTTAGCCTTTGGAGCGCACTGTTCTCCGTAATTGGATGCCACAAATACTTACGTGACCAAGGACCAAGCAGATACGGAATACCATGAGTTTTCTGATCTTCAACAGCGAATAAGGGAGTTAATTTTCTTTTTTTGGCTAGGAGATAGTATATTCTTAGGAAATTCAATTCATGCAACTTAATTGCAGATAGCACTTCTTCTTCTTTTTCTTCTTCCTTATCACTTGGAATATTCTCCTCCTCCTCCTCCATTTTCCCATGAATACCGACCGACCTACCTTCCTTCCTTTTGAATCACTCTTTAACTTCTTTCCTTTCTTACTAACACCCGGCCAATTAGCTTATAATAGGCGATTTGCTTATTGGCTAAGCTCATGTACACAACTTTGAAGGTAGTTCGTCTTTTTACAACAAACTCAATTTTCTCGTCTACAACCACAAATTGTACCTACAGTACAACTGGTGGAAATGGCAACTAGCTGACAATCCTCATTCCTTATATTATATATCAATATTCATGACTGCCACAAAAGATTGTAAATTAGTAAAGAAGAAAAACATACTATTATTAGACTCAGTCTACAAATAAAATAAGATAAATCAAGATGTCACATTTCAACAAATTCCTTAACGAATCATACTAGCTAGGGAACTATGCATGATTTTGCAATCAGAATAATGTGGCATCAACATAATACGGGAAGGTTTATAATTTATATTGTGAAAAAATCCACCAAATTTTTACAAATTATATAATTTTTATTCACACCAAAAAAAATGTTTGTAATTACCTACTTAACACAATTGCATGAAAAGTAGCTGAAAATAATCCACAAAAGTTTATGAAACTGTTGAAATTTGTTGTTGCCTGATGGTCCTTATAATATTTCACACGTTTATAAATCTATAGGTGGGTGATGTGATGAATCAAGTAATGTTCCTGATATTACCAACAAGTTAATATTACCAAACCCAGGCCAGTTGCTTATTTGTCAAACTACTTAACTTCAATCATACGAAATCCTGCAAAAAATAATAATGGAATCTATATGTTAGAGAAAGATTGATGTTGAGACTAGCTAGGCACATGAAATGAATCTGTATATTGCTAGTGATTTGTCAATTATTTGGGGATTGAAAGCATTATAGTGCATTACTTTCATGTACTATTGGACCATGCAATGCAATTGTTTTGAGTCTTCTTTTGTCCCTTTAAGTGCAAGTAAAGTTAATATCTACCTATCTATCTAGCTCGACTGAACTTTTCTATCTCTATCACCTGACTGATTTCCAATTCCGAGGTGCAATTGATTGAAATATGCCACTCACCAGTATATACTTAAGCCCCAATTCTAGCTGGCCTGGGAAAGGGGCGAGGTTGCTGTCTGGACACATTTGCCCCCCCCCCCCCCCTCTTTAACCACTTTTTGGAAAAAAAAAAGTGTTTAAAGAGAGGGGGCAAAAGTGTATATTCGCCCCCCAAGCAACAAACCAGGCAGTTGGGCCCAGGCCAGCAAGAATCACTCATACTTAAGACATTGGCCAGTCTGGCCCCAAGTGATGAAGATAAAGAAAGGTATCATCTTGAGTTGCTCCAATTCAAGCTTTGAAGTCAAGTAAATATTATATTGGGCCTCGCTTATATCCAACCTAAATTCGCTTGGCTGAGCATAAAAATGTTGATAATTACCCTTAGGGCAAGAACATAGTTACATATGCCTGACCTAGCAATTCATTCCACTTCACATCACCAATTATATTCCACCAAGAGAAAATTCTCAAGAGCCACTCATGAGGGGAAAATTCTAAATGCACGGTGTGCCTGGTGTCATATCTCGATGCAAATGGACGGTGCCTGGTGGCCACCAGGCACTGTAGTAGTGCTCCTCACATTTTCTTCTCTGGATCTGCAAGAGAAAAATAGGATGTTGTGTAACTAATTAATGTTGAAACTTGATTGCATATTTCAGCATAAAACAGCTTGAAAAAAGAAAGAAACAATATCATATCAACTTTGCAAAACATAAATCATGTACAAATGTGAAAAAATAAATACATTGCCCCAACTAAGCCAGTGAGAGTTTGTCTAGAAAGCCAGACTTTAAAGCCATTTTTTTGTCAGGTTTGAGTGTTTTTACACTTTTATCCATTCTCTTTAAAACACAACCACAAACATTATCTATCATCATCATCATCATCATCAAAGCCCATTCCCGAGATTTTCGGGGTCGGCTACATGAATTTTGGTTCTCCAAGCAATGCGATCTTCCCACATTTCCTCACGTAATCCAAACTCAATGATATCTTCATTCACCATCTTCATCCAAGTTTTCAACGGTCGTCCCCTCCGTCTACACCCTCCATTAACTTGCCAATCTAAACATTTTCTAATTGGCGCCGTGCTTGGTCTCCTCCGCACATGACCAAACCAAGTTAAACGTCTTTCTCTAATTTTTTTCCTCTATGGGCGCTACACCTAAGTATCTCCTAATTCTTTCATTTCTAATTTTATCCTTACGAGTTTTACCACACATCCACCTTAACATACGCATTTCTGCTACTGCCATCCTATGCGTATGTTGTCCCGTAGTAGCCCAACATTCTGAATCGTATAGCATGGCTGGTCGAACAATTGTCTTATAGCATTTCCCTTTTAGCCTTGCAGGCATCCTTCTATTGCACAATACTTCTGACGTCATTCGCCATTTCAACCAACCAGCTTTAACCCTGTGGTCTACATCTGCTCCAATAGCCCCATTCTTTTGAATTATAGACCCTAGATATCGAAAAGCCTCACACTCCGGGACCTCGACACCTTCGATCTCAATTGCATTATTTCTCCCTCTTGGTTCACACCCAAAGTTGCACACTAGATGCTCCGTCTTCGAACGGCTAATTCTAAAACCTTTACTCTCTAAAGCCTCCTGCCACTTAACTAATTTCTGACATAAACCTGCACTAGTCTCATCCATTAAGACAATATCATCTGCAAATAACATGCACCAAGGTACATCTTCTTGCAGATGTCTCGTCAACTCATCCATGACCAAAGCAAAGAGATATGGACTTAACGCCGACCCTTGATGTAGTCCTACTATCACTGAAAATTCACTAGACATCCCACCTACTGAGCGAACACTTGTTACAGCCCCTTCATACATATCCTTAATGATATCGACATAACATTGAGACACTTTCTTCCTTTCAAGCACCCACCAAATTAACTCCCTGGGGACCCTATCATATGCTTTCTCCAGATCAATAAAAACCATATGCAAACTCTTACGTGCCTCTCGATATTTTTCTACAGTTTGCCTAAGCAGGAAGATGGCCTCCGTAGTAGACCTACCTGGCATAAATCCAAATTGATTCTCTGAAATCGTGGTTAAACTCCTAAGTCTTTGTTCTATAACCCTCTCCCAAAGTTTCATCGTATGACTCATAAGCTTTATCCCTCTATAGTTCGAGCAATTTTGGATCTCCCCTTTGTTCTTATAAATTGGTACCACAATGTTATGCCTCCATGAATCTGGCATTTTTCTAGTTTCCAAAATCCTATTAAAGAGCTTAGTTAGCCATTGAATTCCAACTTCTCCCAGACATTTCCATGCTTCAATTGGTATATCATCCGGTCCAACGGCCTTCCTTGTCTTCATTCTTTTTAAAGCTTCTCTCACTTCTGTGGCACTAACTCTGCGATGGAACACGCGATCTCTCCCTTCCTGTGAAGCATACCCCTCCAAGTTTAACTCCCCTACATGTGTTCCATTGAGTAGGTTCCAAAAGTAATCCTTCCATCTATCTAAAATAGCTTTATCCTGCATTAAGACTCTTCCATCCTCATGCTTAACACACTTAACATGACTCAAGTCCCTAGTTTTTCGTTCTCTAGCCTTCGCTATCTTGAAAATATCCTTCTCCCCTTCCTTCGTACCTAGCCTATTATAAAGAGCATCATACGCTCTCTTCTTAGCTTCCCCTACTGCTCTACTACTCAACTTCTTAGCCTGCTTATAAAGCTCATAAGACTCTAGGCACCTATCTTTTTGCTACGCCTTAAAGCATCTTTTCTTTTCCGCAATGGTTTGTTGCACATCCGCGTTCCACCACCATGTCTCCTTACCATAGAAACCTCCTCTTTTGGCCTGTCCTAACTCTTCATTCGCACATCTTCTTATTCGGTTTGCCAAATGTTCAAAAAGATCCGCGCTACTAGTCCTATCCTTTGGTTCTAGATTCTCCCCACCCTCTGAAACTGACTGGCCACCCAAAATCCTCTTTCTAAATCTTTGGCACACATCTCCCTGTAAGGTCCACCACTTAATTCTCGGTCTAACCTGTTCTATAGCAATACGACCCCTACTCTTAAGACAAAAATGTAAAAATATTATCTATAAAGGGGTAAAAATGTAAAAATATCAAAATTGGCTAAAAAGTGGCTATAAAAGTCTGGCTATCTAGAATTTGGGAAGCCATTAGTTTGATAAAGAGCCCAAATGTAAGAATGCTTTATTGAGAACATGTACTACATTTATATCCATCCACTTGCATACAATATTGGAGAAAATACAAACGCCATGTTTCTTTCTTAATATAACCAAAGTTTCTAGTATAAAAACAGAATTAAAGGTGCAACACACATTTTAGACGTTCAAAAATACCTTTGTATTCTCATTGCATCCACATGAAGGCAGTACATAAAATACACAAATTCCATATTCAATAACTAATAACATGCTTGATACATAAAATATATAAATTCCTTCGTAGTTGAGTTGAGAGCGGATCGAATTATGGGAGAGAACCCTATTTGGTTTAATTTGGGAAAGAAGTAGGGACTCAAGGGAAAAAACTTTACTTAAATATAAAATTTATATCTATGACAAAAAATTTGTTGGCTTTGTCCTTTTCAAATATCATTTTGGTATGCAAGGGCTTCCTGGATGGTTGCCCTAAAGACAAATATTTAACTGCACATTTTAAACAAGTTGTTACTGATGTGGCAGGACTTGAGGATTAAACTTTTGTTTGTATGTCGTGCTTATTTGAGTTCAAAATTAGGCCTTCAGCCCAAATTTGCATTATGGTTGTTCTGATTAAATAATTTAGAGAGTATATGATTTGATTTGTTTTTTTAGGGGATACGACAAGGAGAGGTAAATGGAGAACTTTTCTTGCATTCCTAAAAAACAAATGGATAAAATAATATGAAAATTCTTCTATGCATCTAAAGGTTTTAGATGTATAGCTCATCCAGGTAGGTTGACGTTTTTCAAAATGTAATTTGTATGAATATGGTTGGTGACTTATGTGATTAGTAAGTTTTGTACGACACATTAGTAACTAAGTGAGTTGTTTGGTCACATGAGAGACATTATATACATTGAATGAAAACTCGATGTACATTGATTGATAACATTTCGTGGATGTACCATTCACCCAAATTCGTGGATGTATTAAAGAATTGCTCAAAATTATGAGACACTTGCTGAATGACACCACCATTTTTACTGAGAGATATCACCACCTTTCTGAAGGACATTACTAATATAAACAAAAAAAAACCTACCACCTCTCTTCTCCCCTCTCCCTTTCTTCTCCTCTCTCATTTTCTTCTCCATCAATCACCAATACCACTCCACTGCCGCCACCACTCATTCTCCCGTTCACCTCATCGCCACTTCTCATCCTCTTCTTCCCCTCTTCTTGCTCTTATTTTTCTTTTTCCTTTTCTTTTTCTCCATCAATCACCACCACCACCCCGCCACTGCCACCTCCTCTGTTCTTCTCCATTAATCACCACTACCACCCCGCCACTTCTCTTCCCCCCTCACCTCTTCTTTTCCTCATCTCTCTTCATTTTCTCATATCTCATCCTCTTCTTCTCTCGCTTCTCCATCAAGTACCACCACTACTGTTGGCCGGCGGTGCCGGGGTGGTGTTGTTCCGGTGAAGAGAGAAGAGAAGGTGAGGATGATGGTGTCCTTTAACATATCTAAAAAAAAGTATGGTGGTGGTGTCCTTCAATAGAAATTGTGGTGTCATTTAGTCACTGCGAAATAATAATGGGTACTTGATATTTGCCTCTATAATAAATAGCTAATTGGGATGTACGTGTCTCCTTCTTTAATCTGTATTGCATTTACCCCCTAATACTAGCGGTCAACATGTCTTGATCGTCAGTTTTCAAAATAGATGACCAGAATATTATTGATAAATCATAGGTTGAGATTGACTGTTTCGTATCTTGGACGTCTCATCTCGAAGAAAATCCTATGGCCCAACTAAAATCATAATCGTATGTCGAGGAAATTCAACAGTTGATAAAAAATTGTATCTCAAGCATTTCATCTCGAAGAAAATTGTAGGATCCGATTGAAATCATATATACATCTCGAAGAAAATCGTAGGGTCCAAATTAAATCATATACGAATCTCGAGAAAATTTAACGATTGTTAAAAAATTCCCCCTCCTTTTTCCATCCTCCTCCTCCCCTTTTTTTTTGTTTCGCACCATCGTCACCATCTCTCCCTTCCTCCTCATACCTCCTTCCTCCTCAACCTTATCATTGTCTTTCTGTACTCACTCTCCCAACTCAATGTTTCATTTCGCGTTAAAAATGAGTGATTGATTGGTTCCCAACAACACAATTTGTTAATGGACTCAACATTGAACCAATGAAGTTAGCTTTGAGCCTTTGCCCTGTTTGTGATTTGATTCACATGCATGTTATAGAAATCACAACATTGGAGCTACTTTTTGTTGTGTGGCCAAATAGAACAAAAGTTGAATAGAACAGAAGTTGTTACTGGGGAAGATGATGTCTTCAAAGATATAATTTATGTTCCTCTTGGTAGAATCTAATCGATGGATAAATTTATAGAAGGAAATGGGATAAAAGCTTGCAAAACTGATTGTCTTCACGTCCCCTTTTTACGATCTTCCCATCCATATTCAAATTGCAATCCCATCCATGAAACAAAAGAGGAAGAAGGGGGAGGAGGAAGAGGGAAGGTGGCAGCGGGGCTGTGAAATAGAGGAGGAAGAAGGGGGAGTTTTTTTAAACAACCGTTAGATTTTCTTTGATATGTGTTTATAATTTCAACAATACCCCACGATTTTCTTCGAGACGAAATGTTTGAGATACAATTTTTTTTTATCAACTGTTGGATTTTTCTTGAGATATGATTACAATTTTAGTTAGGTTCTAGGATTTTCTTCGAGATGAGATGTTTGAAATACAAAACAATCAATCTCAGCTTGTGATTTGTGAAGAATATTTTGGTCATCTATTTTAAAACTGATGGTCAAGGCATGTTAACCGCTAGTCTGATAGTGCAATACATATTAAAAAATAAAATATTATCCTAATTAGCTATTTATTATAGGAGCAAGTCTAGGGAGCCAGGCCTGGCGTGCCAGGCCAGCATCATGCCCACTGAGACCTTTCATCATCTTATAGATAGGGGATTATGATCATCTCCAAAATGATGGAGGGTAGAGAGTCGGGCGTGGCACGCCTAGCCTGGCTCTCTAGAATTTGGGTTATTATAGTGGGGGAAAATAGCATTCCACGCGACCCCCCACGCTTGAATCGCAGTCGGTCTTTCAAATGATCTTTACTCTCTTCTTCCGTCCAAATCCCAGTCCTCTACTTTTTCCTACTATTTTTACTTATCTTTCACTCTCCAATCTTCTCTACCAAACCTTGTAAAAACATTCTTCATGCAAGCTGTAAAACTATCATCATTGTTAACTTCGTCATTTTCGGATATAATCTGAGAAACCACAGACATACATGCCTTGATTTCATCATCAATTTCAGAAACACACAATGGCTTCTTCTTCCCTCCTACCTTACCTTCTCTTCTCTTTGTTCCTTCTCTACCAACCATTCTTCTCCAATGCAAATCTCCACAAAACAAACCTTTTCATATCACAGTTCCTCACTGAAAACCAACCCCAAGATGCCCCAATCACTACTTATTTCGAAGTAACCAAACCCATCAGAGTCCCCAATACAAAACCATGTTCAACTCTTGTTCTTCAACATGATTTTGGCTACACTTATGAGAAACCCCCTGTTCTTGCAAATTACAAACCCCCCGCAGATTGCCCATCTCAGGATTTCTCCAAAATTATCTTGGAATGGAAAGCAACATGTAAGGGCAGGCAGTTTGATCGAATTTTTGGTGTTTGGTTAGGTGGGGCTGAGATTCTTAGAAGCTGCACTGCAGAGCCTAGAGCAACTGGGATAGTTTGGACTGTTGAGAAAGACATTACAAGGTATTCTTCACTTCTTAAAGATCCCCAATTACTAGCTGTTTATCTTGGTAATCTTGTTGATTCAACATACACTGGAGTCTACCATGTCAATTTAACATTCCATTTTTACCCTGCTGAACATAATGGTTTTGGTTTTAAGCGAAATCCTGCGAAATCGGAGACTGGGTTTGGTACCCCGGCTGATTTAATCTTACCCATTTCGAGAAATCTCCCTTTGAATGATGGGTTGTGGTTTCCCATTCAAAATTCGACTGATGTTCGAGTGAAGGAGTTTAGTATACCTCGAAATGCATATAGGGCAGTCTTGGAAGTGTATATTTCATTCCATTCGGATGATGAATTCTGGTATGAGAACCCCCCTAATGATTATATACTTGCGAACAATCTTACTGGTACTGCCGGAAATGGACCATTTAGGGAGGTCACAGTTAGTCTTGATGGTAAGGTAGTTGGTGCTGTATGGCCATTTACTGTGATATACACTGGAGGGGTTAATCCTCTCCTTTGGAGACCCATCACAGGAATTGGTTCATTTGATCTCCCTTCTTATGATATTGAACTTACTCCCTTTTTGGGAAAGATATTAGATGGAAGGCCACACAAGTTGGGATTTGGTGTTACAAATGCTTTGAGTGTTTGGTATATAGATGCAAATTTGCATGTTTGGCTGGATAGTAAGTTAACTGAAACTAAAGGACACTTGATTCGGTACAAGAACCCACCCCTTGCACTATCCTTGATTTCACATTTCAAGGGTCTAAATGGGACTTTCCTGACTGGTGCAAGTAGGTCTATTTATTCAAGTGGATATGTAGAATCATCACATGGGAAGATCACGACCCACACATTCCAAGGTTTCGCTTTTGTCAACTCAATGGATATGGGAAAGAATGGCAATTTACAGATTGTGAATCAGACTATAGATACTAATCGCAGTGTTGACGTTACCCTCCAATCCTCTTATTCATATACAGGCCAACAGCTTCAAAGGTTTTCCCTATACCTGTACACTGATAATGTGGACCAAGAAAATGGCAGTTATGCTTCAATTGCTAACCTCACTCTGGGATTCAATGAGGAGAGCTTCTTGGATCATCCTCAGCTCAGTCTAGTTAGCTCCCTCAACAATGTTCAGGATGGTCAGGGTAAGATGATTGTAAAGGGAAACTTGGTGACCAGTGGCATTGGGAGCACTCAAGAAGTATACAAGTATAATGGTATTGGTGGTTGCTACTTCAGGAACATTAGCAGTTCGAACTACACTATCCTTTACGACAAATCAGGAAATCTTTGTTCTAAGAACCAAAAGTTGGGGTCAGGCTATAGATTCGGTGGATGGCGACCTTTTTCTGCTAGGAGGGCCTTTCTAGCATCTGATTTGCATGGTCACAAGAGGGGCATTTAGATCAATCAACTCAGGTAAGGATGAATTAAGTTCTGCAAATTAATTTTTCAAGTACGTGTATAAGTAGAATTCTTAGATGTTGCTGCTCCCAATACATGCGAGTTCAATTATAGTCTGAGCATTTTGTTGAACAGCTTTCACGAAGATATGCCTCTCTTAATATTATGCTTTAAAATTGGTTGATATTTTCCTCTTAATCCAAGAATGGTTAATTGATGTTAGCTAGCATCTCCTCGAAATTTGTAATCTGGACCAAACTACTTCGATCCAAATATTAGACGGTCCCCAGATTTTGTGTGCTACTATTCTTACTATCCAATGAACAGAGCAAAAACTTCCATCTAACTCGACAACCCATGTATTGGTTAGTTCGTTATAAATAAAATTGTATCCTGTTCATGTTGTTTTCTATCTGAAGGTGTTGGTGCACCAAAACCGCTGAGCGTGCATTTTATTGATCATTTTATGAATATGATTGAATACATTTTAGTATGACTGATGAACAGTTTGTTCTTGAACCATTTTTTGGTTTTTTGTTAATCTACAAAGTTTTTGAGTGTGTTAAATGAGCTATGAACTGAAGTATGAAGTTCTGTCACAAGGAATTAAATGGAAATTTCCTTGAATCTTTCTTTCGACGACTCTAAATAATCATGGATTGCTGCTACTCGAATAACATAAGGAATACCAAGACGGGTGAGAGTCCTCAATAACAACATCTTTGTTCCAGTTAGTTTCTTTTTGTTGTGACCAGCACAAAACAACACATGTTTTTCCAGCTAAGTTCATCAAGTGTTTTAGAGAGAAGGCCCAAGAAACAGCTATAGTTGATGGTAGCTAGTCAGGCTTGTCACAAACACATTTGTAAGTTGTTCTCTCGAGAATCCACGTACTTGAGGTTTATTAATTGATCTTTTGAATGGTACACATCTTGGAAGACTAGATATAGAGAAACATGTATCCAAAATAAGTTTAGGTGACCAGTTCCGAAGTATGAACCATGTTATTGGATGCAATGGAGAGTGCAGTATACTTAGCTGTATTAAGTATAGTTTATTCATGTTTGCATTACATGAATAAGAACCAGCAATGAAGACTTCAGCCTAAGGTTTTATTTTTATCTTTTAAGTACTTCTTAAAATAGTTCAAGTTGTCACAAACGAAGTCAACAATTTTTTGGAGTGAGAGATTTAGAGCTATTTGTACCCTGCTTGGTGCATTAAACAATGCACAGAGAATTGCAGGCTGCAGATTTTAGGACTGAGGAACTGCAATTAGTAAACATCTTAATCTTGCTTTCACCTGTAGTGAGCAGCTTTGATACATAAAAACTCACGAAACTATAATTGACTGCATTTTTTTTTAAAGTACAAAAATTTTAATTAGGAAATGTTTTATGTGGATAGGGTGTTGTGTTGAAATAATGGGAAAAATTAGCAAGCTCACGGATGGAAAATAATGTATACGACTATAAATGAGACTCTGAAGTCTAATTGTACAAGCCTTTGACATGTTTTGCATTTCCAGAAAGGGTTTTAGCAGCTCTTGGGTTTAAGTGCACTTTGGTTTCCGGGGCATCTAAACCAAACTCTGAAAGTATCCACTCGAGCATTTTGTTTACCTCGTAATAAATACATGGTACAATGAAAATTGTATGAGCTCCTTTTTCTGCAGTGAGAGCTGACTGCTGAGTCTAGTACTCTAATTGAGTTGGATGCCTTTGCTCCCTTCACACAGTGTTTATGATAAATTCTCTCGGCGAAGTAGAGAGGCCAAGTGAATCTATCCATATATCAAGTGAAAGCGGATGAGGGGTGGGAATATGACATATATCGTTGGGTACCACTAGTACAACTCATTGTAAACACCAACGGAGTTTTCTATAGATAAACGCATGGAAAAATTACTATGAACCTATAAACCCCATTATTAAAAAAAGTAGACATTAATAGTTAAAGGAAGTGGAATCAGCAAATCATGAATTTTTCCCCAAGTCCATAACTTGCGCACAGTTGTTTCTGTTCGCTGTAGCAGATTCTGAAACTGAGGGTAAATATTATATGAGCGTCCATGTGAATTCATAATTCCTAAGCGAACAGCTCACAAACAGTCCAGACAGGGAACCATTTGTTAATATGTTATAGGTTCAATATATCTGATGACGTCTATCCAATGATGTTTATTATCCGATGACAAACTTCTCCTGCAACCACCTTGATTGTTATAGATGCAAAAGAGATATGTTGTTTAACTCGTAGGCTTATGACAGATGATATCACAAGTTCAGGGTTCGAACCCTACCGGCAGCATTGGGCGAGAGTGTTAAGGGGATGATAAAAAATGAATGTGGGGTTAAACCACCACAGCATTAACCAACTAAATAGGCTACATCAATGGTAGCCTAGTTGGATATTTAAGATTGTGGTGGTTTAACCCCCACGTCTTGGGTTCTATACCCATAGGTGGCACGTTTTCCTTAAAAACTAGGCTACCATTGGCCATATGGTTATACTTATATCATACTTATCACATAGTTTAAAATATAAAAACCATTGAAGTTAAAAACTTTGGAGTAATCATAGATGATTATGTATTTGAGAGAGGTTGAACAAGTTCAAATTAATCCACCCCCATATACTTAAGTTCAACTAGCAGTGTTTTGAAATATTTTAGCATGATTTGTACTAAATATATGCACTCCACACGACAACCTATTAATTTCAATTCTTCGAGTACTTGGAGTTGTCCAGGGGCAATACATGTTGTGCACATGTATGGTGCAAGTCATGTTTTTATTTATTCGATAATGGCCTAAGTGACCAATTTAGATTTTGGGTTGTTGGGCAGGATCCACTTGATTTTATGTGCAACTTAAGGGCTTCCCATTTCTTCACTAAGGGCTTAGTGTCAACAGCTCCTTCAACATTCTCGTGTGTAAGGTTTTGCTTCCTCCAATCTCCTTCTCCTCCTTGGATTTCCTCGACATCAGGTTTCTCACTCACTCCCTTATTTTTTTATCTGTTGTTTTTTTACTTTATATTGTTCGGTGTAGTAAAGAAGAATATGTTTAATGTGCAAATACCTTGTTGGTGATGTTAGGCAAAATGTGTTTCATGATTTGCTTTCTATATTGGCAGTATGGTAGGTATAAGTTTTTAACAACTTTAAATTTGGTTGTGTATGATATGCACTAATTATTTACGCATCTTATAGTGCATATCTCTAGTAGGCAATGAATTACAATTGTCTTCACTATATACCACGTTTAAAACAACTTATATTATATGGTGGGTATTGGTTTAAAGTACTACTTGCAAATAGACCCAGGGCTTAAAGATGTTCTTGAGTAAAATTGATAAGGGGGATTTCTCTACTAAAATCATGAAATGAGCGAGGGCCCCATCTTGGGTGCAACACATGCTGACTAGTATTGCATAATCCAGACCAATAAAGAGCTAAGTATTTTGAGCTTGCTGGTCGTCCGGTCGAGCAAGAATTCAGACAATTGAGTGAGTTCAGTTCTTTTTTGTTTTTGCTTGTTTTAACTTCCTATCAGATTGACCTTTATGCTTTTCGTAGGGAAATTCCAACTTCATCACTTTCTGCTGAGGATAAAACATTTCTGGATGCGTTTCGTGACATGCCTCGTCTGTGGATAGATGATGTCATTGAGTCTTCTAATGTCAAGCGCAACGAACTGTGGGCTTATTGGCATGGGGTGCCCGCTATTTTTTAAGGTTTCGAAGCCAAAACCCGAATGTGTGTCTACTTCGAGGAAGATGAAACTTCCCAAGATTAAGGTTCCAAGTCCTTCAAGGAGGGCATAAATAGATGAGGTGCTTCCTTATCCTATGCTGAAGAGGCCACGTGCTTTGTCTAGACCTATTTGCAGGTGCTTGACTTCGTCCGAGGGACGTGATGCTGTCGGGCAAGTGCTTGATTCGTCCGCCAGGGCGGAGATTGCTGTTTTGAGGGGCGTGATGCTCAGGCTAAAACCCATATTTTCCTTCTTGACTTGAAAAGGGAGTATTCACAAATGGTGGGCGTGGAGGATGTAACCAAGCTAAGTACAAAACACGCAGAGGTTCTCAACGAAATCCCGCTACAAGCAGGCGTGGAAGCTTTGTCTGGCTGTCCCTTTTCAATAAAGAACTTTGATCTCCGCCATTCTCTGGATCAAGAACCTGTTGAAGAGTCGTCCGATCGTCGACCTTATGTTGAAGGGTTTCCTCCGCGTCGCCCGTACTGTCCTCCATCTTGTTCCCGTCCCCACATTGAATTAACGACGGGTCCAATGAATAGCTCGCTTCCCTCTTCCCCGTCAACTGATGTTGAATCGGCACGTGAAAGAGAGCTGATTGTTGCGGGCAAAGGGAAAGGTGTAGATGAGGGCCCTGATGCAGTGAAGACAGTCAAGTGCGGTGCTGGGGGGATTTCGATCCCGAATGATCTCCATCCGGATGCGCGGATCAGTCTGTTTGCTCCACAAGTAGTAAGGATGAGCAACCAAGCTTGACATTAAGAGGTTGACATTTCTTACGCTTCAAGGAAGCATATTAGCAGGTGGAATGACTGGCTGGCGAACTGTGCTCCAGAGCCAATGGGAGAGACGCTGGGAGAGCGTATGGATAAAGGGCAGAAACATCTCGTGCTGGGGATGTCATACCTGAATCAAGTGGCCGCATCTGGAACAGGTGCTTGTTGAATTAAGGGTGCGCGAGGAAAAACTTCTCAAGGCCCAGGGCACGTTTGAGTTTAGCAGAGTTGTGCATGGAAGGCTGGACTGTTGCATTTGATGAAGGAGGAGCATCCTGACTGAGATCTCTCCTTTTATAAAAAGATTGTATACATAGAGTTTGAAGTGGCCTCAGATTCGTTCGAAGAAGAAGGAGACTTTAATGAGGGTGATGTGTCTCCTGCTTCTTCTCTTGCTAAGTGCGGCTCTGTTGGATATGACTCTCTTCCTGATGAGGAGTGAACCTTGTAATTTCTTTTTGGTTTGCAAATGAATAGTACTATGTACATGTTCATTTTTCCTTTGTTTTTTCTGCTAGTTTTTACCTGTTTTGTTTTATTTCGACATTAATTATCATACGAAAGGTTCTGCTAGGCCATGAATCTTTATGATTGATCTGCTGGCGAGAGTTCTAACTTCTTGTGCTGTGATAGTTCGTGTAATTCTTGTCAAAATCCTTTTAGAGATCGAGGAGTGTAATTCACCATTTGTCTTGCGGCTTGGATGTATGTTGAACCAACAGATGTTGTTGCTATTATAAGTGAATTAGTTGGACTGTGGTCCGAGCACGTGCATCGTTGTAGATGATCAAACAATAGTCCTCGCGAGTCGTTTGAGTCGACCTTCTAAAGCTCTGATCGGACTTTCGACTCGTTTTTGCCTGATTCATGGAATAGGCTTAGTTGGATCAAATGTTGTTATTGCCAGTTATAACCGACTAAACCGGGGTCAGGTTTGGTGACCATGGTGGTCTCTGTCAAGTCATCTTGATCAGGCTTCGAGGGCACTAACTAGACTCCACTTTCCAATCCATCTTGATCCGCTTTTGGCGGACCAGGAATTGGAATGAGCCAGAAGTTATCTTCGTCAGTCGTTCTAACTAAACATTGGCAGGGTTGTAGTAGGCTAATAATCCCTAACAAGCCATCGCGGTCAGGCGTTGTCGCTCTGACTAAGCTCCCACTTTCTAGGCTGTCGGAATCCGCGCCAGCGAACTAGGCTTTGAGCAGGTCAGAAGCCATCGTCATCAGCGACCACTAACTAAGCTTTGGTCAGGTTCGACGATCATCGTCTGCGTATGAGTGGTGATCCTTGGCAAACCATCTTAATCACACGTTGAAAGCATTGACTAGACTCCCACTTTCAAAGCCTTCGAAATCCCTTATTGACGGACTAGGCTTTTTGAGCAAACCAGAAGCCATCATCATCGGTTGTCACCGACTAAGCTTTGGTCGGCTTCCATTACTATTGCTCATGTTTGGACAATGATCCCTGGCAAGTCGTCTCGATTAGGCATTAGAGCGCTGACTAAGCTGCCAATCTTTAAACTATTGACACCCGTTTAACGGACTGGGTGACAACGACTCGCCAATGGATCATTCCTCTCATTGCAAACAATGATCGCCGAACTTGCCTGGTAAGCTTAGTCAGTTCGCGACTGATGACAATGACTTCTGGTGCCAAAAGCCGAATCCGCTTCTGTTGCCCAAAGCCTAATCCGCTCTGCGCGGATCACGATGGCAAAGGAAGTGGGAATCTAGTCAGTGCTTATCCGATAGTGACGACGACTCGCCAAGGGATCATTGCTCTCACTACAGACAATGATTGTCGAACTTGCCAGGCAGAACCTAACCCGCTCCGTACGAGTCACAATGACCAGAGGAATGGAATAGAAAGTCAGCGCTAGTTCACCAATACTGAAGAGTCATTACATACGACAGCTTTACGGACCACAAAGCAACAAAAGCAGACACTACTATGCAGGGCAAAACAATACTTTCATTAAAAAAACATGTTTACATAATATCCAACCATAAAGGAACATTACAACAAATCTAAGGAAAAACATCTTTCTTGTCTGTCAACCTCGCAGCACTAGAACCCTCCCATCTGTTAAGTCAAGATCAATATCAGGGTGCTCTCCCTTGATCAGTTCCAGAAGCTCCAATCTGCCACGAATGACTTCCAACGATATTTGCGGCCTCATGCCCAACACATCAAAATCCACCACGCCCAACAAAGCCTCATAGTGCGAGCGCTCTTCCGCCAACAATCTCTTCGCCTCAAGGGCACGACGAAACCCCTCGTCAATCGCAGCCTCCAGCTGCTGCCTCTCAACGACCCATACTGCTTCCACCCGCTTCCTCTCAGCCTCTCATTCGGAAGACTACCTGTCCATAGCCATATCTAGACGCTCTAGTTCGGCCTTGGTCCGCCACAGGTCATCACGGGTTGACGTCAAGTCATACTCAGTAACTCTCAACACCTTCAGCGGCTGAGTAAGAAATAAGGGTTGTGGCCTCCGCACCTTCGCGGCCCGCGACAGTATCGGAACCCTCCTCTCGATAAAAAGCCTCCGAGTACGACATTTGCAGGTTAGCAAATGCTTTCTCCAAAGCGAGAACTCTTCCACATGCCTCAGGGTGCATTGAGACAGGCCCGTGTGACACTATGACATGGGCACTGAAAGGAGAGTCCACCATGACAGAAGCCTACCTCTTCCCCGGGACAACAACAGGAGGCACGTTCGCCTCCAACTCGGCAAACTTAGAAGGACTGGGCGAGACTAATATTTTCTTCCTCGGTTGACGAGCAATCACCCCTTTAGCTAGGGAACCAGACACTAGGTGAGTCCCGTAAGAGCACTGCAACAGCACGCTGTGCACGACATTTCCAGACATCACAACTTCTTCAGTAGAAATCAAAGGAGGCCCAACAAAACTTATTCTCTATTCGCTTCTCTTCCTCGGTGAAGGATGGAATAACAAACTTCCCTGAGACAAAGAAACAACGTCAGAATCACACAAGAAAGGCAAAAGGGTATGCATGCATCAGTTACCAAGGAACTCACCAAGGTTGAACTGAAAGTACCGAGACACTCTATGATTCCCGATTCTGAAGTAACCGGAGTCCACCGCCGAAGCCTAGAACCACTGCTTATCCCAAGATTCGGTGCTGCCCACCATCAGTCGCAGACTAGAGGGGCAAGTCAGCCTACAAATACCACTGGTATCTAGACGAGCATTAGTCAAGTGATGAATCACCAGCGCAGTCAAACTAAGGCCAGCGTCATGGGCCCTCAAAAGAATCGCCAACACTATTTTAAATCCGCTCGATGCCATTTGAGCGGAGGAATACGAAGATGGGTAAAGAAGTGCCAGATGTCGTCCGACACCGAAAATCGAAGCCTAGACTCGAACATACCTCGGTGCAAACCTATAAACCCATGAGGAGGCATCGTGGGACCTAACACTCCAAACGCAAGAACAATCATCAAATCATCAGGGATATGGTACAAGCTGTGAAGCCTGCTCAACTCAGATTCGTCAACCAGGCTGCCATCAAAAAAATTCATACAGGCAAGGGATAACGGATCTTGGGGAGTAATTTTGACATTGTCAGCCATTGGTTGAAAAAATATCACGGATTCAAAAAACAATGGAGGGCCCATCTTCAGAACAGTAAATATTTATAGGGAAGGCAAACCGAACATCCCTTCTCGAGCAGACGCATTAAATATTATGCGCCGCTCGAAACTGACGCTTCAAGTCCAATCATCACGACGATACATGTATCCATTCAATGAGTCAATTGCCGACCAAACACCCCACCAACTCGGGGGGAGTATCTGATGATACATAAAAACGGTCACACCCCTGAGCCGTACACGTGTCATGATGATCTCGAGGAACCGCGGGTTCAAGCAACATCCCAATACGGATCCAGCCCGAGCAGTTCTTAACCCGTTCAACTTCAGCCCACCAAGCAGGTCTGAACACTCACTGCATGCTAGGCCCACACATCTCACAACTATCCTTGATACCCGTAAGCCCTTTTCAGGTAAGTATATCGATGATCTGCTTTGGATGGGCAACCACAACTGCTCTTTGCTTCCAACTAGGAAGCATACACCAGAGTATCTTCCACACAAGGAAACTCCCTTCCAAGGAATGCTCTCGAATTGGAAACTATCTCCTGCGTATCTAGGAGCACGGAGCTAACATGGAACTTCCCTCCTACAACACGACTTCTAATAAGATAGAGATCTCCTCCCTAATCTAGCCTACGATGGCCTGATTAAACCAGAACTCCTTGCACTATAAATAAGATATGAGGTTGATAAGCTAAGGTACACTATAAATTCCTTGTTACAACATTACACCTTCTTCAGATCCTTGTCTGACTTTAGCATCGGAGTGCCATCGGCCACCCCACGTTGGTCTGTGGCTCACGTGTGCTACTTGTGCAGGTCAAACAGGTCAGCGAGACTAGGTCAGAGCAGAGAATGAAAAATGAATGCATCACTTATTATTGAAAGGTTGTAATAAAATAACAAAGTATTGAATAGTGTTGATGTCTTCAATCTAATTTTTGGTTTCCAACTTCGCCCTCCTAACTTCATAATATTTGCAAGCAAAAGTCAAAAGTTGAATTAAAAGTGACAAAGGGTTTTAATGTCTTTTAAATGGACTTTTGGATTTTCAGTTTGCCCTCCATATTTCATACGTTTTACAATCAAACCAACCCTTCAAAAATATTGACTAATTATAATTAAGCCCCTAACATAATTTGCTTGAAGCCCCCCAATTGTTTTACAAAATATAAATAGGTTTTTATATCTAAAATTTGGATTTTTCATTTTTCCCTCTACATTTTATACATTTCACAATTAAAACAGCCTCTTTCAAAGATTGATTAATTATACCTAAGCCCCTAATATAAATTATTTACCCGGAAATTATTTACAAACTATAAATACGCCCTTACAATAGCGAGAGTAATATTTGGTTACAACATTTTACTCCATAATATTCTTTAACCTTTTTAATTTTTTAAATTAGAAGTCGTATTCAAATCTCCTACAATTTTATTTTATACTTATTATTAAATTTTTAGAATAAAATAAAAAATAATGAATATATGCTCATGTAGAGCGCATTCACACCCTAGTTATTGTAGTAGTAAGATGAGATCATGAATCTTAAAGTGGAGAATTATCAAATCATCCATAACTAGATCTTGCAAAGACTTCTACTGATAATAGGGTTTGAGCATTCCTCCATAGAGGACAAGCTAATCTTAAAAAACAAATCACGGGGTTACAAGTAGGGGTGAGCGTTTGAGAGGAAGATGAAAATGTTATTTGTGAATTAAAGAAAACTAATTTGGTTAAGCTTGTAAAACCAATATAAGTTGAGTGAAGCGATATTGTAAAAGTATATAACTGAATTATAAAGTCATTCATATTGGTTTGTGAGTGATCGATGACATCATTCAAATAAGATCACGAAGGTTCAACCAAAGGCGTCAATGTAAGAAGATGAAATTAAGTCTTGCTCTAGTCAAAGTCAAAGTCAAATATTGAAGTTCCTAAATGGTTTATTATGATAAATGGAGCAACTTAGATCCAACAACAACATCTAGTTTCATTTGAATGAAAATTCAAGCTAAACTTCACTTTGCACTCTAAATTCGACCTTATTTCAGAAAATAATTCGAACGGACAAGGATTTGAGTAAACAAATGAACTTATTTTGACCTCTAACATTTTATAAGTTTATTATGCTAAATAGATTAAATTAGATCCAACAACACATCTAGTTACTTTGAATGAAAAATTAAGCGAAATTTCACTTAGCTGGCAAGGGGTTAATAGCTGGCAAAGCTTTCCTCCTAGGTAGATGCTAAACATTTGGGTAGTTTCCTAAAGGGAACATTGAAGTTCAAAACCATCAATAATCACTATAAAGGATGGGTATTTCTCGTGATCTACATGGCTAGAATCCAATAACTTAGCAAAACATAAGGCATGCACGAACATCCTATGTATAATTCAACATAGTCGCCAAACCTTCACTCCTCGAACCCGTTGCCCACATTGCTCGGCCATAGATGGTTCGAAAGGTGGGAGCCTCAAGCAGCTCGCCACACGACCACCACTCTTCTTCAAAATAACATCCACAAACATGAATCTAGATGAGTCAGCGTCTTCACGCTCAAACGGACTGACATTCTAATATTAGCAAAGGCCACTCACGCCGATACAAAGGTCATACGGCAGTGCCCAGATAAAAGCTACTTAGGAAGCCAACCCGAGTTTAAGGCGCCTGACTCGGCACGAACGCTCTGACACATACGCTCAGCCATCACAACTCGCCCATAGCAGCAGCTGCAGTTGACCAATCAGACAAGTGAGGTAAGCCTCAAACAACTTACCTTGGGGACAAGACTCAACTCGGGCAACTCAACTCTCAACTAAAATGTCCGCAACATACCCACTATCGGACATGACTACACATCGATGACCCTGAGTCATTCAGTACACAAAATGGTCAAGCTCTCTATTGCAGACATACCAATTGACATCCTATTGATTCAACAAGCCTATGCCAAAGCAAGACGACAAGGCAAAACAAAAAACATGCAATAGAGACAACAAACATGAAACAAATAAAACTATTTTCATTAATGGTCAAAACGGAAAGGGGTATAAACACACAAAGTTTACTCATTATTAAGAGAAGGTACAGAAACAGAAGAGCTAAGCCTGGTTGACATCAGGGCCCAAACTGTTTTCCTCGTCCGATGATGTAGAGGTAACAAACAAGTCTACAAACATCTTCTTGAAACGACTGAGACCCCACTCCGGATGCTCCCCCTTCATCAGCGCCAGCAGCTCCAGCCCGCCTTGTATAACCTAGCGGAACTCGCATTTGCCTTGTTCCTAAAGAAGCCCATCCTCTTGCACCTTTGCATCAAAAAGTTCACGCTCCAACTTGCTAGTCAGCGCGTCGACCTAAGACTGCTTTTCACAGCACCAAGCTCATGCCACTCCAATTCAAGCTGGTCTTCGGCCTTCCTCGCCTCTCGAGCATAGAACTCCACATCGGATTCTAACTGTTGCTTCTGAGCAAGCCAATCGACCTTCTTCGAAGCATTTTCTTCAGCAAGAGACCACAAATCAGGACTCGCCTTAGCCGCAACTTCCTGCGCAACCTTTACGTCTCGGCGGGTCCGGTCCAACTTTGATTTGAGTCTATCTCTCTCGGACACCGCCTTTGACAAATCACGCTCAAGGACCTCCAGACAAGCCCCTTGAGTCTCAACGACCACTATTAACTGATCCAGCCTCTTCTCCTCAGCCTGCTTCTGTAGCCAATCAATTTCATGAAGCGCATCAGAATACAACGCTTGCATGTGCGAGAAGACACGCTCCAAGGTTATACTCTCTCACGAGCCGCCTCGACTTCCGTCCCAGCAACAACCACGTGGCTCAAGTGAGAGATACCCATCATAAGGTACTTCAAGCCCTTGTTCATACACCCTTCTAGCGTATCCTCCACTGGTTTTGGAGCGCAATTTATCAGCCAGCTATGACACTTGTTTATATGCTTCCTCGAAGCATACTATACGTCCACGTCTTGGTGCCAGACCTGTGAACTGATCTGTACCAAGTCTGGTGCAAACAGGCTTATCCGTGCATCCGGATGAAGTTTTTTCGGATCAGGATTTACTCCGGCACCAACTTTCACGACTGTCGCTGTCCTCATGCTCTCCGTGGCCTTTCCTTTGTCACGAACAACCGACCCTTTGGTGCGAGATGGCTCGACGAGATCCGGAAGGAGGAGGGAGTGAATTATCCAAAGGACCCACCAACACTTCTAGCTGAGGCCTGGAACAAGACGGTGAACAATGCAGACTAAGGGAAACCTGGCCCCCGACACCACGACCACTATCAGAAAGCACACCAATGGGATTCCACAACCTCAGGCGGGCTTTTACAGAAGCATTCTGTCGGAACAGCCCTGCGCGAATCAACAACAATAGAAGCCGCCATTGCGACCCACACAAGACCATCATTCAAATCTTCGATCTGTGCGTCACTAAGATTCGACCTATCTGCTACCCCTGCAAATCGCAGGTAATCTTTTCCAAGCTGGAGAAATTCGTCTCCGCCCAGCCGGGCATAGCAGACTCGCGCCTTTCTCTCACTGGAGCGGGTCATGCTGAAGGCAATCCAGTTCTAAAATGGGATCTCTTCTACACCAAAGAGGCAAGCGTTTCGGACGGCTCCTTCACATCAGACATAACGAGAGCTTTGGCCCCAACAACCTTCATTTTCCTTGAAGGGTCTCCTTTTTCCAACTTAATTCGTGATACTCGATACATAGTGGGGGCAATGTGCCAGTTGTCCCAGAGCCCACTACGGATGAAGTTGGAAACTCTTATGACATCGACCACATTCCTCTTTGGTAAGCCGCAAAACGTCTCCATGGTGTTTTGCTCCTTTAAGGTTAGAGGAGTAGTGGGAAACCTCCCTGCGAAGAAACAAAAACAATGATTAGCTAGCCCGTGATCAAGCATATCAAAGTCACGAGAAAGGGTTGAACTTACGAAGCGGCCTAAACTCTCTTTCAAGCGGACGACCCTTGCATAAAAATACTTTGATCCACAGGGGCCAAAAAACAATAATTCTACCAGAACTTGAAATCATCGGGCATATTCACAAAGCAAGCCGACAACGTCATCTTATAGACAACGTTACCCTTCAGCCGGGGAGAAGTCAACAACTGAATTACTCGTGGAGTCACACTGACATCGACCTCCTTAGCACTAATCAAAATCAGGAGGACGATCCTATATCCATTAGGCCCCAACTGGGCTAGAGGAATCCCCAGGAGATCCAAGAACTCCCAAATCACGTCAAGAATTGAAAAACACACTCCAGTTTGAAGCATCCCACAATGCAAGTAGATGAAATTGGATGGAGGTGACATTGGCGTTTGATCACATGTCAGGTCCTCAAGGACCCCAAACTTCGTACGGATTTCGGCAAGGCCAGGCTCGGACAACAACCTGTCTTGGAAAAACTCCAGGCCCTTGGCCGATGTTGCGTCGTCAATAAGGTTTTGTTGAGCCATGAAGAAGATGAACAATCTTTTCTAATCAGAGCGGTATCTTCAACAACAATGAAAGTAGAAGTGTCAGACTCTACATTGCGGATGACCTAAATAGAGATTGGGTTCCCGCCTCTTTTTCGTTGGACCGACGCTCGTTCAATTAATGCAGCGCACGGCTCAAGCAACGATTCAGACTCAATCATCATGAGTGGCGCATCCCTTCAAGAGATGACTCAGCGAACCATTGTGACAGCCCACTAACTCGGGGGGAGTAGTTGATGATACATAAAAACGGTCACACCTCTGAGCCATACACGTGTCATGATGATCTCGAGGAATTACGGGCCCCAGCATAAGCCTAACACCGATCCGACCCAAGCGGTTCTAAGCCCGCTCAATTCAGTTCGCCAGACTGACCCGAACTCTCACAACATGCTAAGCCCACAGTCTCACAACTATTCTCAATACCCGTAAGTCCTACTAAGGCAAGTATCTCGAGGATCAGCTTTGGACGGACAACTACAACAGCTCCCTGTTTCCAACTAGGAAGTAAATACCAGAGTCTATCCCACAAAGGGAATCTTCCTTCTATGGATTGCTCTCGCATTGGGAGCTATCTCCCGTGTATCTAAAAGCACAAGGCTAACATGAAACTTTCCCTCCTACAGCACGACTCCTAATTAGAGAAGGATCTCCACGAAGATCTCCTTCCTAAACTACGCCTTCGATGTCCTGGTAGAACCGGGACTCCTTGCAATATAAATAAGACATGAGGTTTGTAAGTTAAGGTACGCTACAAATTCTCTGTTACAACATTACACCTTCCTCAGATCCATGTCTGACTTTAGCATCAGAGTGCCATCGGCCACTACAACAGTGGTCCGTGGCTCGCGTGCATACTTGTGCAAGTCAGCAGGTCAGTGAGATTAGGTCAAAGCAGGGAGCGAAAATCAACTACATCAATTTGTATTTGGAGTATTTCTACTCAATTGCACCAGTCCTTGGAGTAATATTCAAATATATCTAATATTATTAAGTCAGTAATAAATATTAATAAGTGCTACTCATAAGATATATAATTTATCGTCCAAGTGTGAAATGCTTATTTCTCACGGATTTTTAATTTAAAAGTGGACTAATTTCTAGATTGCTATCTTGCAAATTTGTTTCGACTTCAAATCTCACAAGGTAATATAATCACTCAGAATGAATCACTTAGGGATAAGACTAATTTGTTTCAAGAAATTGAAATACTTCACATACTAAGCAAGAGACGAACAATCACGACTCTATAAAGTATGATCTCCAGAAGGAATATCATTTATTGAGTGTTGACTTTATGCACCACAACTTTTCTTAAATTACACTCCACATTCGAAGCATATATTTTTTGGATCATATTAGGATTTTGGCTATGTTGTAATGGAGCTTAGGACAGGGGTAAACAATGAATAATAAGGAAAAAGAACGTGCTTTTGAGAAATTTAGAGGTCTTCTATGATAAGTGTAAGGTTGACTTCATTGCTCGACTCCACTCTTTTGTTTTCGAGCATCCAATTTCTTTTTATTGATGCCAATGAAGTATTACTTCTCTTTTATTTATTTTTAAAGATAGAACATGGTAGTGGATATTGAAGCTCTTTATAATCTTTTTGGTACTATGGAGTAAAAATATATATTCCATGATAAAACATTTTCTTTGCTAACTCATCCCTAACCTTTCTCAAAAGGAAAGGGTCGGACACATTAAACATAATTGGGTAATTAGTGGATATAATTAGTGGTTAGTAGGCTAAACAACAAAAGGCTAACATAACAAGCTTCGAACTGGTTTCAAGGGTGAACAACACATAGGTTAGGCTACAAGGCTCAAACTATACAAGATAACTATCTTTACTTCCCAAAATTAATATGGGTTCTATGCCTTGGGAAAACTTCAAGAAGAATGTGGTCAAATGATTTAACTTTGATTTTGTTTTCACTATTGAAAAATAATAATAAAGTATAAAAATCATGCAACGAGATAATGTCATACTCAATAAATTAATTAAGAATTAGCGTATAAACCTTAGAAAAAAGAAATGCTAGAAAACTCATAGGGTTCAAGTCTCCACTAGTATTTTTTAAGTTCTCTAGAGAATAAATCCACTTTTAAACTTAAATATGATCATCTAAGACACAAACACAACTCTTGGTTTAACCTAGCATGACATTTCTAACAAATAGGCACCACATACTTTATCAACTATTGATTGAATACTAAATTTCAAATCGTAACACCTATTTATATGCAACTAAGATTTATTTTAACACTTTTAAACACAAATAAATACTCAAATAAAAAAAGCCTTTTCTAAAATAATGATTTTTTTTGGATAACCGCTAAAATGAGACACCTTGATTTTCAAGGTCACTACCAAACCTAAAATGAACATTGTCTTCAATGTCCTAACTATGACATTGTGGGTCGATTATGAACAAAAAAAAGACAATAATAAGTAGAAATTAAAAATGGTTTACCTTGAAACTGCATGGGTGCTCAAATAAGCTCTATCGGAGTCCAAAAATTAAGACATGAAATGTCTTCGATCAAATCATAGTCAAGTGACTTTCTATAAGACTAAAAAAATTTAAGACTTTCAAATTCAATTGATGTACTATGTACACTAATGCTATCATTATTTGTAGGAATGGAATCATGAAATTCTCATTTTGTAATATGATCGTCAAGTATACGTTTTTAGGTTCTGATGATACTTTACTTGTTACTATTTTGTCTGTGTTGACTTTGACTTTAGAACAGGAAAGTAAGTTGCTAGATGTTTTGAAAGAACATAGGGCAACACTTGGGTGGATTATAGCAAATATTAAATAAATAAGTTCAACTGTTTGCATGCATCACATTCAAATTGAAGATAATGCAACAACGTCTCCTGAAATGCAACGTAAACTTAATCCTAATCTTAAGGTGGTTGTTCGAGCCGAGATGCTCAAATTGTTGGATGTGAGTATTATTTACCCAATTTCGGATAGCTTTTGGTTTAGTCTAGTTCAAGTTGTTTCAATGAAGTTGGGGTGACGGTAGTCATAAACAATAAGAATGAGTTAGTGCCCACCCGCATGACCACTGGATGGCGAGTTTGCATTGACTACTGTAAGTTGAACTCAGTCACGAGGAATTGTAATTTTCCTCTTCTTTTATTGATTTGATGCTTGAGAGGTTAGCTAGACATGATTACTATTGATTTCTTGATGGGTATTCTGGTAATAACCAAATCCCCATTACACTCGAGGATCAAGAAAAAGCCACATTTACTTGCCCCTTTGGGACTTTTGCATATCGGAGAATGCCTTCTGGAATGTTTAATACACCCGCCACCTTTCAGAGGTGAATGCTTAGTATTTTCTCCGATATGGTAGAAAAGTTTATTGATGTGTTTATGGATGACTTTTTAGTATTTGGGGATTTATTTGATGAATGTTTGCATCATCGAACCTTAGTGTTAAATATGTGTGAAGAGAAGAATCTTGTCTTGAATTGAGAGAAATGTAATTTTATGGTTAGGCAAGATATAGGTCTTGGGCATATAATTTCTCACAAGGGCATTGAAGTTGAATTGATTTAATTTTGAGTCTTCCATCACCAAAGACGGTGAAAGAAATTAGAGTTTTTTAGGCCATATTGGTTTTTATTGTAGGCTCATTAAGGACTTTAGTTAGATTACTTGTTTTCTATGTTGTTTATGTGTTTGATGAAGGTTATTTGAAAGCTTTTGAGAAGCTTAAACAATTGTTGACTTTTGCTCCAATCACCCAACCTCCTAATTGGAATTTGCCTTTTGAGCTTATGTGTGATGCTTCTGATTTTGTGGTTGGAGTTGTCTTAGGACACGAGTGGACAAAAAGTCCCGTGTTATTTATTATGCTAGTCGAACTCTACAAGATGCACAAATTAATTATTCCACCATGGAAAAAGGAGTTACTCGCTATTGTCTTTACTTTAGACAAATTTAGGTCATACCTTATAGGATCCAAAGTTATTATTTTTACTGATCATGCGACATTGAAGTATCATTTTCCAAAAAACTTGTTGGGTACTATTGCTACACAAGTTTGATATTCAGATTCGGGACAAGAAGGGTTTCGAAAATGTTGTAGTTGACCATTTATCTAGACTTTTTGTAGAATCAGTGCTAGTGCATATGTGCCCCTGAATGAGTCTTTTCCTGATGTAGATATTGTGAATTACCTTGTTACGGAACAACTCCCTTCTAATTGGTCCAACAAGATAAAAATAAGTTTCTTGATGAGGTCAAACATTTCTTATGGGTTGATCCTTATTTATTTAATTGTCCCGATAAGATCATTACGAGATGTGTTCCAGAGAGTGAATTTCATAGTATCATTTCCTTTTGTTATGGTCAGGCGTGTGGAGGTCACTTTAGTTCTAAAAAGACACCTGCAAAGGTTTTGCAGTCTGGCTTTTATTGGCCAACTATTTTTTGTGACACCCATGCATTTTGTGCTGGATGTGATAGATGTCAACGAATGGGTTCCATTTCCCATAGACCTTTCCCTCCATCGTTTGGTTACCTTTACATCATTCTCGCTGTTGATTATGTTACCAAATGGGTAGAAGCGGTACTCTGTAAAATGAAAAACCACAAGGTTGTGTTCAAATTTTTTAAAGATAATATTTTTTTGGTTCTTCACTTGCTGTTATAAGTGATGGTGGTTCTCATTTTTGTAATAGACCATTCAAATTGTTAGTTAAAAAATACTCATTCACTCATAAAGTAAGTACTCCCTATCATCCACAAACAAGTTGGCAAGTTAAAGTTTCCAACTGGGGGATTAAACACATCTTAGAAAAGGCAGTTTGACCAGACCATAAGGATTAGTCATAACATCTGAATGACGTTCTTTGGGTTTATAGGACAACGTTTAAAATTCTTCTTGGAGAATCTCCATATAGACTTATTTTTGGTAAGGCTTGCCATTTGCCTTTTGAATTAGAACATCGTGCTTATTGGGCTATCAAAACTTTTAATTTTGATATAGATAAGGCTTGATCACATTGTTACTTTTAACTTAATGAGTTGAAAGAAATTAGGAATGATGCATGCTAAAATACTAAATTTAACAAAGAATGAACCAAGTTGTTTCATGATAAATCCATTCTTTGCAAGTCCTTTGAGCATTTTTAAAAGGTTTTGTTGTTTTATTCTTTATTGCGTCTCTTTCCTGGCAAATTATGATTTTGACAGCCTTGACCTTATATTGTGAAAGCAGTATTTTCTCATGCAGTTGTTGAGATTGCTAATCGCAAGGATGTCCATGCCTTTAAAGTCAATGGTCAATCTCTTAAACCATTCTTAGACCGACCCACCTCAAATGTTGAGGTTGTTGTGATGTTATTAGAGGATCTTGTGTATCAGGGTTGAGGAAGTATTTTTCTACAATCTATGGTCTTATAGGTACTCTATGTGTTTTGTCGGGCTGGCGACGTTAAACTAAACGCGTATGGGAGGCAACCTAACTTCAGTTTTGTCATTATGGTTAGTTTGGATTGATTTTCAAGTTTTTTTTAGTTGAATTCAACTCATACTCGTTAGCTCCGTAACAATTTTGACTTACATGATGCAATTTTTTTTTATAACATTTTTGCATTTTTTTCGTGTTATGTATGTGCTCTATTAGTTTTTCATGCTAAGTCGACAATTCTTATGTTTTGAGCTTTCATTGGTGGATGATCTCTTCGAAATTAGTAACAACTTCACCATGGTAATATCACTCTAACCCTCATTCTTTAATTTTTCATCATTTGTCATGATTATTCTTTTTATACATTGAAGACAATGTTTAGTTTAGGTTTAGGGGTGGGGTTTTTGTGCAGTTTTCAAAATTTTGAACTTAAATGTATTTCACAATTAAATCGATTAATTACTGTATAGTATTGAATCTTCATTGAATAATTAGATGATTATAAGTATAGTAATTATGAAAAATCTTTTGTATTTGATATGAAAATGCATTTAAAATCTGAAGTTTTTGTGAATTTAAAAAAATGAGACTTTTTTATGGGCTTGTAGAATGTTCATTTCCACCTAAGAGTGATGTAGTCGATTCATGTTTTAGTTTTTCACCTTTAATTGGACCTACACAAGTAGCACACATGAGCCAAAGACCACCATGGAGTCTGGGCCTGATCATTGTGCTCAATAGATGGTTATGGGGAGCGGAATGTCTATCTAGAGCCTCTGGCTTTACTAGTTGTACTAGAAGGTAATTGTTCGGAGTTGGCGGATGCTAGCAAAGTCATTGTTGCCACTGATGATCTCGGTCTGTTGACGTTTCTACCCTGGGAAGCGGATTTTCTCTCCTACCTTATGAGCCTGATGCTAAGCGTACCGGGCTGATGTTTTAGTCGAGAAGGCTTTTGGTGTGGAGCTGGTGTCTCCCAAAGGTCCCTTTGGATTTTCGTTGTTGGTTCATGGTGACCTGCATCTTGACGCTCATAGTACAGTTTATGCTTTGGAGTGCGCGTTTGCCGAGCTTTGTAAGTCGTATTTGAATGCGCTCCATCAGTTAGACCTCTTAAGTAAGCAGCTAGAGAAGATGGCGGGCAAGGTGCAGGCTGATCTATGAGCCCCAACTACTGAACAAGAGAGAAATGAGTCTGAGGGCTGCTTTGCATCTTGAGTTTGAATCCGAGCTGGCCGACCGGAAACGCCAATTTCATGAAGCTGAGGCTCGGGCTGCGGACGTGCTGGCTGAGCTAAGTCCACTAAGATAGTGATTGGTGGAAGAGGAATCTCATGTGGCTGCGCTCTCACATAGACTATCGTTGGCAGAGGCAAGCCTAGCGAAGTCCAAGGCTTAGCGTGTAATTTCAGAGTCTCCTGCTACCGCTCGGGGTAGGCTAGAATTGCTTGGCTTGATTGAGGAAGATTACCCCCACTAGGAGCTTGACTTTAAATGATACAGGAAGGCTGCTTTTTGGAAGGTTGATGTGTTAGAAGTCTTTGACCCCGTTAAGGAAGATTACCCCCATTTAAGATTGACTTTGGACAATGTCGGTTTATTTCCCACAATTTCTTCTAATGTAACTGGCTCTTCAGCCTCTGGATCGAGCTTCCAAAGTAGTTGTAACTTTTAAAATATGACTTAAAGAAAGTTTGTCAATTAGATTTTTTTACATGTACGTTCTTTAGCTTACATGCGTTATCATGCCATTGCGCTAGTCTGTTGCTTGCATAATAAGTTTTGAAGTGCTTATACTTCTTTTTCTTTGACTTTCAAATGTCAGACTGGGCCCTAGCTTGGGTCTTGATCCATTGTTATCAGTCGAAGTTGACTAGGCTTTGATCAAGTTTGGCATTCGTTGCTCGCGGAAGTACCATTACTCTGGCGAGGTGTCTTTGTCAGGCTGCATGAGCACTGACTAAGCTCACATTCTCTTGCCCATTGTTGTCTGCGATTCGCAAACTAGTTGTTAGAGATATAAGGTTTGGCGATCATTGTCTGCGGAAGGAGAATGTCCTTGGCAAGCCGTCTTCACCGGGCTACATGTGCACTGACTAAGCTCCAACTTTCTAGGCTGTCATCATCCGTTCTATTCAGACTAGGCTTTGAGCGATAAGTTCAACGATCATTATATATAGTTAGACATTTATCCCTGACAAGTCGTCTTCACTAGGCTACATGAGCACTGACTAAGCTTCCACTTTCTAGGCCGTCGTTATCCGTTCTTTTCGGACTAGTCTTCGAGCGATAAGTTTGGCGATCATTATCTATAGTTGGACAATGATCCCTAGCAAGATGTCTAGGATCTGAGCGATAAGTTTGATGATCATTATCTATAGTTGAACAATGATCCCTGGCAAGCTGTCTTCACAGGCTACATGAGCACTAACTAAGCTCCCACTTTCTAAGCGTCGTTCTATTTGGACTAGGCTTCGAGCGATAAGTTCGACGATCATTATCTATAGTTGGACAATGATCCCTGGCAAGCGTCTTCACCAGGTTACATGAGCACTGACTATGGTCTCACTTTCTAGGTCGTCTTCATCTGTTCTATTTGGAATAGGCTTCGAGCGATAAGTTCGGCGATCATTATCTATAGTTGGACAATGATCCCTTGCAAGCCGTTTTCACTAGGCTACATGAGCACTGACTTAGCTCCCATTTTCTAGCCCACCATCATCCGTTATATTCAGACTATGCTTGAAGCGATAAGTTCGGTGATCATTATCTATAGTTGGACAATGATCCCTGGCAAGCCGTCTTCACTAGGCTACGTGAGCACTGACTAAGCTCCCATTTTCTAAACGGTTGACACTCGTTTAACGGACTGGGCGTTAGAGAGAAGTCGAGGCCATTTCCGTCAGCCGATGCTGACTAGGATCTGGTCGAGTCTGTTAAGCTTGACTTTGGTGTCCTGGCTTATCTAATTCACTGAGTGGGTGGGAGTCAGGTATGGAAGACTTATTGGTAGTAGTGAAATTTTAGAAAAAATGAATGTCCTTTATTGATATTAATTTTTAAGGTGTTCTACATTCCATGGCCTCATAAGGCTTCTACCGTCCACGTCTTCCAACTAATATGTCCCTGGTCTGTTGATCTCGGTCACTTTGTAGGGCCTCTCCCAATTCGGGTTCAGTTTTCCTGCTCTCGGTTCTTTAGTGTTCTGCTGAGTCTTTTTTAGTACCTAGTCACCCACTTTGAATTCTCGTGGCTTGACTTTCTTGTTGTAGTATTGAGTCATCTTTTGTTGGTAGGTGGCTATTCTGGTAGAGGCATGATTTCTCCTTTCTTCGAAGAGGTCTAAACTGACACAGAGTTTTGTCGTTATCTTCCATTCTGAATTCTTTTGTTCGGAAAGTCGGTATTCTGAGCTCTACCGGGACCATTGCTTCTGACCCGTAGTCCAAGGCGAAAGGTGTTGCACCGGTGGGTGTCCTTTTGGTGGTCTGGTACCCCTAGAGTATTCCTGGTAGTGATGAGACCCATTTTCCTTCAGTCGTGTCGAATTTCCTTTTGAGTGCTTCCAAAATTGTTCTATTGGTGACTTCCGCTTGGCTGTTGGCTTGTGGATGCCCTAGTGAGGAGAAATAGTGGCTGATGCCGAGGTCTTCACATAATTTCTTGACCTTGCTGCCTCAAATTGGGTTTCGTTATCGCTGACTAGTGTTCTTGGAATACCGACCTTACAGACGATGGATGCCCATTGAATTTCTCAATTTGATCATGACCTATCTTGGACATGGGCTCAACTTCGACCCATTTAGTGAAGTAATCCACTATTACATGGAGGAACTTCTTATTGGCCAAGCCGGGAGCGGTCCAACATGTCCATTCCCTACTGTGCAAATGGCCATGGGCTGGTCATCGGAGTCAAGGGCTGTGCGAGCAATTGAGTATACAACACAAACCTTTGACACTTGTTGCACTTGCGGACGGTGTCTTTGGCCTCCTGCTACATTTGAGGCTAGTAGTACCCTAGAGTTAGGGTCTTATGGCCAGGGTCCTCCCGCATGGGTGCTTATCACCGATGCCATCATGATTTATCTAAGGACGCAGTTTGCCTTCGAGGAGGTTAGGCATATGAACAGGGGACCCATGGCTGACCTTCTTAAGCTTGTTGTGCAGGAGAGTGTATCGTGCTGCCCAATTTTTTGGTTTTTTGGCCTCTGACTTTTCGGCTTGGAAGGCCACATCCTTGATGTACTCAATAATGGGATTCATCCAGCTTGAGTTTACTTCTATTGCATAGAGGTCATTGAACTCCTTTTCCTCCAAACTTGACTGCTCTTGGAATTCGATGAGCCCATTAGCGGTCATGGCAGTGGCTGAGGCCCGCCTTGCTAGTGCATCAAATCTTTCGTTGTTGTCTCGGGGACACTGTAGGAGTTCGAATCTTCTGAATTGGCGTGCTGCGTTATTGACCTTCTCGTGATAGGTTATCATCCTTGGGTCTTTGCTGTTCAACTCCCCTTTAACCTGGTTGACTACTAGGCGTGAGTTGCTAAACGTGGTCAGCTCAGTTACCTCGATCACCTTTGCTAGCTTCATGCCGAACAAAAGGGCCTCGTATTCTGCTTCATTGTTCGACGCTGGGAAATTGAACCTGTCCGTATTTTCCAAGGTGAAGCTGCCCGAAGAGTGGAGTGTGATACCGGCTCCGCTTCCTTTCTGTGTGGATGACCCGTCGCAACGTAGGATCCACCCTTGTTCATCCGGTCTCTACTCTGAGCTGTCTAGCTCCTGTTCCCCACCGCTAGTAAATTTGCGATGAAGTCTGCCAATGTTTGGGCTTTGATGGCTATTCTTGGAGGGTAGTTGATGTCAAACTGCCCCAGTTCCACCGACCATTTAACCATTTTGTCAGATAATTTCGGCTGATGCAATACCCGAAGTGAATGTTTGGTCAGGACTGTGATAAAGTAGGTCTGAAAATAAAGTCGCAGCTTCCTTGAAGACACGACCAGTGCCAAAGCCAACTTTTCTAGATCTGGATATTTTCCTTCTGCTTCCACAAAATTTTTGTTGGCGTAGTACACTAGTTTCTGCACCCCTTATCATTCCATACAAGAGCTGAACTGATGGCATGAATCGAGACGACTAGATATAAGTAAAGTGTCTCTCTCAGGGCTAGTTTTGAGAGTAGCTCAGTACTCCCCATGTATGACTTCAGGTTCTGGAAGGCTTGTTCGTACTCTTCTTCCCAATTGAAGTTCTTGCTTCCTCTGAGAATCTTGAAGAAAGGGAGGCACTTGTCTGATGATTTGGAAATAAACATGTTGAGTGCTGCCACCCTCCCGATCAAGCTCTGACCTTCCCTAATGGAGGTCAGGGACTTCATATTGAGAAAAGCTTGGATCTACTTCTAATCCCCCCTGGTTCACTATGTAACCTAGGAATTTTCCTGACTCAACCCCAAACATATCTTTTTGTGGGTTGAGCTTCATTCAATACTTGTGGAGCTGGCCGAATGCTTCGGCAAGGTCGGATATGTGATTTGGGCTATGGAGGCTTTTGACCAGCATGTCATCTATGTAGACCTCCATGTTCCTTCCGATTTGGCTCTTGAACATCTGGTTCACTGGTCGTTGATATGTTGCACCTTCGTTCTTGAGGTCGAACGACATTACCTGATAGCAGTATATTCCTCTTTCGGTTATGAAAGAGGTTTTCTTTTGATTTGGGGGGTGCATTTATATCTGATTGTATTCGGAGTAGGCATCCATGAAACTCAAGAGGTCGTGTGTAGACGTGGCATCTACAATTTGATCGATGCAGGGAAGCGAAAAGTTGTTCTTCAAGCATGTTTTGTTCAAGTCAATGTAGTCCACGCAAACTCCCAACTTTCCATTTTTCTTTTTAACCAGGACGGTGTTTGCCAGCCAATCTAGGTATTGTGCCTCTTTGATCATGTTGGCATTAACTAATCTCAACACTTCTTTGTTTATGATCTGGTTCTTCTCGAGGGCCAAAAGTCTTTTCCTTCGTCTGACCGGTTTTTGTGCTGGGTATACAGCTAGTCGATAGGTGATTATGGAGGGGTCAACTCCCACCATGCCTCGCATTGTCCAGACGAAGACTTCTTGATTCTGTTGTAGTAGTGTTATTAATCGTTCATCAAATTCCTTGCTTAGTCGAGAACCTATCTGAACGAATATGTTGTCATTGGGGTTGTCCAGATATATAGTCACAAGTTCCTTCTCAGGTCGTTCGACGATGGGTCTACCCCTCGGGCTGACAGAGGCTTCCTTGATTGAGAGTGGAGAGCCCTCCTTCAACTCCGAACCCGAGCTTGAGGATGCATCAGCCGTGGGTTTGATCTATAGTTAATGGCGTCAAGCCACTTTAGTGCTGCGAGTGGCAGTCTCTGGCGATCGGCTGATTTCTTCGTATTGTTCCTACTGTCTGAATGACAGGGTATTTGAAACACTAGTATATGGTGGAGACTGTCGCCTCCATGTGGTGGAGCCAGGGCCTCCCCAGGATGATGTTGTAGGTGGACGACGCATCAACCACCGTGAACTCCTGAAGAATTATTGTATGAAGTCGTGGTTCTCCTGCCATTACTATCAGTTTGATCTTCCCCTTAGGGAAGTACTTCTCCTTGCTAAGTCCAACCAGCGGATTCGTCGAGGGGCTTAGGTTTTCTTCCTTCAACAACATGTTTCCGCACGTGTTGGGGAACAATACATTCGAACAACTTCTAGTGTTTACCAAAAACCTTATCACTTCCCAGTTGCAATGAAAACCGATATTACCAGGGCATCATTGTGTGAGCTGCGGACGCTCTGGAGGTCCCTATCTGTGAAAGTCATGGGCAGGCTCAGGATCTGGGCGCGAACGTGCCGTATTCACTGGTTCTCATAGGCAAACTTGGTCTGCAATTCGCAGAGCAATATTTTTCTAGACCTATTGGACCGTTCGGTCACCGAGCACATTTTGTATAGGACGTACACTCCGTTGTCGTCCCTCTTTTTGTCCCGGAGGACCGAGGATCTATTTTTGGATTTCCCTTCCTTTTTAGCCGTCAACATCTCGTCTAGAGTAATATATCTCTAGGCATCATTTAGCAAGTCTGTCATATTAGTTGCGGGGTCCAGGGTGAGGAATTATAGAACTTGCCACTCCTCAGACCCACGGTGAAGGCTGTAACAATTGTTTCGTCGATACAACCGTCGGCGAGAGTCAACACATCATTAAAGTGCATGATGTATTTTCTCTACGTCGCATCCGGCTTCTGTTTATTGGATTTAAGCGTCTTCACCGTTTGTTTGATTTGTTGCATCTAAGTTAGTATATCTACATTTGGGTCTGCCGTGGCTGCCACCGGTGCAGGGCCTGAGGGCGATCCTCCCGCAGTGGTGGTACCAAAACGAGCGACGCTTTGTTAGTTAAAGTGTTCGAGGGCTCAACAACGTCTCCATAGGTGCGAGACCTCGTTATCACCATTTTTCTGGTTCCCTGGGAAAGGTGGTACTATTGTTTCTTCTGAGGAACTCTGTCGATCCCAACGTGCGGCACAAAACTGATGTAGTCGATTCCTTATCTCATTCCTCACCATTACCTAGACCTTCACAAGTGGCACACGTGAGCCAAAGACCACCCTGTGGCTGCTGATGACACTCTGATGCTTAAGTTAGATAAGGTTTAAGAAAGGCTTAAAGCTGTAAATTGGGTTTTTGTAGCATACCTTAGTTCAACGACATTATCTCACTTTTATAGTATGAAAGTCCTTGTTCGGCTAGGCCTTTGGTGGTGTAGTTTATGGAAAGAGATCTTGCTGGAGATTCTTTCCTGTTTGGGAGTTGTCCATGTAGAGGAGTTTCTTTACACGATTTATGCACTTAGATTTGCCGGAGTGGTTTCCCTTACTGAGTGTTTTCCATGCAAGGAAGTTTCCTTGCCCGTCTTAATAATCTATTATTTTTTCCTAGTTGGATCGGATGTATCTCTAGCCTGCTTGTCTTGGGTCGATCCTCCATATACTTGCCTTATTAGAGCTTACGAGTATTGAGCTTGATCGCGTGATGTATAGGCTTATTAAGGCGCTGCAATTCAGGTCCAACGTTCTGGAATCTGTCAATAATGGGCTTAATGCTGTCTGGGCCTCACTGGATTGAGCATGCAATCAGGCCTGTTTTGTTATGTTGACGAGATTATCATGACACACGTATGGTGCCGATCAGATGACGGTTTGGTGTATCATCAAAGAGAATATGCTTTCAAGTGCTTGATGTTTTTAAATTTGAGGAAATACATGCAATCACTTGTCACATTGATGTATTAATAAGAAGACTTAAGGTTTGATATTATCTTTATGTTAATATATTTCATGAGATTTTTCAACTCGATTATCCTTGCACTATAAGCCAAGTTAGCATAATTTGAATTTGATGATTGAGACATTTAACTAGAAAGCCATATAATAATAATGGAGACTTAACCCTTGTGAGTTTTGAGTCATTCTATTTTTCTTGAGGGTTATTCAATAATCTCTGATTTTTCTTGAGTTCAGATTATCTCGTTGATGATCTCATTATTCTTGTTTCTCTTATTGATTGCTTTGAGAATGACATTAAAATTGAGTAATTACATTAAAACTTCTTAGTTTATTTAGTTGAGATGCCATAATACCGACTAGAACTTAGGAAATGATACAAACACTTTTATTTGAACTATTCTCTAGGCTTTTAGCCTACCCAGTAATAAATATCTGTTTGCAGTTTTTTCAGCCTTTGAATGACATTTTCTTTGCTAACCCATTCACCACTACGTACTCCCATTATGGAATGATACCCTACATTATTTTTATCCTTGCCTAATTTATCTGAGAATATGTATGGTTAGATATGTTTTTTGGAATAGGCAAATAGAAATAGTTGAAACTAGATATTACATGAATCCTTAAGGTTAAAATGTTTTATTATGTGGAAAGGGAATAATGTTTTTGTTAAAAGAAAAAGAGAGAAAAAAAGATTGATGCATCAAACGAAAAATATTTAAAAGAATTGAGAAGGAAGAAAAATAATGATATACAACCTTAATTTATTCTTTAATGCCATATGTGTTTATTAAAATGTGTATCCATTCTGAGAAATTTTTTTTATATCATTTTTCATTCTTGTTAGCCATAATCCAAACCGCATTACATCCTAATAATGACTTAATTGATCTTAAGTAAATGTTTGATTCGTAGTTGTGGAGATTCAATATGCAAGAACTATGGTGTTTGATCCAATATTCTCAAAAGTAATTGATATTCGTGTTGATGAGATCATATTCATTTCACTATTTGAAAACTCTATTTTTTCATAATAATTATATGTGAGATGTTTGTATTTCCATAATTTACTCTTTTCTTTACATATAAACTGAATGACAAGTACCCAATCACTGAGTGCTTTGTTTACGCGTTATATGAGAGAGTTGTAGTCGAAGTGTATTTTCTAAAGACTATCTAGTCGTGTCTTTACTGTGAAACAGAGAGTTATGTTGATAAAGTTATGCATATTCACACACTTCGAGCTGAGAATGATATTGAAATTTATTTAACCTTTGGATACTATTAAATTGTTGTCAAAGTCTCCTGATATACTATGATGACATTATTAGTTTGTTGCTTTTTCTTAATTTTTTTTTGAAAATTAGATGATTGCTCTAAGGAAAATAAAAGAGAGTGACAATGTATTTGAATTTTTTTTTTGAAATTAGTTTTTCTTTTATGGAGTTAGTGATGTTTGTGGGTAACATTTCTAAAAACCCTTACGAGACTATAACTCATCCGCTAGAGGTAATCCAGAGGTTCAAAGCCGCGTTATATGTTTTAATTCTTGCGAAAGTGAGTTCGGATTTTGTCTTTTTGTTTTGCTTGAGGATAACAAAAATATAGGTTTGGGATATTTAATATTCACGTAAATTACCTTGTAACTTATATTTGTTAGTGTTTCATGTATTGTATTTAATTATAGTTATTTTATTTTAATGTTTTTATAGGAATTCATGGCTTAAATGATGAAATGGCATTAGTGTGGCGGATTTTGAAGAACAAGCATTGGGCATTCACAAAGTGGTGCGGAAGGTTAGATAAAATCCTGTTAAAACCCAATAACCAATTTTTTAATCCTCTTCTTAACATAAGCCCAAGCCCAACCTAAATCAAAGAAAAACCTTTTTTTTTTTCTCTCTGGCAGCCAAAATCGAAGACCCTCTTTTTCTTCCCTTGTTCTCACATAGCCACCAACTCTAATAACTAATAGATCGATATCATGCACAAATTCCTCTCCCTTTTCTTTTTCACTATCTGGCACACACCACCACCATTCACAGACCAACCACCTCTCGCCCTTTTCTTTGTTAGGATGCCAATCCTATTTAGTATTTACTTGAGATTAGAATGTATTAGTTATAACAATATTCTATTTTAGGGAATATTAGTTTGTTTTGAATTAGGAGTTATTGTTTGATTAGAATTAGGTTTGAATTCAATTAGGAATTAGTATTTTTGCTTTCAGTTATAAATACATATGATGTAATAGAGTTTAGGCAAGCAATACAAGTTTTTATTTTAGTTTATTGGTGACTGATCCCCAATCAAAGGATCTAGGTGGTTTGATCTCCAATCAAAATATCAAGGTCTCTATTAACTGGTATCGGAGCATCATCGATTCTGAGCCAAAAATTTTTCTTGTTACTTTGTTCTTCACCGGCCATCACCTTCCTCGCGCATCACCAACAACTCCATAACAACCACCCTTCGGATATTCACACCACACCAACAACCCTCATCTTTATAATGATTGTTGCTGAATTACAGGAGAAAGTCGATGAGCTTACTGCTCAAGTTACCGGGATCTCATCCCACCTCCACACACTTGAGACCACTAATGCCACTATTCTAGAGGCATTAAGGAATCTCCAGCCATATCGCCCGACACCATACGTTCAACCGAAACAACGGCCGATTATTCATATTTCTGGCAAGGGCCTCCATATTGATTTACCCCGTTTCGATGAAACTGATCTGTATGGTTGGTTATTTTAGGTCGAGCAGTACCAGGAACTCAACGACATTTCCAGCAAACAGATGCTTCCCATTGCCGCTCTTCACCTTCAGGGTGATGCCAACTCTTGGTACCGATGGATTCGCCAATCACTGGGCACATTAACTTGGCAACAGTTTTCGAAAGCTCTTTGCTCTCACGAACATATTGATCCGTGTAGTTCTCTTTCCAAGTTAGTACAACGAGGCACAACTCGCTCATTTATTACCTAGTTCGAGAAGCTCTCTAATTTGGTGCCAGATGTTGCACCAAAGCCTGCAAGTGAGTTGGCCGCAAACTCTCAAGTTGGATCAACTCCATATCCTGTACAACCAGCTGCATCTTATGGTCAGAGCATGAGCAAGCAGATAACAATTCTAAATGGGAAGGTTGGCGTTATTATTGGTAAAGGAGGTGAAACTATAAAATACCTCTAGCATCAATCAGGAGCAAGAATCCAAAGAACTAAGGATACAAATGCTGATATCTTATCTCAAACAAGAGATGTGACATTGTCGGGTACACCGGAGCAAGTTAGCAGGGCAGAACAACTCATCAATGATGTCAGTGCAGAGACAGATGCAGCAGGGTCTGCTCCTACTACAAGGCATGGATTGAGTTCACTGCCACATGAAGTTGAACAATTTACGATGAAGATTCCTAATGACAAGGTTGCTTTAATGATTGGTAAAGGGGGTGGGACCATCAAGAACATGCAAAGCAGGTCTGGAGCTCGTATTCAGATTATACCACCACATTTTCCACCTGGTGATATGTCAACTGAAAGAACGGTCTACATAAATGGCACAAAAGAGCAAATTGAATTACCGAAAGAACTAGTCAACGATGTAATCACTGGGAATCGTGCAAGACTTCTATCTAATCCCAGTAACTACACACAGCAGGGTTATCGCCCTCCTGCCAATTGGGGCCAACCTCCAATGCAGCAACCTGGTTATGGGTATGCACAGCCTGGGACTTATTCTGCTCCCTCTCCTCCGTATTATTCCAACTACCTCCCTTATGGCACTCAACCATCTACTCAGCCACCAGCATATCCAGTAGCATACAGTCAACCACCAACTGTTTCTCCAGGGACATACAATCAGCCTCCAAGTGTTCCTTTAGTAACATACAGTCAGTCACCAACTGTTCCTCCAACAACATACAGTCACCCACCTGCATATGGTGCCAAACTTTACCTACTCTTGCCAATGAACCCTCATGGGTCCCGGAGAAACTACTTGATCGAGGATTATTTGAACGCAATAATAAGCCGTTACAAGCTGGCTTATCAAGTGGACTGGCCATCCTTTGGAGGAAGCTACTTGGGAAGACTACGAGTAGTTTCGTGTACGTTTTCCAGATTTTCAGGCTTGAGGACAAGCCTTGTTTCAGGTGGCGTGGGATGTTAGGATGCCAATCCTATTTAGTATTTACTTGAGATTAGAATGTCTTAGTTAGAACAATTTTCTATTTTAGGGAATATTAGTTTGTTTTGAATTAAGAGTTATTGTTTGATTAGAATTAGGTTTGAATTCAATTAGGAAGTATTATTTTTGCTTTCAATTATAAATACATATGATGTAATAGAGTTTAGGCAAGCACTACAAGTTTTTATTTTAGTTTATTGGTGGTTGATCCCCAATCAAAGGATCTAGATGGTTTGATCTCCAATCAAAAGGTCAAGGTCTCTATAATCTGGTATCAGAGCATCATCGATTCTGAGCCAAAATTTTTTCTTGTTACTTCGTTCTTCACCGGCCATCACCTTCCTCGCGCATCACAACAACAACCACTTCATCACAATTACCTTCACCGCAACAGTTCCCTTCTTTCATCACAATCACCTTCATCGCAATAGTTCCATTCCTTCATCAAAATTACAAACTTGATCTTCCGGTTGCGTCTCGTATCCACCCCATTTTCCATGTTTCTCTTTTAAAAAAGAAATTAGGTAATGGTATTACTCCGGACCCAACTTTACCTACTTTTGCCAATGAAGCCTCATGGGTCCCGGAGAAACTACTTGATCGAGGATTATTTGAACGCAATAATAAGCCTGTTACACGCTGGCTTATCAAGTGGACCGGCCGTCCTGTGGAGGAAGCTACTTGGGAAGACTACGAGCAGTTTCGTGTACGTTTTCCAGATTTTCAGGCTTGAGGACATGCCTTGTTTCAGGCGGCGTGGGATGTTAGGATGCCAATCCTATTTAGTATTTACTTGAGATTAGAATGTATTAGTTAGAACAATATTCTATTTTAGGGAATATTAGTTTGTTTTGAATTAGGAGTTATTGTTTGATTAGAATTAGGTTTGAATTCAATTAGGAAGTATTATTTTTGCTTTCAGTTATAAATACATATGATGTAATAGAGTTTAGGCAAGCAATACAAGTTTTTATTTTAGTTTATTGGTGGCTGACCCCCAATCAAAGGATCTAGGTGGTCTGATCTCCAATCAAAAGATCAAGGTATCTATTACTCTTCCTATGATAATCCTCCTTCCTAACACCAGCAACCACACCACCATCATCCACACCCCTTTCCCAGCCAGCGAACACCTTCTTCTTCTTATAGTTTTCTTTTCCATCGTGCCACTATTTCTTCCCCTCTTATCTTCTTCCTCACGACAGCAACCACCATCGCACCTACCCATCGCTTGCAATCTCTCCAGTCGCCACCACATCGCCATCCGGTTGCCATCACAACTCTCTCATTTTCCTTTGACCTTTTAGACAGAGCGACAAGCTCCCCATAAGCCGCCACCCTCCTCGCCCACAACATACCCACATCTCATCACCACAACCATGATCCCTCATCCATTGACGCCACCAAATCACCACCAAACAACCAACAAACAACCAACAAAATCTCCCGACTCTCTCTCCCTTGCAGACACATCTCCTTCTCTCCAAATCCTTAGGTGAAACAAGTTTGTTGAGGAGGAAGCCGCGAATTTCTAGCATTTGTTTAATTTAATTTATTGTTTTCTCTGTGCTTAATTGTTAAATGCAATTTTTTTTTTCTTTTGAATATTGATGAATTACTTTCACCTATTATATTGGATTTAACATATAGACTAGTTGCTAGTTAGAACACTCTTTATTAATATTCGAAGCATGTTTTAAATGATTATGTTATACTTGTGATATTGTGTGCCGTTGTAAGACACTCAATGCTAGGAGTGTAAACTTTTGCTAAAATTGATTGTGAATTTAGATTAATTATAAGGTTATTAACGATCATATCATCAATGTAAGCAAAAGATTATTCATCCATAGTGTTTCTCACTTTATGAAAACAATAATTTAATTTTAAACAATTCTCGAAGTACCTATGATGGATTTAATGCCTTGGTTCACTTTCCAATTGCCTTTAATAATTTGATTTTTAGTTGTTTAATTTTTTCTGTTAGTTTAAAAATTTTCACTCGCATTAATCCCCATTTAAAATTAGTCTAAATAAAATATAATTTTCTATCGTGTCTTCAATCTACGTGGGATCGACCCATATTTGTCATTGTCTACTAATTAGACAACCGTGCACTTGCGATATAATAATTAGGTATATTAGCCTATTAATTTAGGTTAGTAAAATCTACATTAGGAACTTCCTAAAGTTGGGAAAAATGTTGATAAAATTTTCAAGTTCCATCTTTGTATTGGACATGAATGTTTCAATCAAAAGAGGAATATGATCACGTGGTGGCTCAATTGGATATTCCTGTATGTCAACCTCTAAGGTGGATATATGATCAATAATAGGTGGTGCAATAACATTAGTAAACAAATGGTCAATTAAAGAATGACTAGAAATTTTACAAGCTCATCATGTTTATCAATGTTATCCTCTTGAATACAATACTCATGATAAATCCACAATCATTCTTCATCGTATTTTTTCACATGTCCCACTTATCTTGTTCTACTTGGGGAGTATGAGGGGTTGATATAAGTTTATCAATGTGGTACAATTCGTCTAATCTCTTACTCTCTTCTTCACATTCTTCCCTAATACTCTACAATGCATCATTTTGATGCTTCAAATCTCAAATCTTAGCCAAAAGTTGATTAGTGGCATGCTGAAGTTGTTATGTCTCTCATACGGGCTGGTCTAAGGATTGCCTATATTGCTCAAGGGTCTCTTAGAAAGAAGGAGAAATACTACTTTTCTCTCATGAGTTATATATGGATATAAAGATGATATAGACTACATATTTTGCATGATCTAACACAGACTGGTTTCTACCAAAGGCATTGCAAGACATCTAAAGCAAGGCTCATTGCTAGCAAATATTGAGGATCAAATGATGATGTGAGTCTGAAAGGCTCATAACCCCATTTGGGCTAACTCCAATCATTCGACATAAAATTTATATTTTCATCGTATATTTTTACATTGTTTTGTCATAACTCTCAAATACGCGCCAGCACCACCTCCGTGCAACAAGCACCACCTACCACCAATGAACATGAATGCCACCCAAGCTTCCCTATTGAAATTAGGCCCACACTAGTGAACCACTACCATCACTTGGCTACTCTCCACAACTAATCACTGACCACCGACCACCCTCCTCATATTAGATCACCACCATGATCAACCACTGGAGAAGACGAAGAACACTTTTGTAGAAGACAATTAGATCAGAAGTCTAATCATTTTCTTTGGTGTTGCTGCTCTGATCCAAGGCTTTTGATCAGTTTTGTCGATTTGATTGGGGATTGGCCGATGGTGGAGCGACGATTAAGGAGGAGATGATATGAGCTGGAGAAGAACAACACCATCCAGAAGAGTAATTTTTCGTATTGCATTAATTCCAAATTGATAACTTATTTACAAACCCCCAAATAAATAGAGTAACAAGTTCATATATTGTTACAATTTGAAGATCAAAGTAATGATTTGAACACATGCAAACGTTAGTCATTTTAAAAAATAAATCTCGAACTAATTAAAACGCTAAATTTTGGGGATCCAAGTTCCCAATCTCACCTAAATGAACAAAACCATATACAAATTCAGTTGAAAGATCAGATTCAGCCATTTACAATAACTTGATAGCAATGATTAAAACCCAAGAGAAAAAATACATAAATAAATAAAGTAACTTGTTTCTTGTGCACTTGCCTACCAGCAACTTCCCTATTGCAGAATGCTAGAATGCCTCCCTAAGAGCTTAGAATACAATAGCATATGTGTTGTAAAGTGAGATAACCACGTAGTTAACACAATGACCTAAATACAAAATTAGCCAGTAGCGTACTAGCTCAGTGGGTAGGTTTGTGACGGATGATACCACAAGTCCAGAGTTAGAACCCTATCAGCGACATATGAGGATTGATGGGTTAAAATGTATATAAATACAGAATAGTATCCAACACTAACCTTATGGAAAAATTATAGATCTTCAGCCCTTAGAAAAATAAAGTAATTATGAACCAACCAACTCTTCCAAAAGCCCGAGTTGTCTAGGAGGGGAAGGTTCATGACTACGTAGTTAACACAATGACCTAAATACAAAATTAGCCAGTAGCGTACTAGCTCAGTGGGTAGGCTTGTGACGGATGATACCACAAGTCCAGAGTTAGAACCCTATCAGCGACATATGAGGATTGATGGGTTAAAATGTATATAAATACAGAATAGTATCCAACACTAGCCTTATGGAAAAATTATAGATCTTCAGCCCCTCAGAAAAATAAAGTAATTATGAACCAACCAACTCTTCCAAAAGCCCAAGTTGTCTAGGAGGGGAAGGTTCATGACTAGGATCGTGACACTGCCTCGTCCTTCCAAACTTGATGTCCTCGTCGGCCTACTCTATCGACATTGGCCTGATGTAGCTTCACTCACCTACTAGTATTCAACAACTTAGCACTATGCCCATACATAATGCTAAATTATTATAATCCAGCCTATAGGTCGCCCCTGCCGGGAATTGAACCTAGGATTTGGGGTTTGACTTTAATATGAATTGTCATGAATCAACCAATTATCACAAAAGCCCGAGCTGTCCAAGAGGGGAGAGTTCATGACTAGGATCATGACAGTGACCTAAGGTTGATTATTTTCCTTGAGCCAATAATAGAACCATTTTTTTTAATTCCCGTAACCCCTCCCACCCTAGATGCCGCCGGCTGGGATCGACCTTGTGACCTAGTGATACCATCTGCCACTACTCAATTACTGAGCCATCACACCTTTGGTAATAATAGAATCTGGGTATAAACATAAATGTGAATAAAAAACAATAAAATTGTGCCATTTATTAAGCTAAGTCCTTTACATTTATTTGATTCCAGGGAGTATGTCGTTAGTCATAGACAAATTCAATTATTTTTTTATTAAAAAATTGGGTCGTTGACCATGCCCAAAGGTTACACCAATGACCCTATAGGGTTAACCAAACCATGCCAGAAGGCTACAACATTGTTACCACTTAGCATCATCGTCGCCTCCATCTCACATAAAGACTTGTTTTTTCTCTGATCTATGGCCTCCACATCACATGAATACTTGCTTTCGCTCTCTTAATAATCGAGCGAAAATTCACAAAATATTATTTAGTAAGTCTTGAACTTGCAACCTCTCACAAGGATAGTAATATCCGACCACCTAAGCTACCCTTGGTGAATGACAAAGTCTATTATATGGATTCTGATTAGACATCAATCAATCATGCGATTGCAACCGTACACGTGGCATAGGTCAACCCTAACACGAGAAATACTTTAAAGGTCCTAAGCAGGCCCATACTTAAACCACTGTTCAGCCTGTAAGTCAAGCGCCCACATGGCACATATCTTGGAGCTTGACTAAGGACAGTAAGGCCCAAATATAGGTCTCCGTTGTTAAAGGCCTGAGATTCACGCGCACAACTAAACTCTTAAACCAATCAAGCATTGGGTCCCAAACAGAGCCAAGTGCCGAAGAAACTCAGTCATTCATTGGTAAGATTCTGGGCAAGATCTCATCCCTCCATCATGCCCTCGATAGCAAGGACACTTGAGGAGGGAACACTTACTATAAAAGGTGGGCAAAGGGAAGAAGAAATGTACGCATACACATTGCTAATTTCATCTAGTCTACATTCTTCCTTTCACCATTGCCCGACTTTAGCAATGGGGAGCCTTCGGCCACCACAACGGTAGTCCTAGCTCACCGCTGTTTTGTAGGTTCAAGATCAGCAAGGACATATTTGGACACATCATCGTCCGGAGAATGACAAGTTTTCTTTGAAACAAACATATAAGCTCTATCTAACCAACATAACATCGAGACATGGTCACCAACACCAGATATCGAGCCCACGACAACAATGCCAAACCAGACAATGCTCCAATAGGGAAAGCCTAGCCACATGGCCAAATCGATCTGATTAAGGAAGCAGAACAGTCACATGAACAAACCACTGAGGCAGCTGTGACTGACCTTGCACAGATCAGATCCTGTTCCACATGGATCATCTAGCGCAGGTGGTATAAAAGATCACACATGATCGACAACATCTATCCGAGAATGGCGGAAACTCGAGGAGGACCTAGACCCAAAACACTACAAGAAAAATTCTTATTAATAGCATTTCAAAAACGCTATGGTAGGATACCATAGCGTTTTAGCAAACGTTATGTCTGCCGGAGCTATAATAGATACAGAGTCTATTATAGCGTTTTTAAAACGCTATTGTAAGTAGACCATTTATAGCGTTTCAGAAACGCTATGGTATACTATACAATAGTGTTTTCAAAACGCTATGGTATAGTTTACAATAGCGTTTCAGAAACGCTATTGTAAAGTATATGTTTCAGAAACGCTATGGTATAGTATACAATAACGTTTCTGAAACGCTATTGTCTTCTCTCACGTAGCATTTTTTTTTTTTTTAACAAATGCTATTGTATTAGTTTTATAGCGTTTCTCAATGCCTTTTTTTTCTATAGAACTCATCAAGTGCTATCAAATGACTTTTTATAACATCTTAAAAGTTTTATTTCTAGAAAATAAAAATCTAAATGTGCCAAACTTAAATATTTCCATGAACGGAGGCAAAGTAATGTAATTAATAAGTTAATGTATTACATCGAGTCACAAAATCTATCAAATAATAAAGATCAAACTACATTTATTTCAGTTGAAGCATGGTAAACAATCAAACATCGACCCAAAAGCCTGTACAAACTCTGCCCAAGACACCATACCAATCAGCGCTCAGCGACAATTTCAGCACTACGCCCTCAGCGCAAGCAGCCAACGCGGCCACCAAACAGTCCATAGCGATATAATGTCACCATTCTTGCATGCGAATGATGTCTAATCCCTGATAGAAAGTCACCATTTACCGAAGTGGGTGATCTAATGGTTTCAACTCTGAAGACTGAGAATCCATTTCTGTTTCCACTTCCATTTCCACCCCATGAAGGAGTAACTCCCCATTGGTTTTAAACCCATTGCTGCTGCTGCACCTCCTGTCTCTCAATGGAATTGGAAATTAAATCTGGGGTTCCTTTCTATCCTGCAAAAAAGCACAAATGCAAGAATACCCTTTAATAAACACTAAAATTAATTTCACAGCACCCGAGAGAAATTAAAGCACTTAAAGAGAAAAAAGAAAGAAACTTCATACAAATGCATCACTTGATGGGAACCCCATAAGAGAGGTAATTGGCTAAGATTAGAAACAAGAAAGAGAGAGCAGGGGGGGGGGGGGGGGAGGAGGGGAGATAGAATTCAATTAGTCTCAGATAATGAAAGACAGACAAGGGTGGGTTTGTGGAGAAAGAAAGCAGGGGGGAGTCAAAGACCTTTTGTTGTATAACAAACAAATGGTATTTAGTACAAGCACAATACATAAGAATAAAAATGGATAACAAACAAATGGATCAATTTATCAAGTTCATGAGAATCAGGCTGTCAGACGAACCTGCTCAATTAGGCAATCATTCACTTCTTCATCTGTATACAAAGATTACAACTTCGGTTAAAATGACAATTACAACAAATAGTTGAAGCAAGTTTAGCAAGTGAAGTGAACTGACCTGAAATTTCAGCTTTCGGAGTCACTGTATCCAGCTTCTTTGAACCATTCATCCTTCAAAATTTTCGAACTCAATGAAGCTATTTTGATGAGTCTGCAATCATGTCTGATAGTAATGTTATCAAACCTGCATAAAAACACAAGTTCACTTAAGTTCACTTCACTAGAGCATACAGAAGTTCTGTTATGACATAAAAACACAACTTCTGTTGTGACATTTACATAAAAACACAACTTCACTATCACTTAAGTTCACTTCACGTAAGTTCACCTGCATAAAAACACAGAAGTTCACTTCACTTCACTTCCATAAAAACACCTGCATAAAAACACAGAAGTTCAATTCACTTCCATAAAAACACCTGCATAAAAAACACACTAGAGCATACAGAAGTTCACTTAAGTTCACCTGCATAAAAACACAACTTCCGTTGTGACATTTACTTCACCAGAGCATACGAAAGTTCCAAACAAAGTAAAAGTGATAGCAAATAGATAACTAGCAATAAATATGTAGTAAACAGAGTTAACAGTCATGGTAGGTCGCTGACCTTGGCTGAGCACAACATATGAAACAATCTCTTTATATCAGAACATGTGAAAGATGAATCACACAAATCCACTTCCATTGTAACAAATACATCCCATACAGAAGCTCCAAGCAAAGTAGAACCGGTGGCAAGTATAGTAATAGAGATGTACTAATTGAGCTAATGGTCATGGTAGATCACTGACCTTGACTGAGCACATCATAAGAAAAACTGAGTTAACACTGACATAAAAGGAGGCCACTCATAATCAACAGAATGTTCAAACCCTTCATAGAAGCTGAGCTCCAGCTCATCCAATCTGTGCTCATCATCCAAGGCTCCATCAGAGCTTTCTTCATAATAATCAGCTGCTTGACTTGCTATGAAGTCCAAGCCAAGTAACCAAAAGAATCTGAATCATCAGAGAAATCATCCTCCCAGTTATTCCTTCCATAACAGTCCACTATAAGGGGCCCCATCACCTTCAACCCATAGTGTTTTTCCTGCAGGAACTTATCGTCGAGTTTCACATCCCAACATCCCCTCATGTCCAAGTATTCAAGCTTTGGGCAACTCGAAAGGATCTCAAGCACACTCTGTGTGGTAAGGGGCATGTAGGACACTTCAAGGTGCTTGAGTTTGGGCATTGTGGTAGCAATTGCATGTAACATCAAGGACAATGTCATAATGATTAACCATAACGTGTGCTTCAGCATAAACAAGATCACTAAAATCCAGTCAATTGAAAAATCTTGTTCAACTTATTTGCATCATCTCTTTCCTTTGTGAACTTTCCAGTGGTACGTTTTAAATCATCTTGAACCTCATCTTCGAGTTCAAGCTGGCTCATACCCTGAAAAAACAGATGGACTCGATAATTAATATACAAATATGGCAATGTCATAAACACTAAATTTGCAAAGCATCCAATGAACAACCTACAGCTGCAAGAAAGTACAATAGATTTCACCACATGAGTCATCTATGCAACACTCAACTTCATTTATATTCAAAGTATGAGTTATGAAGAACCCAAAGAGTTCTAATGTCCTACCAATTCTCTTAAAAAACTGCATGCGGCTCTCCTTGCTATGTAGCCCCTGAGGTATGCCGGTTCCTTGACACTTTTTTTAGCTATAACAAGAATGGAATGAAACAGTGCATTATTCATATTATTATTCACATTTTAGATTGATACTAAACAGTAATGTAGATAAATAGCAAGTGGGTTTATTCAAGTTGGAACCATGGTCCAAAACTCCTCCAACTCAACCTGTGAGCATTTCCGCCTCCTGTCCATCTCATTGACAAGTAGACCACATCTAAAATATTCCTAAAAACAGCTAATCAATCAATTCTTACCAATGACAGACTAACAATGAAGATGCTCCAAATAACAGCTTCAAGAAATAGTATAAAAGCTGCTCCAAGTTACAGTAGGCAAATAGCTGCATGAACCAAACATCAGCCCATGTTACAGCATGCACAAAAACAGAGCATAAACAATACTATGTTCCTCTACTATTATTTGCAAAGAACCTCACTGCACCAACATGCAGCACGTAACGGCAGAGTCATCAGCTCTCCTCTCACACAAAACCTCACATTGCCGCATCAATTCCTTATAATACCCCCAAGAACTGCATGTAGAATCTCTATAACCACAGGACTTGAAATCTGTTCCAGGCACAAACTGCAGAATGCAAACATGTTCACTACACCATCTCCACACCACTGAGCAGGGTGAGCCCTGCCCTGCACACACTGCCACTTGCCAGAAAAAAGCAGAGTAAACATCCAATGAAGGAAGAAAAAAAAAACCCAAATTAACAATGAATTCAAACTTTGCAAACCAAACAAACAATAAACATATTTATCAAGTCACAACCCCACATGAAAAATTACAGGCTTGATGATAAAAAAAAAAAAAAACATAAGAAACCCCTCATTGATCAACAAATGCAGATTAACCCAACAAAATCAACAAACAAACTGAAACTGTTCATGATTCTTTTTCAAAGAAATTCAAAACTCCATACAGGAAATCCCTATAAATGCATAACAACTTAAACCAAACCAAATCAACAAAGAGGCACAAAATCAGTCCACTTTAATGGGTCTCAAATATACAAACCAAGATCCAAGAATGCACTAATAGATTTGATGGTAACCAAATCCTGACTACTCCTCCATCCTGACTACTCCATCAGAACTCCATCCTAACTAATCCTCCATCAACACCAATAAAAGGCATAAACTCATTATCAAAAGAAAAAATCCCTAAAAACAAAATCAGAAAAACCTAAAACACAAAAAATGATGTTCATGGACATCACCTCTCCTTTATCCTTTATTGGTTGATATAAAATACCTTCAGAGATGCCCTGTTCGCAGAGGTCAAGCAAGGCCAAGGTCTGTCAACACAAACAAAGATAATTCAAAACACAAATAAAAAATATGATTTTATCTACAACTACAGATGAGAACTTGGTACATTAATAACAAGATACTACTAAAATTTAAACATAAATATTTTAACTCATCTTACCTCAGGAATGGAGAGCTCAAGACGGAACTTGGGGCCATCATAGTGGTGCAGAATTGGCTTGAAGGCATCTTCCTCCAAGGCCTTGCAAAGTTTCCTTACACGAATTCTCACCTGAATTTAGTTTGAATAACCAATCAGTCCATGAAAGAATCCCAATGATATTAGCAAAAAAAATCAGAATTTTAGTTTACCTGTGCAGGAAATCTTGACTCTTCTTTATCCTTTGCACTGAAATACATCCCACGTGGGCGTTTAAATTAACAAGCCTCCATAGTTTTGACATACCAACCCCAATGTTTTCAATAAGGACTTGGAGAAACCAAGTAAAGGGATTAGTTTAAGGTGATGAAATTCCAAAAGTCTAATGAAGTTTTAAGCTTTTATCCGGCAAACTTACTTTGTAATATAGTGTCTCATTCCTGTCATGCAATTTGTTCAGGACCCTCCAATGCGCTAATGATGATACCTCATCTAGTTGGTATAGATTATTCTTAACCACTGACTTGTATGACTCCACTACAGTTTGAAACAATAAAAAATTCACCTTAAATCAATTGCCTTACAAACTACTACACAGTTATAGATAACAAAATTTTGACAGTGGTGAAACTCATGAACCATGATCTCAACCATCTGCCTGCAACCATCTGTATATACATACAAGATCTCAACAAATTTCTTATTTTCGATACTTAATAAGCATCAAGACCGAAGGAAAAAGGAATAATTGACGACAAAAAAAACTGTCAGATTTGAGAAAATTGAGAATTCTTTGTGGAAATGATTTACTCACCATGATGATTCTTAGTGGAGAAGATCCATTGATACCCTTGCAGAAAATTGATGAAAGCCCTCCTTTGCTTGCCATTGATCTTGCCTATAAAATATGCAGCACTCTGTCCAGCGCATTTCCTGAATGAAGATGCTAAATTATATTTCAAATCTCACATAATTTGTTAACGCTTCAAATGAGATGTACCAGAAGTGAATGAAGATACGTCCAAGATTGAAGGCTTTTGATACATTTGCAGTGGATATGAAAGTCAAAGGGAACCCCAACAAAATATGGAAAACAAAAAACATCAGACACTTTGTAACAAGTATTCAGATATGAGACATTTTAACACTAGTTGCTAACGGCAGGGAATGTATGTTTCACTCTATATGACATTTCAATAATCTCCTTGTTGCTAAGCAATTCAAAAGTCATGTTGTCCATTGATCTAATACCACAACCAATCAATAGTGCAGCATGTACCACAACTAACCAACCAATTCAACAGTCAAGCATGTCAGGGTCTGTAAAACAACCATGTAAAACTATCAACTTCTGTTCCACCACCTACATCTGTTCTAGCTGACCCGAATCACCTTCATGAAATATTCCTACTCTCCAGCTTTTCAACCCCAAGATAATAGATCACATGCCATCCATATGAATGAACACAATTGACAGTCAAAACAGAAAGTCCCAAAACTTGGCAATTTTATTCAATGTACTATGGTTTCAGATCAAAAACTTCAACTCTTCAATGCTCGTATCATGAAAAAAAATCAACTAATGAGCAACCGACAAGCACAACCAAATGAATTATCTGATAACCAGAAACACATGATTTTGAAATTTCAGAATCTCAACAGATGACACCAAAAAATTCACCTGTTGAGCGAAGCTGGAAAGTAGCAAGGACATTTGAGAAAACTCTCTCCTCGCCTTATCTGGAATAAAGAATTGGCCAACTGCCATCGCTATTGTAGATGGAGGCTTATTAATTTAATCCATCCTGCAAAAGAAAAGGCAAGTATATATCAGATTCAATACTGAAGTTAAACCTCTTACATGGATGTATCCACTCAAAGAACAGGAAAAGAGAGGATCAACGATATGAAAACAGTTCACTGTAATAAAATGCACTACTAACAAGCATTCAAAAGAATGTCACCATGAAAAAGATCATCATATGGAGCTTAGTACCAGAGTTGTCGCAACTGAGATAGTCAGGAACTTGAAGCCATGGATGTCGTCAGGACCCAACTTCAGTACAGAGGATAGAGGTGCTTGTTGAGTCAGGCTGCCTGGTTTAGTCTGGTAGATCAACATTTCATATCAACAAACTATAATAGTTTTTATACCAAACCCAGCAGACTAAAATGAATCATCACTCAATGTAAATTCAGAATTTGGCTACTCTACTTTTGGTGAGATGCAACAAATATGACAGAAGTATTTCAAAGCAAAGTAGACTAATCATTCACCTCCAAATGATGCAGTGACAACAATAGAGCCAACCACTGATCCTGCAGCACTTGCTGCAACTGCAAACCCAATTGCTCCAATCACGGGGATCAGAGCTATTGTTTGAGCAACCAGACCTGTGAAAGAAACATGTACAGAATGATAAAAAACCACAGTACCATTAAAAATTTATTATCAAGTTAAAATTACCAATTTGCTAAATCTCAGAAACACTGTTAGATATGTCATACTGCCCCAGTTAATGCAGCGACACCAATGCAGCGTCCGTGTTTCCAACTATCCCATGAGGTTTCCGAAGATTTGGGATCATCCTCTTTGTGTTCTTTATCTTGATCACCTTTTTTTAACATTGCCATGGCAGCGCAAGCAACCATTACCTCCATAGCTTCCTACAGAAACGAAAGCTTTCTATTCAAAATTGAATGGTGAAGAAAAAAAGAAACTCAGAAGTGAAATAAAATGGAGTTCACTATGCCTACCATTCAGCTGTACCCCAAGTAAAAATAGGCTAATCATGTTATTCTGACATAAACCATACCTCAATACCTGACTCCGGAGCTGCATTTATACTAAAATTGAAGCATACCTCAATACCTGCCTCCGATCATTAGTTGATTTAGTCCCGAATTTCATACTCAAATTGAAGTTGAAGTAGAAAAGCTTCAACATACCCATGCAAGCATACCCAATTGTATGTACTTGAATAGCAGGGACTAATCAGTGCAAAAATGACCAAATGCATTTAAAAGGTGAAAAATCTCAATAGGAAAAGTGGACCTGTGATTCCAACTGTTGATTCTTCAGTCTCCAATCTTTAGATGGTGTCCTGATTTCCTTTTGCAATTTGTCTCTCTCATCATCCTTTGAAGTTAAGCGCTTAATAAAACACTCTAAACATTTTGGAGAAATCTCCTCATATTATTCCAACCAATCTCCTCATATCTATCTCTCAAAACTCCCTAAAAACCTATTTAAATGAATACAACTCCCTAAAATGCAAAATCAATTGACATCTGAAGCAGTGAAACATCTTATTATTCAATACATAAACTAACATTTAACAATATTCTACAGCATTACGCAACAGTAGCATTACAACATTACGCAACAACATTACAACAATAACAACAACATTACATGTGCAACATTAAAAACAACGGTAACAACATTACACAGTAACATTACAACATTAACATTCATATAACATACGTACATATGCATGAATACAAGTGGATCTACAAAATTGGTAGTAGTTCAAGCATATATTCAGGAATTCAAGACCAAGAGAAATATTCATTCAGGCATTCAAATATATATTACAAGTCTCGATCAATGCTTACCGAAGCTCTAAATCATAACAATTTTGTCTGCTGGCCATGCTACTATAGTACCAATGGCATTTTCAATAAATTCCAGCTCAGATGTAGACCTCCAAAAAGATGCAGTAGAAACTTTTGGACTATCTACCCAAACTTTAATAGCATTAGGACCCAAGGGAATGTGATGAACAACCTGATTTGGATCACTTGAAAACCAACGTCCTTCAGCAACTAATTGTCCCGAAGCACTAACATCCAACAACTTGCAGTTTTTCTTTGAGCCCATGTTCACACTCTAACAACAAGTCAAAGAAGACAAATACATTAAACTGAGGAATCACTTTACTAATAGATTCTTGAAGATATATATATATACTTCAATTATGCATTAGTGTATGCCAATCACATTTAACTTACCAAATGATATGATGCATTTTCGACTTCCTATTTTTCAGGTACTTTTTCCAAAACAACTTTGTCCGTCGGCCAAGCTATAGTAGAACCAACGACATCTTTAATGCATGTCATATTAGATGTAGGCCTCCATAAAAATGCGTCATGATTTTTTGAAATATCTACCCAAACACTCATGGAATTAGGTCCAAGAGGAATATCATTGATCATCGTTTTTGGATCACTCGAATGCCAACGTTGTTCCGCCACTATTTCATCTTTTCCACTCCAATCAAACAATGTGCACTTGTTCGTTGAATTGTTGTATTTGCTCTATAAAAAAAGAATGCATAAAAAACATGAATCATATACACAAGAATACAACTATTTAAGTTACACAAATACATGATATAAATACCAAAGCAATCAATAATTATCTTACCAAAGACATGTCAATATTATCTTGTTGAACTGAATCTTGATCAAGTTGCAAAATAACTCTCTCGGCAGGCCATGCTATCGATTTACCTTGAGCTTGTTCTATACAAGTCATACTAGATGTAGGCCTCCATAGGAAAGCATCTGGTTTAGTTGGGATATCAACACAGACTTTGATTGCATTAGGACCCATAGGAATTTTATTGACAAGAGTATTAGGATCCCTTGATATCAAATGTCCTTCAACAACGATTTCCTTTGTTCCACTCCAATCTATCAACTGGCATTTCTCTAGTGACTTGGTGTTGACACTCTGCAATTAATCAATACAAACATTACAATTGAAGCAAGTTTAGATTGAAGATTAATGCCACAATTTTGAAACTAATTGTCGTACCACTGCAAATGTTTTGTCTTCTTTTCCACTTTGCTTGATCTAACAACACAGCAAATAGTTAATAAAAGAAATTTAATGACTAAGCTGGAATTTTACTTATTCACTGATCACAACATGTATCAAACTTGCCTTGTTTTTCAATAATGTGTTCACCAATTTCTCCAAATGTTGGATCTTATCGTGCATGAGAGTTTGTTGCTCTTGCATCTTGGCCACATGTTTGTCCTTAGTTTGAAGGAATGTCAATTTGCTGATGGTCATTCCTCTTCCCATTCCTCTTAGTCGTCCAGGTTATTCATTTACTAAGACTTTGGAAAGAGCATCTTTGGTCACATTTGTTGTCGAGTTAGATGGTGAATCACTTTCAGCTTCGATTATCTTTTCCTATATAATTCAACACATATAATATCATAGTGTATGGTTTCAGAAACTATACAAAATTACACATAATTCTACATTACAAATAACATTTCACTCACAATGGTTTCGGAAACTCCTGTATTTACTGGTTTATCGTCTTTTCTGGTGCGCGACTTAATCCATACTTTAACCCTAGAAACAGAAGATGGCTCGGTACTATTCTTTTTCTATAAGAAAAAGTATTTGATATCAGGTTCTGAAAAATTAGTAATTGGACCTACAAAATTATTTTGACCACAACATAAGAATGCATATGAATATGAAATATGTATCACCATATCTTCTGCTAATCGAGCCAATCCTTTTTGGCTGCATGTGTGTGGGATTTGCTTACGCCTGATTGCTTTATACTTATCACTTACAGCCTGAAATTGTATTACTTTAACATGATTTTAACTAAATTATAATGTTTCACCATATATTATAATATTACAATTAGTTTTAAAACATACCTTAAATGCTGGACTAGTTTTTGTCTTGATGAACTTTATCTATTCTACTCTACTTTGAATATTTTTAGGCTGAAGCTCAAGTCTTTCTTCCTCATTAGTTGCTTCTTGTATTTGGCTGACTAACCGTGATTTTGAGGCCCTCCATATACATCCCATCGATTTAAATACGATAGCCTTTTGCCATTCTGTTTTCAAGTCGAATCTTGCTTGGAGTTTATATAAAATTATCATTAATTAACTCAATACTAGTAATTTTACTGTAAGAGTTCTATCACAACTTGTGTATACTGAAATGTACATGTCATTGAATTGTAAGAGTTCATAATACCTGAATTGATCTCCACAAGATTACTTTTATGTCATTACCAAGCTTCCTCCAATCGCATAATGTTACAGGTACGTGCTCTCGTACAAGTGGGCCTAAAAAAGAAGACAACTTAATTGACCTCTCTCCACATGGTTCACCTTTATCAGTAAATTCAACATGAACTCGACTTGTAGCCTCTATAGCAATATCTCTCATTTTTGTTGGACCCATAGCTTTCTTAACTCCCATCGCGTCTGCAATTGACTCTTGTGCATCTTTTTCGACCACTTCTTTGGACGCCGATGGTTGTATATGTTGGAGATTATGTTCATGACTCTCATGTTGTTGGATCAAAGTCTGTTGACATGCTTCTGGACATTCTGATACATTCTTATCCGTTCCTTCAGAGACCTTGGATGTTTTTGTGGGTATCAAAACACGTTTCCTTTTGTGAGACATGTCGTTCTTCTTGGCTTCAACAACCATTGTTGTTCACCTGTTTAAGAAAAAAAAGTTGATCATTTCAGTATATGTAATGCATTAATAAGCTTAATCATATAATGAAAACAAAAAAAAGAGATAACATATGAAATATGTGTAACTAATATATAAAAACAAAGACACTTTTGATAAAGCAGCCAAAACACAAGCTAAATAAAGATGAAGGTTAAGAACATATATTACACAAATATGCCCTCACAATTCTCCCTCACATATCTAACTTCACCACTAGACTCTTCAATGTCCATGTCAACTTCTAGTGGTATTGAACCTTCTGCACTTTCGTCATCGGCCTCTAACTCATGGAAACCTCTTGGTGGTGCCTTCATTACAACATACCAATTAGAAGAATCATCTTCTCTTGAATAAAATACTTGTTTAGCTTGAGATGCTAAAATATATGGATCTCTTGCAAATGATACTTGACTTTGATGGAGGTTCACGAGGGTTAATCCATCTTCAACTTTAACACCATTACCTTTGTTTGTCCAATGACACCTAAAAACCGAAACGTAGAATACATGATAGTTTAGTAATATTATATCCGTCAATACTCCATAGTAAGTAACCCAATCAAGCACTTGTGCAGAATCTTTTGCGCTTGCCCTACACATGCTGGTTGCCTCATAAATAATCCCACTATTTTGGATTTCCCAGTCGACATCTTTTGTGTGAAAACGCTGCCCATTGATAATATACCCAGAAAAAGACAATGCACTATTCTGTGGACCATATGCAATCCATTTCAATGTGTCCGAGTCAACTTTTGAATCAATAGGAATCTGTTAAAGTGCAAAAATTAAATGAAGAGATACAAAGTAAGTAGTTATAAAATTAAACACAAACTAAGGTAATAAAAACCTGGAAGATTTAATCGAACCTTATTTTTTATCTATTCTGCAAACTTTTCAGTATGTTTATTCCAAAGTAAGGTTGCATCGCGTGTAAGACGTTTGTTTGATTCTTGTAAAACCTCCAAGTGCATGCTTGTAGGAGAGAAAACTGAATAAGTAAAATGGTTATGGTGTAACGATAGAGATCTAACATCTGTGAATTTCATTTTACTTACTCTAAATATGGATCCACCACCGCTGTATTCATCAACACAACTTGATGTGCAAGTTTTTTTTCTCTATCGCTTAGTGTGATCGATGTGGCTCTAGAAATTGGACGGCCTTCCAGAATAACTTCATTTGCAAAATCATTATTGCGAACTTCTTTTTCCTCCACTTGTATTGTTTTTTTTCAAAAATTCGCTACAAAAACTTATGCACTCTTCTGCAAGATATGATTCAGCGATACACCCCTCTAGCCGTGCAGGATTCCTAACGTAATCTTTTAGTGTTTCATATATCTGTACATAAATAACTTATAAGTTATTCAACATATTAAGCTTCAAACAGAACTATTTAGACTAAAAAAAAAAGGAATGATTCCTTACCTCTCAAAGGGATACATCCAACGAAAATGAACAGGTCCACACAATCTAGCTTCTCTTCCTAGATGAATCGGTAAGTGTATCATAATATCAAAAAAAGGTGGAAAAAACCTTTCAAGCATGCACACAGTTTCAATGACATCATCCTCCAATATTCCTAATTTCTCTCTATCTATAACACGCTGACACAACCTATTGAAGAATGCGCATAACCGAAGTACTGCATTTCTAGGCCCTTTTGGAAGTAATCCTCGTAAAGCAACCAACAACAACTGTTGCATTAGAACATGATAATCATGGGACTTCAGGCCAATGACCTTGCATTCCTCACAAGATACACACCTCCCAATGTTTGAACAATAGCCATCAGCTCCCTTGAAGTCATATAATCTCTTGCAAATTTCTTTTTTTCAGACCTTGAAAATGTCCATGGAGTAGGTGGAAGGTATGTTCTGCTTCCATGAGGTTGTGGATGCAGGTCTTTCCATATTTGCAAATCATGTAAGTCCTTACGAGCATTAACCCCATCTTTTGACTTTCCACAGTGCAACATTGTGCCTATAATGCTTTCACAAACATTTTTTTCGACATGCATTACGTCTAAATTATGACGTAATGGAAGTTCTTACAAAAACATGAACGTAACCATTAATACTTTTTTTAGACCATTACTAAATATAAAAAAAAACTAAGCGATTAAAGACATAAAAACTAACCTCCCAATATGGTAAATCGAAAAAGATTGACCTTTTCTTCCACCTTGATAGCTCATCATGATCATGATCATCGTCATTGCCATCAACATCGTCATCACCATTATCATCAGCATCAACATCTTTAGCATTATCATTTCTTTTTCTTTTTTTGTTGTGACATTTTCCAAAATCATTTGGAAAATTCTTAAGAGCAATAGAAATGTTCCGACCACACAAGATTCTAGGCTTCCTTCCATGTTCCACATTGTTATCAAACCAAACCTTCTTTCCTCGGTATTCATGTGTAGGTGATAGAAATTTCCTATGACCCATGTATGCAAATTTCTTACTGTGCGTTAATCATCTGTAGTGCGTATTTTTGCCACAAAGAGGACATGCCTTTTTACCTTTTGTACAACATCCAGCGAGGTTTCCATATGCTGGAAAATCACTTATGGTCCATAGCAAAAGTGCTCTGAGATTAAAAATATTTCCACCAAACGCATCATATGCCTCCACTTCATTGTGCCACAAATGTTGCAAGTCTTCTATAAGTGGCTGTAAGTAGACGTCGATGTCATTTCCAGGTTGCTTTGGAACCGGAATCAGTAGCGTTAACATGATATTCTCTTTCTTCATGCACAACGCAGGAGGCAAATTGTAGTTAACTAGCATCACTGGCCAACAACTGTATTTAGAGCTTAACATGGAAAAAAGATTAAAACCATCAGTAGAAAGACCAAGTCTGAGATTGCGTGGATCAGCTGCAAATGATTCCCATTTATAATTAACCAATTCCCATGTTACGGAATCAACAGGGTGCCACATTTTTCCATCTGTGCTTTTATTATTGAAATGCCACCTTAAATCTGCAGCCATTTTTTCAGACCTAAACATCCTTTTGAATCTTGAAATTATAGGAAAATACTTCAAAACTTTAACTGGAATACTTTTTCTAATCTCTTTGGTCCTCTTATTTTTCTTCCATCTTGAAGCACCACATTTACGACAATTGTCCAAGTCCTTGTACTCTTTTCTAAATAGACTGCAATCATTCTCACAAGCATGAATCTTTTCATAACCAATCTCAAATGACTTGAGAAACTTTTTAACCGAGTAAAACGACTTTAAAAGTACATTGTCCTGTGGAAGCATGTCTGCCAATGTCTCAAGAAGCTCACTAAAACTTTTATCAGACCATCCACTTTGAGTTTTAAGTCGATATAAAGCTACAATGGCTGATAGTTTGTTATAATTTGAATAGTTCGGGTACAAAGGGGTTTCTGCATCTTTTAGTTTTGCTATAAAATCATCAGTATGTATGTATTTAGTAGGCTCAATGTAGTCTTCATTAACCAACTGAGTAGGCTTCATATATTCTTCATAAAAAAGTGGGCAACTCTATATAAGTTATATGTCTCGTCGTTCCACATTTTTTCAGGAAAATTGTCATTAATACCTATCTGCTCCCCATGCTCATACCAATCTTTACTTTGTTTGTACTTCGCATCCATTCCCCTTGTAACCAAATGTTCAACAACAATACTGCCACACTGATGCTCTACGTTGCGACAATCTATGCAAGGGCATAAGATCATTTTAGGATTTTCCAAGTTGTTTGTAACCATTTTCACAAAATTCCATGCTCCTTTGTCGTACTCAGGATCAACTCTATGACAAGAAAGACAAGAAAAATCTATTGCTCTAAGACCTCTGACATTTCTAATTCTATAATAAATATCTAACTACGCACAACTAATTTTGTACCTGTGAAGACCCACCCAACCTTTATCCAGCATCATATATTCTTGTAGTATTCAGCCCAACAAATTCTAAAATTCAAATAAATAACTACTTAAATCTTCATGGGGTAATTGAAAGTTTCATATATATATATATATAAGCAGTACTTGAAGGGAAGTCCAATTTCATACTAAAGATATTCATATCCGTTCCATTACAAACTGGCAGCATAAATGTTAAACGTAAAGACAGAAATAAAATTCAGACAACGCTACAACATAAATGTGATGAAGGGGTACAAATTGGACAAATTTTGGCCTTTTCATAGCACTAAGTGAAAAAATGTTATTGTCATATGCTAGTAATGAACAATTGTTGTGTAGTAGTGAATGCCATCTTTTCAAAGAAATCGTAATTATAATGCGTTCATAATATATGTTAGAAACTCTTGAATTATACTCGCTATGACATCATTTCCTTGCATACATGACAGTGACCTAAATACTATAACTAGATCAACCAAGAAAATCAATCAAAACAGCATCTTTCAAAGAATAAAAAAATTGTATTACTCAAATAATACAATTTACATAACTTTTGAATAGTATTCCCTTTGCAATATCATTTCCATGCATATATAATTGACCTAAAAAAATTTACACCTATCTCCTAGTGATCACTTGCTGACTGTGTGTGTGCATTTTTTTTCTTAAAGGATCACTTGCAGAGTATTAATATGGCCATTTTCATGTTCTGTTGTTTGTTTTGGATTTAGAGTGTTAATATGGTATGTATGTTTGCATAAATAAATTAATGAGGTACAAAAATTGGCTCCAGAGCCTAAATAAATAAATATCGCTCTCCCACTCACTGTTTTCCTTAGCTTTTTAAAAGGGTAACAAAATTAAACTTGGTTTTTGATAGCACAAGTCTAAAAAACATTATGTGCATGTGCTATTAATAAGCACTTGTGTTGTAGTGTTGATTGGGTAAAATATGTTGGTTTCTCAATATCTACATTAAGAACCAACCAATACTCCATCAAAAGCTCGCAATGCCATGCAGCTGAAAGTTAATCATAGTAACTAGGACAAAATTCCGTGACACTTCTCAACCATATTCAACAACTTACTACTATTCCCCTACCATACTACCTAACTATTTTATTCCAACCTCTAGGCCACCCCTCCGACTGTAGAACCTTCGATGGAGTGCTTAGTCGTATTTGATACAAATGTTAAAAAGTAGCCACTACTCCTCAGTAGCTTGATCACAAACTAGAAAACTAATTTATTGCAGCACACGCCAGAGAAAAGGCATTTCATGGGTGTGTGATAGTAAGGCGTACTCACTAAAGTATATCATCTCATCACAAAAAATTCGGTGATATGCTAGGGGTGATATTGTCATGGTGGTGGTAATAGCATTGTTGTAGTTGTCGGAATGATGAGATTTTGAGTTGTGAGATTAAATACTAAAATGTTGCAACAATGAGCTTTAAGTTGTAAGATTATATTAAAAAAATATGGAAAATCATGAAATATGTTTATTATCCATCCATTTATGTTTTCAGAATGCAAATTTCCAATAAATTTATAATTTTTCTTTGAAACAAGCACTAGATTTTTCACATGGTATGAAGAAAGGGACTCTAAAATTTTATTGACCTAAACTGCAATTTCTTATGTTGGAAAATATAATCCAGAAGAAATGCACAAAATTAAAACTCATTTTGATAGTCATGCAACGGAAGTTTCACCAATTTGTTGATCTTTTTGTCATATAGGTCCCCCCCATATTCTTGATGCATACGTCAGTTTTTGTCTCAGGAATTGCATTCTCAATATACTTTTCATGGAGACTAGCCTTAGCGGCCCTTCCTTAATTTACTGATTCTACTCATTATCCCCGGAATGATCTATGGCAAATATCTTGTCTTCCTCTCAAATAAGTCCAACAAAGAATATAGCAAAGCAAACAGTATAGTAGAACAAGCTTTGAGCTCCATCAAGACAATCTACTCATTCACTGCAGAGAAGAGGACTGTTGATAGATATTCTGCCATATTGGACACAATAGTGAAGTTGGGGATCAAGCAAGGTATTACAAAAGGTCTGCCAGTTGGATGCACTGGTCTTTCATTTGCAATATGGGCTTTTCTTGCATGGTATGGAAGTAGACTGGTTATGTACCAAGGAGAGAGTGGTGGAAGGATTTATGCATCAGGGATCACCTTTGTCTTGAGTGGACTGTATGTGGTTTCCTTCCTTGCCTCATCTTTTATTTTTTTTAGACAATTTTTATACTACATTCTTTTTATTAAGACCAATAGACGTCTGTTAAAACTTAATTTGTTAATCAAAATATAGTTAGTATTTTTCTTTGTGTTGTTTCTTAAAGTGTTTGAATTTGAACTTTACCAGATAGGCATATTAAGGCTTATAGATCCAACAATAAATTTTCCCGACTTTGATATTTAATACCATAGTACTTCAAGTTTAAGTTCTTTTAATGAACATACTTCAAGTCAGATTTACAATGGATGATTTTGTAAGAGAAAATTAATAATTAACAATACTGAAATTGGGGATAAATTTTTAGCTAGGTTTTAAGTTGGGTGGAACCTGGATATGTGGAAAACATACTGATTATCAATACTTGTGAGGGAATGCATGTATTGCAACTCTTCTTGTTTTCTGTCATGTACGTGGTTGCAGGGCTACGTATGCCGATAGTTTTGGTTCTGCAATATGCAGGGGATTGTATACTGGTTGTTCCAGCTCTGTTTCATCTGATAGAGTAGAATTCAGCTGCAGGGGACGGGGACGTTGCATGCTCAGCTTCAGTTCGTGCACCTTGCTGCTGTCTCGTGTTGGGAGCTGGATGGGATTTGGAGCAGGTTCTATTTCTGCTAGTTGTGGCACAGGTAACTCAGGCAGCTTGCAGGTTCTATTTCAGTCTTGTTATATGTTATTTTTTACAATGTTTGATGCTTGGAAGAGTTTTGCAAGACTTGGGCAGAGTATGTTTTGGGAATGTATTCACTTGGTGAAATAAGGTCTAGCTTTGGTGAAGTAGGTTCCTACTGAGTAGCATGTAGTCTATGTGAGTAGTTTCTTGATGCCTAAGGCCTTTGGTGAATTAGGCCTAATGTCTTTGGTTAATTAGGCCTAAGGTCTTGGTTTTTTTTTCTTAAGGTTCTTGAAGGATTTCTTTGAATTTCTTTGTTAGTTTTTTGGTGATTTAGGCCTAGATACTAGGTTTTTGTCTTTCTTTCGGGTAAAGTCGTAACTTAACCATATTAGAGTGTTGCATTCATTCTTGGGTCGAATAAGAGCAATTCAAGATGAAAAGATAATTACTTATTAAATAACAATAGGTGAGTAACTAACACGACTAATTCAAGCAAGCTGCAGCTGAAAACGTCTAAATGAGTGCATCGTACTCAAACATAAAAACTTGATTATGTCATCACGAAGACATATAATTGGGTCCCCCATGGGTTGCCTCACCCACCCATGTAAAGTCCACGTCCCGACTTGGCCTACCTATGTTCCAACAGTTGGTGGTCCTACCCGACGTACCCATAATAGGTATGATTGATGGTGTGTAACATTTAACCTTTTCTTAAGATTTGTAATCGATGAGCTTAAGCAGTTGTCGTGGTGATTATATCAAATGGATACAAAGCACCGACGAAATAGCATACAGACAATATGTCCAAGTCAGGATCAGGTATTCCTGAAATTATTTTGGTGATGTTGCCTTCAAATAAAGGGGATGAAACAAGTCCAAAGCTTTCTGCCTCTCTACGGAAAAACTAAGTCCAAAGCTTTATCCTTCAAAACCCACAGCTTCTGTATTTTCAATGACAATATGTTACAAAGACATACAAAGAAATTCTCTCTTCATAATTGCGCTAAAGGGCAAATATGCAAAAGATAATGAGAGCTTAAAAAGGAGCAAAAATTCCAAAGGTCAATACAAACCTGAAACTTGTAAAAATGGAGAATTTCACACCAAACAATACTCTTCCTTTAACACCTGCAAAACAACAAGAACACCCAAAAATCAGAATGATAAGGAAACATAGAACCCTAAGAAATTTCAAGAAAAATGCAGGAATTTTACTCAAACAAACCCTAGGGAAAAAAATCAAAGGGTTTTCCCCAACATTCACAAAAGCCTCTGTTCAAAGCCAAAATGAGGAGGAAAGACAAGATTTTTAAATAAGGCAAATGGTTTTAAAACCCTCAAAATTTCATCAAAATGTGCTCATAATGAACAAAAACTCCCAGAATTCAGTAGGATTGAGACAAATATTGTCTTCCTTTTTTTTTCAAGATAAAGCATGCAAATCACCCCCAAATTTCAAGAAAATCAAAGGGAATGTGGTCAAAACACAATAATATCTCTCAAAATCCAGTAATGATGAAAAAGGGTACAACTTTTTCCAGAGAAATTACTGCATGTTTTTCTTTGTGATATATCTATTTGCTGCTCGTTTTAGGTTTTAGACTAAACCTCTTAAAAGGGGATGTTGGTGCATACAATTTTTTGGACATTTTGTGTCAGATGACACTTACAGTACCACTTCTTTTAATATACCGCAACATCATGGGGTGTCCAAAGATCTAAACAAATGTATAAGATGCTAACAACACTTTAAATGTTGCCCAACACCTTTAATAGGCTTCAAAAACAATGTCTAGACGAATAGAGGGATGCACAAGTTCAAAATTTTGGATGGATATTTTGTCCAAAATGTATAAAAAAACACCAACTATGGTAGAGTGTGTTGGACTATGTTTTTCAGGATGTATAGTCCCAACTGTGGTACAAAATTCTCCCAACTAATTATAAAATCAAATTAATGTTTTAAACCAAGTAGAACCTAGTATTGACAGAGTTTATGATGCCAACTTGCACCATGCCATCTTCAGTAGTAGGAACAACATGATTTGAGGTCAATAAGGTCTGTAAATTTAAGACCCAGTTAAAATTGAAGAACAAGGTTATGAATCTGATGAATACAAAAGTCCTAAATTTAAGAACAACACAACTCAAAATGAAGAACAACACAACTCAACCAAATTAATACTCTAATAAGGAAATCAAAGAGGAAAAAGAAAAAATTACAATTCCACAATTACCTATCTGAAAAATTGATCCTTTAAGCCTTCAATCAACCAAAACTGATACAAAAACTGATCCTTCAAAGCCTTCCACAATTACTTCAAAAACTGATACAAAATAAAAATCATTAGGGTTTGCGGTGAAAGCAAATCAGGAGAGAGTGAGTGTGTTGAGAATCAGATACCGACCTAAAACGGAGAGCGAGAACACGTACGGCGAGAAGTAGAGCACGTTGGAGAGGGAGAGCACGGTGAAACAGGTAGTCGGAGAGGTGGTTGATAGCTACAGGGAGCGCGATTGGAGAGGGAGAGCAGAACGGAGAGGGATAGGGAGATGAGAGCAGTCAGAGAGGGAGACAGAGAAGGAGAGGAACTTCCTTGCTTCCTTCCTTCTTATTTGTTTACTTGCTTCCTTCCTTCTTGGTGCCCTGCGAATTGTAACTCCCGCCTACGTACCCTTTCATAGCATTTTACAAATGCACAAAATTTGGCCTTTGATAGCATTTTATAAAATTTGATAGCATTTTACAAAGTTTTATAGCATTTTACAAATCATTGAACAAATTAAGTTTTGACTTTTCCTAGCACTTTATGAAAAAATGCTATGGTCAAATGCTATTAATGACCATTTGTGTTGTAGTGAAAAAATGCCCAGGAAAGCGTGAACCTTCCCATAGAGAAGTTGAGAGCTGGCCAGGAGGGGAGCTTAAGAGATGGTGGGGATCATGGAGGCCATGCCCCAACAATAGACATGATGACGGTTAAGAGCCTGCATCGACTGGGGGCGACCGATCAAGATGTCCTGTATGATCTCACTATCCCTCCATTCTCGGAAGAGATCATGAACGCCCATTGCCAAAGAAATTTGTCCCCCTGGAGCTCGAGTTCTACAATGGAACATCAGATCCGTAAGATCATTTGCATTAGTGTAGTCAAAGACATCCAAAGTCGCCGCTTAAAGCAAATAGCTAAGCCAACCCATGACATCTCGCTCCAATCTCACAAACATTTTGATTCCCGCCAAAGATGATGCTATAACTTTAATTATGTTTTTTTTTGTCTTTCTTATTATTCTCATACATTTTTTTCTCTTTATCCTTATCTCTTTAGAACTTCATGGCTGAACCATAGAGCTTCAAGAGAGCAGCAGTTGGAAACTTTGCTCGAGGTATGAATCTTCTTACCTTATTTTTTTCTTACCTTCTTATCTCTTTCTCGATTCAAGAGATCTTCAAGAAAGCAACAATTCGTTTTTACTTCTTTACTTTCCTCTCATCTCCTTCATTACTTTCACAATTGTTGAATCAAATTCTTTCTGTTTCTTCCTCACCCCTTTGTTCTTCTTTTGACAGAACTCTCAAAGGCTGACTTTCAAACGAAAACACACTCACACACCTTCTGCACTTGTACCTTCCGACAATTCTCTAATGGATGCCACATGAATTTCCACCTTTATGACCCTAAAGGAGGAACCCACATCATTGAGTACCACCACCACCACCAGCCACTGCCACAGCCGCAGTAGTGTGGTAGTAGCCTGAATTCAGTCATCTTCCATGGTGATCCCGGAGATCATTCTCGAGCTTCAAAACCCATATTGCAAAAAAAATGCTCCCAAATGCCTCAATAAATGTCTTTATGCGATATCTTACTCTGTTATTCTTTTGGGGTTTCTTGATTTCATATAATTTAGGTTTTATTGCTCTCAATTTTGAAATTTTGGGATATGGGGTTTGCTCATTTTGCTAACTGGGTATCTCAATTTTATCTATTCTCTTTATTTGAAGTTTTGAGAAATGGGGCCCGTCTCATTCTTGAGGTTTTGCTTTGTTGCTTGGTATTTTATTTTAATGTTGGATTTGATTTGAGGCTTCGGGTGTGTGACTTGATTGGTTTCTTGTCATCTCTCTTCAGTGTTCACTCTTCAGAGTTTCCTGATAATGAATTAGAGAGCAGCAGTTGGAGCCATGGAAGTACGTAAAAAATTCATTTTCTTCCTCTTTTGCCTTATTCTTTTATGTCCATGTTGTGTTCCTTAGTTTTTTTTTTTTTGCAGACTACATTTGATATGAGATGGAGGCAAAGTAAATTGACTAAATTCTTCATTTGGGTTGTTTCATCCACCTGTTAATGTTGAAGACAATTGTTACCCCCAATTCTTTCTGTCATCAAGAATCAATAATCAATGTTTTGCAATTAGGATGATTTGATTGATTATCTATGTATTAATAATGTTGTCATTTTTTCTATACTTTAGTTAATTGATTATGAAAGAAAACCGTGGGATAAGGGAGAATGGTTCTCGAGAAGACATTGGTTGAAAGTATGGTGTTGAAATGAATGGTAACATCATACCATAGGAAGCAATACGAATACTTACATTGACTTGAGCTAAACCTCTAAATCTAGTAGAAAAGAAAAATGCATATATTTAGAAGCTTAGTTATAAGCAATATGCATATATTTACATTTTTATATAATACTAAAATCATTTTTCAAGGTTGGTCATTTTACTTGCATAAAAGCCATCGCTTCGCTTTTCGCTTAAAACCAAGCCATGAAAAATCACTTCGCCTTCGCTCAACGCTTTGACTACCTCAAGCAGAACAACATCGAGACCCTCAGAGAGTATGTCACTCATTTTATCGAGGAGCTGACTTTGATCGACGGTTGCAACGATGACACGTTAGTCATCACTTTCACTTCTGGCTTTCAAGGATTTTAGTTTTAAAATTTCCACACCCTGGAGCCCCCGAGAGGTATGGCGAACTTACTGAAAAGTGCGCAAAGTATAACACTCTCGAATAATTATTGGCAGCCAAGAAAGTAGGCGAAAACAAAGGCAAGTAGGCTTCTGAGGCTCGAGACAAGGGAGATGAGAAGAGTCGCGAGGTGGATAGGTTGATGAGGAGGAAAAATGACAATAGGACCGAGTCTGGCAAGGTTAAACCCAATAGGGTTTCAAACTATGTCGGCTCGAGGTACACTGACTACACCCCCTAAATTCTGGCTTGCCCAGGATTCTCTCAGCCGTGAAAAATTAGGGGACATCAAGGGGTTCCCCAAGCTAAAAATCAATTCTTCAAAGTGTGATAAGAACAAGTACTATTCCTATCACAAGGACCACGGTTACACCACTAAGGACTGTCAGAGTCTCAAGATTGAGATAAAGTACTGGGTTTGAAAGAGGAGACTTGAAGAATTTGTGAATTCCGATGAGAAACAGCCTTGAGAAAAGTAGAAAAAAGAAACGACACCAGAGGATGAAGAAAAGAGCGCAGACGTCATCTATGTCCTACATAGTGCACAAGATGAATTAGAGAAATCCAAATGGTCAAGAAAGAGGGCAATCCAAGAAATGCAAACAGGTTCCCACCATGGAGACCGCTTTGTTCAACATGCCCAAATAGAACACCTGACTTCGGACCTAACATTAATTGAACAAGATATGTAGGGGGTCTAATCTCCACATAATGATGCCTTGGTTATCATGATCGCAATATCAAAATTGAGCATGATAAGATCGCTGGTGGACACGAGGAACTAACCAATGTCCTATTCCTGGAGGCATTTCGCGGGATGCAACTGAGGGCAGAAAATATGAAACTGCACAATCAGGTTATGGTTGGCTTCAGCGGCACTTGAAGTTACCCAGTCGGGAATATCAGGCTACCTGTTGTAGCATGGGAACCAGTAAAGCTCCTAACGACGAAGTTCATTGTGTTAGATGCCCCTCCTCGTACAATGTGATTCTGGGAAGGCTTTGGTTTCACCAAATGGAAGCAGTGGTCTCCATACTGTACCAATACCTAAAATACCTTGTCGACGGTGAGACATGGATTATCAGGGAAATTAGTCTTCTGTAGGGGAATACCATTATGTGGCAATGAAGTTATCCAGCAAGTAGCTACAACGGCTCGAGCCCCCTAAAAAAAGAGGAACCAACGGGCTTACTAGTAAGAGAGTCTGAGTGAAGAGACTATCATGTGGAATTTTTGACAAAGAACTATGAATAAAGCTATCTTTTTACAAAATTACTCCATTCCACGCTCAACTCTTTTTATAGGGGAGAACTCCATCCTGCCACGGATGCCAAAATGGCGCACAGTGACCGAATCTAGTCTCCTAGTCAGGATGTTGACAACTCGCCGCATAAGTGACCTAGTTCGCCTAAGGAACCAAGGTGATACACGACAGACCAAGCCCACTCGATGGACATCTTGCCGAAGCAAAAAGGCCTAGTCCGATTATGGGGACCAAAACGACACACAATGGTCGAGCCTAATCCTATTCAGGACCATGATGACTTGCTGCATAAGTGACCCAATCCTCCTCAGGAACCACGATAGCACACTTGTGGACAAAACTCAGTCCACAGACTGTTCACCGATAGCAGACATAGCCTAATTCACCGCACTTAAAACCCGGTGTTTTCACGGGGAACACAATGGCGCACAACGGCCGAGCCTAGTCCTATTAAGGACAACGATAGTTTTTCATATGACACATATATAAATTAGAAATCAAAGAGACTCCTCGCTTTAGAGATGTTGACTGTAGATAAAAGGAGAGAACATTGGTAGTTTAGGTACAAAAAAAAATTTTGAGTGTCCATATTGGACCCATTAAGTTATTATTTACACTTAAGGAAACTACTAATCTAATAAATATAAGGGAACCATTGATTACCTTGTAATGCTCAATAGAAAGGCATTGTTCAATAAGACTAACCTAATATTCAGAGAACCCAAGGGCTCTAAAGATATCTAAAAGAAATGACCATTCTATACTGTCATGTTTTGGCTATGTCCATTTTCAGAGCTAGCCAAGGCTGTTACCTTTCATTTTTTTCATGGTGGAAAATTTTAAAAGCCATGTAATTGATTTTAAATCTTACACGGGCACGATTGTTTATTAGTTAGACATCGGCAAGTACGAGTCGAATCCCACATGGAGGGTTTAAAGAAGTTGGAAAAGTTAATCTAAATCCAACTTGAAATACCTAAGTAAAATTAAAAAAATTGTTGATGAAAAGACAAAATAAAGAAAACTAAGATATTGTAGAGAGTTAGGGCTTTGGGCTCACCGTCATGGACTAATGACACCCAAAATACTACTCTTAAGCTATCAACTCTATTTCATGCTAAACACACCTAAGAGACTATCTTATTCTTAAGTGGATGATTTAACTTTCAAATCACTTATTTCAAGCCTTAGAAATAATCCTGAGAATGTGGGCTTGTTGAGAACACATGAAGATAATCAAATATATTTTAGGCTTAAACATAAAGCCTGAGATAAATCCAACTAATTGAAACATAACTCATCTACAAGTTCCATATTAACATTAAAAAAACAAATACTACAGCAATCTAACTAGAACATTGTTCTTAAATTAAATGCATTAGAAAAGAAAAAGAACAACTTAAAAGAGCCATAATGTGGTCATCATCCCATGGGATTCACCACACCCTAAGGTGGGTTTACCCACTCATGGTAGACCCTAGGCCTTAAGCAAAACGAAACTTTCAAAAGCTTTAAAACTATTGTCCAAAATATGTTATCCAAAGTGTGTTTCGAAGCGTTGAAGTGTGATAAAGTATCTCCAAATATAAGGGTATTTATAGGTGAAATGGGATGAGAGTAATACATGGATATACAGTAGCTTCCATTTTGAGCAAACATACGGGTTTGAGGGGATTATGGGGAGTGGCTTATGATGAGAATCTTAACACTAACATGTGAGAGATGAGGGAAATTTGTTTGCATGTGAACTGAGAAAATAGGGTATGAAGCTCAAAATGGGATGAAGTTTAAATTTTGACTTAACACTTCGGGAGTTTGTAGATATTCTTTTTCTATGTTGGCGATATGGAGATTCAAATGTTCATTTGTCTTCGTCGAGATCCATCACTTGTGATTCATGTGGGCTTGATTTCATAGATCTTTGGCTTGCAAGTTATTGGGCTTTGTAGGGCTTGAACTAGGCCTTATTGTGCAACGTTGTATTGAATTTGATGATTAATAGTTCAATTCCTGCAAAACACACAAAATGCACGTAATGAGAGATTGTTATTATAGACATAACATTTGTATATTTAGGGCATAGTGTTGCATTTTTATGCCTATCACCATGCCAGTATTATCTCTAACGAATCTTATAGGAGGAAAAACTTTCTGATTAGGGGACATGATGTTGGCTAGGAAACCCTTGAGCCTTGTAGCAAAAATCTTAGAGCATATCTTATAAAGTACATAAGTACATTTTGAAGGCTGATACGTTTATAATTTCGAGGACATGTGAGATTTTTTATTTTAGGAAGGAGGTAATGTGGGTCAAATTACAAGGCTTAGGCATAAATTTGATAGCAAATACTTTCTGAATAGTTGGAATGAGCTCAGATATGATTATTGGTCAATATTGCTTATAAAGCGGGCTTGAACACCATCAAGATCATGAGCTTTTCAGTTCCCTATACAAATGATGGTTTTTCTAATCTTCTGTTTAGGCACATAGCAAAGTAATCATTATTAAGATCAGCGATGATAGGTCCGAATAAGTCAATAACAGATTGATTTGTAGTTGGTTTAGAGGATTGGAAAAGATCAGTGATGGAGATAAATTATGAACTAGATTGATTTTTCCAAGAGCTCTAGATAACAATAGGGAGGGTTTTATCATTGGTCCACATTTGAAAAACACTTGGAAAGTTTAAAACACTGGGATTTTATGTGGAATATACCAAGGTGTAGAGCTCTATGATCTGAGGAGAAATTTAGGATAGAATTAAGTTTGTGATTAGGGACAAAAGTGATTCAAGAGTTCTGTCCAACCTAGCCCTAACATGGTTTTTGTTTTCCTTTATTGTTCAAAGTAAGTTTAGATCCAAGACAAGATGCTTCAACAACAAAATAATGCATAACAATTTCACGAAAGACATTCATACTTCATAAGTGAATGATTGTGGTATTTGTCCCAAAAAGCTTGTTTATTGTTGTAATGAGGAACACCATAGCAAAATATAACATCCCAATCAACACATGCACAATAATTAAAGGGAAAATGACTTATAAGACCTACTTTTTATAATTATAGACAACATTGTACTCTAACAATTGAAAATGCCTTAAAAGGCTTTTTTTTTTATATTTAAAGGCTCTTAAAATCCAAAACCATACCCATGGTTAAAAAATAATTAAAAAGGCATTATTATCCTTCGACTTAAGTGACCAATTTCCAAAATTTATTAACTTTCTTAAAACCAATCATAAGTTTACTTCCAGATTTATTTTATTTATTTTTATACTATTAGAACACCCACTAAGAATCGATCAATTGTGTTTTAAGGATATGAAACAACTTTGAAAGAATATCAAATTGCATTAAAAATTGCATATTTCGCTTGTCTCAATGTAACTAGAATTTGAATAATAAATAACAACACCACATCAATGTGTTTAAGAATATGGGTGTATGTGTCTTTTTTACATATCTTTTAGACATGGTTTAGGTTTGTGGTTTTAATAGTCTTGAATTTGCAAAAAGTAGGTATTTTGAGACATTTTCAATAGTTAGGGTATTTTGTGGTCTACAATTATAAAAACTAGGCCTTATATGTCATTTTTTCATAATTAAAAGGCAACGACTACTCCACACCACCAAAAGTATTGTCTCACACCACCATGTACATTTTTATTTCTACTCACCCACATCACAAAAAAAAAATGATTTTGAAAAAAATAGTAACTTTCGACCACTTTAAACCCTCAATTGAGACCGATTCTCAAGCTCATCAAAACATGAAAACTGTATTACTCTGAGTTATCTAATAAACACAATTTGAATCACTTAAAAATGTTTTGAAATAAGAAAGTTATGGCCATTTTACTAAAGTCATGCAAATATGTCCGAAAACAATTGCTGAAAAATTTTCTGTTCGCCCAGAACAATGTGAGTTCTTACAAAAACCTTGCATTGTTCCGAGCGAGATTTTTGCAAAAATTCGCATTGTTCTCAGCGAACAGGAAATTTTTAGCAATTTTTTTTACTGTTTGTCCAGATTAATGCGAGATTTTGCAAAAGCCTCGCATTGTCTCACGCGAATAGTAGTTTTTTTGTGATTTCTGAAAATTTTCCTGAAATTTACTTTGTTTTTGTGATTGAAAATATTTTTGAAGTTTCCATGAAATTACTTTGTTTTTCTTAAAATTTAGCATTGTCTCATTAAATGATCCTTTTTGAAAGCTTGTTTACAAATGGCAGTGTTCTAAAAATCGGTCTAGGCGGCCGCCTAGGCGGCGCCTAGGCGCTAGAAGGTGGAAAACCGCCCAGATTAATGGCTGGGCGGGCTGTCTGGGCGGCTGGGCGGGCTGGGCGGGTCTAGGCGGGTCTGGGCGGGTCTAGGCGGACTCTAGGCGGCCTAGGCGGACTCTAGGCGGTCTGGGAGATTTTTATTTTTTTTAATTTTTTTTAAATTTTTTTAATTTTTTTAAAATTTGTAATATGGCTAATTGTGTTCTTATTTTATTTTATTTTCTACTTTTTAATAATAAACTATTTAATTATTTTTTATTCAGTATATGTCTAAATGTAGCAAATGATGATTACTTAATGGAATTCTCGAATGATCTGTCGGTACCAATTTTACTAATGTAGATTTTATCAAATATAACTGAGGTTATTTATGCAATTTGAAGAAAAATAAAAGAGTACACATTCAAATTTATATAAAGTACCCATCATGACCAACTTCAGTCATTTGAGTTTTAATAAATTTTGTTCACTATTGGTAATTTTTCATGTTTTAAAATTTTGCATATGTATACTGGCATTAAATTGGATGTAATTGATAATGTATTATGCTTAACTTTTGTAAATTATTAAAGTAATAATACAAAACCTAAGACCGCCTAGGTGCCGCCTAGGCGCCCGCCTAGGCACCCGCCTAGGCCCCTGGGCGCTAGGCACCTGCTCGCCGCCCGCCCAGCGCCTAGCGATTTTTAGAACACTGACAAATGGAACAATCAATAGTGAAGAGAACAAACAAATTCTACAACAAAAGAAGTTTTCAAAATTTTAACAAATTTGTTGAAGTTATCAAATTTGCTGAAGTTACCAAAATTTTAACAATGTTAACTTCTTGAAAATTTTTGCTAGAATTGAATAACTTAAAGCTTGTTTCAAAAGCATTGGAGTCAAAATCTGAGACGAAGTGAAGAATGGATCCGAGGGGTTGCAGAAGCAATCAAACCAAGAGAAGGGAGGATGCGAGAGAAAAGATTTGCTTGTTTGTTTTGCGAGAATGAAGATGTGAGAAGGGAGTAAGCAATCGAACTAAGATAAGGAGTTGAAATGATTTTGAATGGGGGAGAAATGTTGTTTCGATTTTGAGAGAGAAGAGATAAACATTTCAATTGAATGGGGGGAAAAATGATGTTTTATTGTTTATATAGGTGATATGGGAAAGAGTGGTGGTGTTGGAGAGTAAAATGGTGTGATATAGTACTCTTGGTAGTGTGGAGTAGTCGTTGCCTAATTAAAAGCACTACCAGAAATAGAACATTTACGCATAGCTCTTAGGGAGAGATTGACTCCGTCATTCCAAAGAAGGGAGAGTCCAGTAGATAGCCCGAGAAATATCTACATTAATTCCATTAGCAAACTTTAAAGATCTTCTTATAGCACCCATTTTGGAAGTTTTGAGTTTTTGTTTCCATCAATAAGCATATATCTGGATTCTGCTTCCTGATGAGACCCTTTAGGGTCTGCAAAGGAGGAAGTCATTCCCCTACAATTCCAAAAGAAGATTATTAAGATGATAGTGGATTTTGGAGGGAACTAACACTTAAAACCCATGAGAATGATTGCTAACATTGTCATCTGAAGCTAAATTCACTCAACACTGGTTCATCATCAGAGTCCATCATATTATCAATATTTGCAATTTCATAACCACCTTTCATCTCTTCATCATAAGATAAAGATATGATAATTTCATGCTACCACCAAAATTACATGATGTTCAGCCGATTTAGACAATTTTTTCATTCCCCAGTGTGTTTTACATTATTGTGATCTCTTTCTTCTTCATCACTGCCTTCTATTACAAGAGGTTTCTAAGGGTTTTCACTAATTCCAGGTCCATGTACGGTAAGGCTAAGCTTCATTTTCCTGGGAGGGGGGGGGGGGGGGGGGGGGGGGGGGCATCATTATGCCCACGCTCGATTTTGGCTATTCTTGCCATCAGCTCAAATAGGCATGTGGTTATCTTCTTATAGTACACTCAAATAGCTTTTTAAAGTCTAGATCTTCTTCCACTTCACGTACCAGGGTTGCAACTTCACGATCATGCACTTCCTTAGCTTAGGAGCCATGGTGGGAACATTGGACATCTCATTCTCACAATTATTGAGTGTGGTGCATGTGGTGGAAGGGTCAGAGGGGAGAAGAGAACACAATGGGGTTCGATGAATTGATTGATATATGGTGGAGGTGTTTTGAGGAAGGAGATGACGATTATGAGTGTTTTGAGAAACTAGACATAGATAGGTGTGCAGGGAGGGGTTTGAATTTGTGTACTCAAATTGCTTATAGATTTAGAACATAGATCTAATGGATCTTTTATTTGCACAATCACACAATAATGAATAGAGTGCAAGAAATAAAAACACACTGATGCAGTTGATTTCTGCTCCCTGCTTTGACCTAATCCCGCTAACCTGTTAACCTGCACAAGTAACGCACGTGAGCCACGGACCACCGTTGTGGTTGCCGATGACACTCCAATGCTAAAGTCAGACATGGATCTGAGGAAGGTGCAATGTTGTATCATGGAATTTGTAGCGTACCTTAACTTACCAATCTCATGTCTTATTTATAGTGCAAGGAGTCATGGTTCTATCAAGCCATTGAGGGCGTAGTTAATGAGATCTTCGTGGAGATCCTTATTTAATTAGGAGTCGTTCTGTAGGAGGGAAGTTTCCTATTAAACTTGTGCTCCTAGATAGGTGGGAGATAGTTCCCAATGCGAGAGCAATGCGTAGAAGGAAGATTCCTTGTGTGGGATACACTCTGGTATTTGTTTCCTAGTTGTAAGCAAAGAGCTGCTATAGTTGCCCGTCTGAAGCTGATCCTTGAGATACTTGCCTTAGTAGGACTTAGGGGTATTGAGGATAGCTGTGAGATGTGTGGGTCTAGCATGCTGCGAGAGTTTGGGTCCATCTAGCAGACTGAAATGGGCGAGCTTAGAACCGCTTGGGCGGGATCAGTGTTGGGCTGATGTTGGGACCCATAATTTCTCAAGGTCATCATGACACGTGTATGGGTCAGGGGTGTGACCATTTTTATGTATCACCAGCTTCTTCCCCCAAGTTTGTGGGCCGTCACATCGGTTCACTAAGTCATCTCTTGAAGGAATGCGCCGCTCATGATGATTGAGTCTAAATCATTGCTTGAGCCACGCGCTGCATTAATTGAATGTCGGTCCAGTGAAAAAGAGGCGGGAGCCAAATCTCTATTTAGGTCATCCGCAGTGTAGAGTCTGACTCTTCTACTTTCTTTGATGTTGTAGAGACCGCTCTGATTAAAAATGATTGTTCATCGTCTTCATGGCTCAACAAAACCTTCTTGACAAAGCAACCTTGGCCAAGGGCCTAGAGTTTTTCGTAGATAGGTTCTTGTCCGAGCTTGACCTTGCCAAAATTCGTATAAAGTATTGGGTGAGGACCTGCCGTTGTATGTCCTGACGGGTGACCAAACGTTGATGTCACCTCCAGCCAGTTTCATCTGCTTTCATCATGGGATGTTTCAAACTAGAGTGCATTTTTCAGTTCTGGACGTGATTTTGGAGTTCTTAGATCTCTTGGGGATTCCTTCGACCCAGTTGGGGCCTATTGGATATAGGATCATCCTCCTGATTCTGATCAATGCTGAGGAGGCCGGCGTCACCGTGACTCCACGAGTAATTCAGTTGTTGACTTCTCCCCGGCTGAAGGGTAACGTTGTCTGTAAGATGACGTTACTGGCTTGCTTTGTGAATATGCCCGATGATTTCAAGTTCTGGCAGAAGTATTGCTTCTTGGCCGCTACAGATTCAAAGTATTTTGATGCAATGGTCATTTGCTTGAGGATGAGGTCCTGTGTTAGAAATGGGTTGCCTTCAGCACGACCCGCTCTAGTGAGACAAGAGCGCGAGTCTGCTAAGCGTGGCAGGGTAGAGACAGATATGTCCAGCTTGTAAAAAGATTACCTACAGCTTGCAAGGGTTGTAGACAGGTCGAATCTCAGTGACGCGCAGGCTGAAGTATTCAATGATCGTCTGGTGCGGGTCGCAATGGTTGTTTCTGTTGTTGCCGATTAGCGCTGGGCTGTTTCGGCAGAAGGCTTCTGTGAAGACATGCCTGATGTTGTGGAATCTAATCGTCCCACTGGTTCAGTTTCTGATAGTGGTTGTGGTGTCCGGGCCAGGTTTCCCTTAGTCCTTATTGGTCATCGACTCGTTCCAGGCCACAGCTAGAAGTATTGGAGGGTTCTTTGGATAATTCACTCCCTCATCTCTCTCCAAAACCCGTCGAGCCGTCTTGCACCAAAGGTTGGATGTTCATGACAAAGGAAAGGCCACAGAGGAAAGTCTGAGGACAGCAACAACTGTGAAGGGTGGTGCTGGCGTAATTCTTGAATTCACAGGTCTGGCACCAAGAAGTGGACGTAGAGTATGCTTTAAGGAAGCATATAAGCAGGTGTCACAGCTGGGGGATGGATTGCGCTCCAAAACTGGAAGAGGATACGCTAGAAGGGTGTATGGACAAGGGCTTGAAATACATTATGTTGGGTATGTCTTACTTGAGCCACGTGGCCGTTGTTAGGACGAAAATTGAGGCAGCTCGTGAAAGGGTATACACCTAGGAGCCTGTCTTCTCGCACATGCAGGCCCTTTATTCTGATGCGTTTTATGAAGTTGATCGGCTACAGAAGCAGGCTGAGGAGAAGAAGCTGGATCAGTCAACCGTGGCCCCTGATATTCAAGGGGCTTTTCTAGAGGTCCTTGAGCGTGATCTGTCAGAGGCGGTGTTCAAGAGAGATAGACTCAAATAGAAGTTGGATCGGACTCGCCGAGATGTAAAAGTTGCATAGGAAGCTGTAAGGCATATTCTAAATTGCGGTCTTTTGCTGAAGAGAATGAATTGAAGAAGGATGACTGGGCTACTCAGAAGAAACAATTAGAATCCGATGTGGAGTTCTATGCCTGAGTGGCGAGAAAGGCCGAGGACTCAGCTTGATTCATGTTTGTTGCCGTTGTTTCGAAGGAAAGTCGTGGTCGAATGGCGAGCAACTTGGGGCTCCCACCTTCCAAACCATCTATGCCCGAGCAATGTGTGCTACAGATTCGGGGAGTGAAGGTTTGGCGACTATGATGAATAGCAGTAGCCCCGTGGTGGGTCATCGACATCAGTTAAGGACTGACTAGTCTCCCACCTTTCGAACCATCTACACCCACCTCGCACGGTGGGGGCTACAAGTTCGAGTAAAAAAGGTTTGACGACCAGGCTGAAAAACAGTGGTCCCTTGGAAAGTCGTCGAGATCAGTTAGGGACTGACTAGGCTCCCACATTCCAAATCATCTACACCTGTGCGCATCAAGCTATAAATTTTGGAGTTTTTGTCGGCCACGCTGAAAAGCAGTGGTCCCGTGGCAAGCCATCAGAATCAGTTTGTGGCTGACTAGGCTCCCACCTTCTATACTATCTAAACTCGGGTAATGGGAGCTACAAATCTAGGGTTGGTAATTTGGTGGCCATGCTAAAAAGCGTTGGTTTCATGGTGAGTCGTCAACTGACTAGGCTCCCATCTTCTAAACTATCAACACTCGCTCAAAGGGGGGGGGGGGCTACAAGTCCAGGGTTGGTAATTTGGCAGCCACGCTGAAAAGCGGTTGTCCCGTGGCGAGCCGTCGAAATCAGTTCGGGACTAACTAAGTTCCCACCTTCCAAACCATCTACACCCTTGCAGTGGGGGCTACAAGTCCAGGTTTGGTAACTTGGTGGCCACGCTGAAAAGCGGTAGTCCCGTGGTGAGCCGTCGGAATCAGTTTGGGACTGACTAGGCTCTTACCTTACAAACCATTTACACCCTTGCAGTGGGGGCTGCAGGTCTGGGGTTTTGATCAGAAACTTTCGTTGTCAGTTGTCACCAGCTAGGCTTAGCTGATTGAATTCGGTGATCATTGACCGTGAAGGGAGGCAATGATCCCTTGCAAGTCTTCATCACCAGGCGTGATAGCGATGATTAGACTCCCACTTCCTAGACCATGGAGATCCGCGCTGAATGGACTAATTGTTGGGAGATACCGAAAGCCATCGTCATCATCTTTGGCTGACTAAGCTTACTAGGTTGGAGAGGGGTTCTGCCTGTTTGAGGGCGTCTAAACCCATGTCCCCAAGTGTTGCGCACTGTGTGGATGATATTTCCTTACAATAAACAACGATTCGTAGGTACGGTCCATGTGTCAAGGTTGTTTTGGATTTGCGCTCGTGCCAAGCATGTAGTAGAATATTGTTTGAATGGTGGGCCGAGTGGATGAGCCTTTGGGCTCGCAAAGGAAGATTTAGGGTTTTCTGTACGGTTGCGTTATGTGTACGACATAGATTGCGCGGTGACACTTGTATGGCGTAAGCATCGAGACGGTTGAGTACCGGTTAATCCCCCTGAATTGATGGGGTTGCATGCAGCGCCATTAATTGAGTGAACGTGGTTTGCACACTTTCCTTGGGAACCACCGTTTCTTCATTTCCCACACAGTATTCTATGGTTAACAGTTAATGTAGAAGGCCCGTTTAGTGAACCATTACGCCTATATAATGGTGTTTTCCAATCGTTATAGGTACTATATTTCGCGGAGCTTATCTCCTGAATGTTCTTATTTGATGAAAATGCTTTGGGTTTTCCAAAGGGTGAAGGGAGATCTCTAGCAATAAAGTCCTCGAATGTTCTGACATTTGTACTGATCAAGCACCACAATAGTTGTTGTTATGCATGGTGACTTGTTCTAGGTGGGCACGTAGTTGATCTGTTGAGGTCTTGTAATGTCTTCTCATATCGCGGAGAAGTAGTATAGATTTGTTGCCAAGGGAGATGCCTTGGTGTTACTTCGTGCCACTTGCATCCGTATGTGTGTGGATCCCGCTGCTAACTAATGGCTGATCGAAGTGTTAGCCGATGTGCGATGCTTCTAGGTGTGGTCTCTCTTAGTCAGTCCTGGCGTCGTCTATGGGAAAAATGGCCTCGCTTGGCATCAATGTGAGACCTCATCGGCTTCGCCGCTTGTGGCCATCCTCATTTGCCTTCTTCCATCCCCCTGTATGGCAACGACTGTCTGAGGAAGTCTGCTAGGGGAGTGGGATGTCTCTTGTGGAAATCAACAGTCAAATGTAAGGCATACAACGCCGTTGTACGGGAACTTTTCTGTGGTGATTCAAGGGAGCCATTTGGCCGCTTGGTCCTCTCAATTCCCTCTGACACCTTGTCTTTATCTTGGGAAGGGGTTGAGCGAAGTTTGTTCGCATATATTTTTTGTCACTTGCAAATAGCTTGCATGTCCTCCTTCGGACACCTTTACGTGGTCAGGTTGTCTAAGCGGGTCTTTTACTTCGTGTCGCACTGTATTCAGATGCTTGTAGTATGTAGCCTTTTGTATCCACCTCAAGGCGCTTGTTGTTACATCTTTTCAATAATCACATAAGTTTTTAAGAACTAAAACTCTACATTGACTAGGGAAAGGGAAACAAATGACTGAAAGTAGACTAACTGTTGACGGAGAGAAATTGATCTCGACCTTGAAGTGAATTTTGTTTGCTTTTGTGGATTGTTCAGTGGACTGTCACGATGCTTCAGAGGTTACTGAAGAGTAAACCTTATAGAGGGATCAAACTCTATACCGACGAAAAGTAGGGGGATGTATTCTCGCTCGCCTTGGCCTTTTCGTTTTGTTGGGAGGAAGAGCTTATTGCTCCTACGTTTTTTGAAGGCGATGCTTCCGCTGTCGTTTGGCCCGATACTGGTTCAGGCTGCCCCACAGTATGTAGTTGGATCTGGAAGCATTCTATTTATTTCAGAGCGACGTAGTGGCAGTCTCGGGCCTTAGGTTGGTCTTCGCATGTTGTCCCTTTTCGAGTGGTTAGCAGTGTACTTAACACACTGGTGAAGGGTGAAGACTACTGCCTTCATCTGGTGGAGCCATGGTTTTCCCAAGATAAGGTTGTAGGTCGACGGTGCGTCTACAATCATGAAGTTCAGAAACATGACCTTTCTTAGCTGCGACTCTCCTACCACTGTTGCCAACCTTATCTTTCCGATCGGAAAACACTTTCTCCTCTGAATCCAATTTGCGGGTAGTCTGAGTACGTCAAGTTTTCCTCCTTGAGGTCCATATTGCGCAACACATTGTAGAACAGGGCATTGAGTGAGCTTCTTGCGTCCACCAGAGCTCTCTTTACCTCCCACCTTGCAATGGAGACCGAGATGACTAGGGAGTCATTGTGCGGCACTTGAAGTCTTTCGAGGTCTTTGTCCATAAAGCTCAAGATGGGAATGAGGCTTTGTACCCATGAGTAATAGATGTGTTTGTCCTCGTCTGCAGAATGCGTCCGCATCTCCAGTAGAGTTCGCTTGCGGGACCTGTACGACTAATTTTCATTCGGTTCGACTTCAAGAAGGACTTATATTATCCTTGGAGTCTCCTTCGGTATTCCTTTAACTGACTCCCCTTGTCCCTGGTTTGTTCTGGTCGCTTCTCAGAGTTTAGGAATTCTTTTAGTTTGCCTCTGAAGATCCAATACTCAACCTCATACCTCAGACTCTTGCAGTCATTGATATCGTGGCCAAACTCTTTGTGTACGCGCAATAATTGCCATTGTCATGCTTGGAGGGGTCTCCGCGCTGCTTCGGGGTCCACTTTAGATCCTCCCAGTTTTTCGTGGAGTTTAGCACGCTTGACAAGTTAGGATTTAGGGGTGTCACAACTCTGGATCCAACGTAGTTGGTTGATTTCTCTAGCCTGGACCGATTTGGGTCTATTGTCACTGCGCTTCCTCTTGGTCCGTTCCTCATCCTCGTGTTTCTGTCCCTCCTTGTCCTAGGGAGGAGAGGGCTTCTTCTCGCCTTCGATTTCCCTCTTCACGGTTCTCAGCTTCTCCAAAGTAATATGCTTTTAAGCGCTCTTGAAGAGCTCTGTCATGTCTAAATGGGGTTCTAAGGTGAGGTATTCGTAGAGCTTTCCTTCCTTGAGGTCCGCAGTGAGGGTTGTCACGGCCGTGTCATTGATGAGAGTCAGCTCGTTGTGGAAGCGGGTGACATACTCTCTAAGTCTCGTGGGACCTCTGCTTTAGAGAGAGTATGTAATGTGGGCCTTTTCGGAAATGTTGGATCTTTACAAAATGTATCAAGAACTCCTTTGCCAGTGTTTTGAAGGAGTTGATTGACTTCAGCAGAAGGTTATGGAACCGTGTCAGTATAGAGCTTTTCAAACTAGTTGGAAAAGTTTTGCACATGACAGACTCAGATCCTTCTTTCAAGGTCATTACGTGTTGGTAATGGTGCAGATGGTAGAAAGGATCAATGGTTCCATCGTAGAAGTCGAGCTTCCGGGGAGTGAATTTCCTCTGAAGGGCCTCATTCATGATCCGATCCACAAATGGTGGGACGGAGAGATGGTACAGTACATTTGGATCACGCGCCGATCTATGGAGGGGGTTTTGATGGTCGAGTCTCTCTTCCTTGGCGGCGAGCTTATCCTTAGCTGTGCAGCCTCCCCTAGTCCAGGGAGAATTGGCGGGGGCTTGGCTTTCTTGTGCTTGCTCCCTGCCATCCTCTGAAGACGGAGGTCCACGATGTTCCTGGTCTCCATTGGCAGGTGGTGGATTTTGTCGGGTGAAAGCCTCCACCGCCGTGGCTATCTGTTGTATTTGAGATGACAGCCTATCGATTCGGGGGTCCGTTGTTGCTGTCGTCGGCGCGAGGGCGTGAGTCTGCAGCCCGTGTATGATCGGAGCTGCTAAAAGCGGAGTGTTGTGCCCACCAAAGCGTTTGATGTGTCCACCTGTTCTCCATTGTTGCGTGACCTAGTGGTCACCATTTCTATGGGTTTTAAAAGGAAACGACGCTAACAAAAAGTTAAGAACTCTGTCGTCCCCATGGACGATGCCAAACTAATGCATCGATTTCCGCTCCTTGCTTTGACCCAATCCCGCTGACCTGCACATGTAACGCACGTGAATCACGGACCATTGTTGTGGTGGCCGATGACACTCTGATGCTAAAGTCAGACAGGGATTTGAGGAAGGTGAAAAACTCTAACAAGGAATTTGTAGCGTACCTTATCTTTCCAACGTCATGTCTTATTTATGGTGTAAGGAGTCCTAGTTCTACAGGCCATCGAGGGCGTAATTTAGGAAAGAGATCTTCGTGGAGATCCTTTGCTAATTTGGAGTCGTGCTATAAAAGGGAAGTTTCATGTTAGCCTTGTGCTCCTAGATACGCGAAAGATAGTTCCCAATGCGAGAGCAATCCGTAGAAGGAAGATTCCTTGTGTGGGATGTACTCTAGCATTTGCTTCCTAGTTGGAAGCAGAGAGCTGCTATAATTGCCCGTTCGAAGCTAATCCTCGAGATACATGGCTTAGTAGGACTTACGGGTATTGATGATAGTTGTGAGATGTGTGGGCCTAGCATACAGTTCGGGTTTGTCTGGCTGACTGAATTGGGCGGGCTTAGAACCGCTTGGGCCGGATCACTATATGACTGATGTTGGGGCCCATAATTCCTCGAGTATATCATGACACGTGTACGGCTCAAGGGGGGTGACCGTTTTTATGTATCATCACACATGATGTAACATGGTTCACTTATGAAGTTTTAAGGTCACTCAAGGCACTTACCAAACTACACACGGTTCCACAATGTGTGAGTTCTCCACTTGCAATCAACTTTTATACACAGAAGCTTGCTTCAATGAGCTTTCTCCACGATCTTAACAATGTACCAAGACCACGACCACTACTTGCATAAACACAAACGAATATGTGAAGTTTCTAACACGTGAAAGACTTGTGAAAAAAAATCAGGTGTATGCTATTTAGAAAATATGTGCAAAGGATCTAAAAAACACTCTCTTTTGATGTTGAAAGTTAAAGCTTTCTAACTCCAAAGTCGTGCCTTCAACATCCCTTGGCTCTCTTATTTATAGAGTTGTGAAATAGCCAAAAAGAGAAGAGTTTAAATAGAAATAATATGTTGGAAATATATTGTGCTCCATCAGTCTTCATTGTACGAGCTATCTATCCGATGATCGAGCTCAAATCAGGTTGATTGGACGAGCTCAACTTCGAGTCATTTACTTGATAGGTCGAGCTTTAATCTTGACATATTTTCTTAATAGATCGAGCTCTATCACTGACATATTTTAATTGGTCGATCCAATCGACACTTATAAAGATCCAACACGTTAGTTTGTAGGCATTTTTAGTTGAATTATTTTCAAATAATTTTTGTAATTGAAATCCTTCAATCCATTTTAACAATATGTTCTCGTCTTTGATTTATAAAGGCCATTCTGACTTATCGACTTATACGCCGTCTTCAGCTCATGGTAAAACTCACTTAGTAGAATACTCATTTTGACACAAAATAATATCAACCTAAACTCTGGAGGTTTCAGTCACCCTCTTTGATTTATTTTGTGAGAAACCCAACATCTACCTATGCTCAACAAAATTCATGTTAAGACAAGTAAATTGCATTAGAAAAAAAAATGGATTCTTTTCTCATTAATCACATCCAACATATCTAACCTAAACCCTAGTTTTCAAAAGATGCGCAATGTGACTTGTCGTAACGATACGTCAAAACCTGTGAACAAAAAGACAGATACCTATGACACATTGGGTTAGAATATACAGATATAAATGTTATGACCCATACTCAACCTTTTGTCACAAATTAGCAAAGGGCAAAATTAAAAGAAAATAATTAATTTCACTTCTCCGACTTGAACGAGTAAAAAAAATTACTGGTGCAAGCACTAGTTGAAATAAAAATGCAACAAACAAAATTACTGGTGCAAGCACCATTTCCCAAACCAAAAACTGAAACTCAACATGGTTTCAAAATGAAACCAAATGGACCAAATAGTAAAATTTTGAATCATAACCAAAATAATTTTGTTGACCATCCTTTATGAGTTTCTTTGGTGGCCTTGATGTCCGATGTCGCGTATCTGAATCAATGAACATAATAAAACCTTCATCGTCCATAGTCTCACTAGACGTAGAAACAATATCTGTAGAATTAGAATGAGATGGACTATGAGCACCAGCAACATTTGTAGTTACAAAAGTCTACTCTCATACTATGGGCTAAATAGAATGAATCCCAAAGGGAATAAATTCCCTTGTGTGAATGATGACATTTGAAACGGTGGCATCTAGGGAGTCTCCAGATGTTAGTCTGGATATGCTGGAGCTAGAGTTGGAGATGGAAGATAATACACAATTTAGGATTTCACCATTGATTCAATGTTGCGAATTGGAAGTCGTTGATGTTTTGCACCATATTCTCGGACTCCCTAGACTTGTGTAAGATGGCTCAAATGATCATCAGTAGTAGTTAACTACTAAAAAAAATCCCCTTTTGCGACGACTCGTAGCGCGACGAGGGAAGTTTTGTCGCTCAAAATTATCATGGCGCGACGACATATTTAATATTGTCACGCAAGTACAAAAAATAGGTAAATACTTAACGCGACGAGCGGTTTCGTCACGTCATAACCTCTGTCGCGACGCAGTTAAAGCCTTCGTCGCATACCTAATATGCGACAACGTGTCGTCACTTAAAACCAAATATTTTGTCACCCTAACATACCTAGGGCTACGTGTCAACCACTTTAAACAACCAACTTTAATATCCTCGGGCGACACACTATTTCGTCGCCTAAATATAGCTTACGCGACGCACCAGAAGCCTTCGTCGCCTAAAATTTAAGCGACAAAGTATTGTCGCTTAAACCCAAATACTTTGTCGCCCTAACATACATATTGCTATGTGCCGGCCACTTTGAACAACATCCTAGGGCGACAAACTTTGTCATCGCCTAAAGATATCTTATGCGACGAAGCGGAAATCTTCGTCGCCTAAAGTATTCACAACAAAGATACATCCTAGGGCGACGAATGTCTTCATCGCCTACAGATAGCTTACGCGACGAATAGGAACCCTTCGTCGCATCAAGTATTCACAATAAAGATTCGTTGCTTAAAGAGAGCCGGTTCATTGCCTAAAACATCCTTCGGCGACAAACTTTGTCGTCGCCTGAAGATAGCTTACGCGACGAATTGGAAAGCTTCGTCGCCTAAAGTCTTACATCCTAGGGCGACAAACGTCGTCGTCGCCTAAATATAGCGTACGCGATGAATAGGAACCCTTCGTCGCATCAAGTATTCACAACAAAGATTTTTCGCTTAAAGAGAGCCGGTTCATCGCCTAAAACATCCTAGGGCGACAAACTTTGTCGTCGCCTGAAGATATCTTACGCGACGAATTGGAAAGCTTCGTCGCCTAAAGTCTTACATCCTAGGGCGACAAACGTCGACGTCGCCTAAAGATAGCGTAAGCGATGAATAGGAACCCTTCGTCGCATCAAGTACTCACAACAAAGATTCGTCGCTTAAAGAGAGCCAGTTCATCGCCTAAAACATCCTATGGCGACAAACTTTGTCGTCTCCTGAAGATAGCTGTCGCGACGAATTGGAAAGCTTCGTCGTATAAAGTCTTCCCAACAAAGATTCGTCGCTTAAAGCGAGCAGGTTCGTCGCACAAGCTCTGACCTGTTCATCTTCTCCACGAATTAGAATAATCATGTATGCGTTTTTCACTATTTTCTCCTCTCATTTTATTCTTTTTCTCTGCTCGATTCATTTCTCTCACTATATACTCCAACTTCCAGCACTTAATTTGGCTCCGTCTTCTCTTTGTGTCGCCGGCGCCGGCCACACCTCCAATCTTCTCTCTCTTTCACTTGGAAAACGGTGAGGAAATTGTTAATTTTTTTATTTTTTGAAATTTCATGAAATTAGGTTGCTATCATGTGGATTTTTGGGAGTGTCTCACATTGTTTTTCGAGTGCATACTAGATATTTATTAATTAATAATATCTACATCGTCCACTTGAAGAATTGTAATTGAGATGCTGCTGAAATTTTTCCACATTGAAACCTAATCGCATTAGTGTCGTTAACTCTCTTTAATTCTCATGTTTTGTTTATAAACTGAAAACAGGCGTAATGGAAAGACAGTGGATACAAAATCAGGACAAATGTTGTGATGAATATTTAAATGGGATCGAGAGCTTCATTGAGTTTGCAAGGGCACATGTCACTGGTACGACGAATCATATCAAGTGTCCGTGTCAATGTTGTAACAATTGTTTGTGGCAGACATTCAATATGGTTCGATATCATTTGGCGAGGTATGGGATGATTCTGAATTATATGAGGTGGATTTATCATGGGGAGCAACGAGAATTTGGTTCGACTTCATCGAATTCTCAGCCACTTGTGCCGCACATTGATGAAACGTCCATGAATGATAATGACCAAGTTATGGGTATAATAAATGACGCTTATCCATATGCATCGATGAACGAATATGGCATTGATGATATGGTAGGAGATATCGTACCTCCCAACATGCTGCAAAGTGAAGAGTTAGAAAACTATGAAAGACTGTTGAAACAAGCCCAACAAGCATTATACCCCGGTTGCACAGAGTTCTCCCTGCTTACTGCCATTGTGGAGTTGATGCATTGCAAAGTGAAACATCATATGTCGAATAAGTGTTTTTCTCATTTAATGGGAATTATGAAGCGGATGCTTCCGAAGGAAAACGTTTTGCCTGAGGATTATCGTAACGCGCAGAAATTGTTGAATGGTCTTGGTTTGGGGTATCAAAAGATTCATGCTTGCAAATACAACTGTGCATTATTTTATAAGGAAATTGAAGGGATGGATGCATGCCCTGTGTGCAATGAGCCAAGATATAAGCCTAATTCTGGTAATAAAACGAAGAAAATTCCACAAAAGGTTTTGCGTTATCTTCCACTGAAGCCCAGATTGCAGCGACTGTACATGTCGACGCACACTGCGAGTCATATGAGATGGCACAATGAAGGAAGGGTTGATGATGATTTTTTGGGACATCCTGCAGATGGAGAGGCTTGGAAAGCATTCGATACTATGTATCCCGATTTTGTAGAAGACCCGCGCAATGTCAGATTGGGGCTTACAACTGATGGATTTAATCCGTTCGGGAATATGAGCTCTACTCACAGCACCTGGCCCGTCGTTGTTGTTCCTTATAACTTGCCCCCTTGGATGAGTATGAAAAAAGAATTTACAATGATGACTTTATTAATTCCCGGTCATCCCGGAAAGGACATTGATGTTTATTTGCGGCCGTTGGTTGATGACTTTATTAATTCAATTACTGTACAAAGGCCGTTGCCAGGTGATTTTATTCAAGTGTCGTTGGTTTGATACAAACCCACATAAAGCCGGGAGTATTAAACGAGAATATGGTCTAGTAAGTGTGAACACAAACACACTTTGGTACGAGCATGATCCTTTTATTTTGGCGACTATGGCAAAACAAATTTTTTATCTAGATGATCTTAAAGCCGGTGGTGGATGGAAAGTAGTCCAGACGATCCAACACAGAAGTATATGAGACATTCCTGAAAAGGCTTCTGATGATCACAGTGATGACGACATCGCTGATCAAGAGAATTCATCTTCAAGCATTCCCATTATCCAACAGCCATTTGAGTTATTTGTCGAACTTCCTCCAATTGATGGCGAATATGATGTTGATGTATCACCTGCAAAAGATGGAGTTTTTGAAGAATCTGAGGCAACCATGCAAAAGTGATTACTCTACTGATTCAGATTAAATACATTTGAAGGAATATAATTTATTAGGTCGTTTACAAGATGTTAATAATATTATGTATTTTGTTAGTTCATTTAATTAAATTTGTTAATGTACTATGAATTTTTTACCATAAATTTGTTAAATGAATGTCGAAGTTCAATTAATTAATTAAATAATGATATAAAAAATTTTCTCTAAAATAAACAAATGTGATGTTTGTGCGACGAAATTAGAATATTTCGTTGCACAAAATGCTCCCCCCTTAAAATATTTCTGGCGGCAAAAAAATTGGGGTAAAATATTTCGCACGAAATTAGAATAATTCTGGCGGCAAAAAAATTAGGGGTGAAATTTTGAATACCGGCACGAATTCTCTGATATATAGCGATGAAGGTTTCGTCGCGCAAACTCAAACCCATTTTATCAAAACTCAAATCCACGTCTCCTCACTCTGTCGTCCCCAAATCACAGCAGATGTAGAGTTCGTGATTGCTTCTCTAAGTTCACCGCCCCACCACCGGATGCATCTCCCTTCCCCTTCCTCTCTTTCCACCACAAGCTTCCCACCACCGCCTTCCTCTCTCGGCCGAATAACCCCCAAGTCACACCGAGCAACCTCTCCACCTCCCCTATAGCTCCTCCCTTCCCTCCCTTTGTCGAGCAACCCTATTCTTCCAATCTTGTTGGATTCCTCTCATTGTAAGTAGATTCCTAAAACCTGCACTGATGATATCATGCTTTGTTTTTCTTAAAAGTTGTTTAATTTTTCTAAAATTTGTTTGTATATTCTCACTACTACAAATATAGGCTTGCATAGCGCTTAAAAATAGGCTTAGATAGCGCTTTTTAGCGCTATCTAAGCTACCGCTATGGTAGCTTAGATAACGCTCAAAAAAGCGCTATGCAAGGCGCGTACTTGAATAGCGCTTAGTTAGATAGCGCTTTATTAAGCGCTATCTAAGCGTTGATTTTTTTTTAATTAACTTCAATAGCGCCTTAGAAAGCGCTATGTAAGTGCTAATTTTTTTTTTAAATTAGCTTGAATAGCGCTTTGATGAGCGCTATTTAATTTTGTTGATTTTTTTTTAATTATCTTCAATAGCGCTTTCTAAAGCGCTATTTAATTTCGGTGAATTTTTTTTATTAACTACCATAGCGCTTTTTCGGATGAATGTCCCAAGAAGTTCTACAATGTAAATTAAAAAAATATTACGCTATTTAATTTTGGAAAGATTAAGCAGAATTGAATGAATATCCCAAGAAGTTCTACAATGTAAACTAAGTGAAGCTTTCCAAGTCTGCTTCATAAATCATGGCTAGATCACTCTCTCTCATAACTACCCACATGTCTAACCTAATTAATTATTCTGCAATCCCTTGTAGGTCTTCCTGGAAGTTTGGCCCTCAATATGGATCCATCAGGAAGTACCAGCTTCTTCAATAAGTTGAAGTCATGGTGCCCAGGCTTGTCACTGCATGAAACAATACCAAAGATAAGAATCGACACATATTGAGTTGTCCATTGGCACAGAACATAGAAACTTTAGAAGATCATGATACCTGACATAAATAGCACAGCCTCCAATTGTGCGAGCTGCTCCATGGTATTCAGCCATTGGATGAAGGCTCTGGTGTAAAACACATTTCGTTAAAATGGTGTTCTTAGATCGAAAATAAAACAAAGTTAAGACAAACAATCAAGAAAGTTATGGTTTAGCTCACATGAAACATGTCCCAATCTGGCTGCATAAACTCCCCAAGGAAGACAGTGTTGTAAGCAACAGATGCAATATGAATCGTATGAGATGCTGGATCTTTTGGTCAAAAATCATCTGATGCTCTTATTACAGCTGTCCGCTTTGCACTAAAAACACAAAGTCACAAGATATATGGTCATCACATTCAAAAAAGACGATTTTCTTGTATATGATAAGAGAACAAACACTCCTTAAATTCCTAGAGGTATGCTTGTATAGAATGCATCCCATGTGCACCACCCAAACCAATTCAACAAGTCCGGAATCTTAATCATTCAAAAAGAAAAATAAGAAAAGTCAATGAACAGCCAATAACGAAGGAAACTAAGAAAGAATGTTTTATTGGGTAATTAACCTGGTTGCTAACAACTGGGATCCCATTTTCCAGGATAATCTGTAACCTCTCAGTGTCAAAGTTTGTCAAAGCCACTGTCTTGATTTTACCTACATATCTCTCCCCAAGATATCCAGTTAATAGAATGTATGAATCTCAGTAGGGAAAGAGCAGAACCATCACTAACCTTCTTCTTTTAGATCTGTGAGATGTTTAAGAGCATCAAGGTATCCAAGGTTGGAGTAATCCCACCTGTTTCAGGTAGAAATGAACAATAAGTCATACCAGTGTATATCTATGCATCTAGTGAACAGCTGGAAACAGGAAAATACCAGTGTATATCTATGCCTCTAGTGAACAGCTGGAGACAGAAAAATACCAGTGAAACTGAAGCATGTCCAAAGAAGCAACATCCATTCTCTTCCTTGAAACATCAATGCTCTTGCGCACATAGCTACTGGTCATTTTAACTGGAGGTGGCACCCATTTGGTAAGACTGAAATATAATCCCATAGAAAAAAAAAAAAAAAAAAAAAGAAGTTAAGTTAATCCAACCATTACTAACAAAATTTTATTTTCCCCATACTAATAATGATTTTGCTTGAAGAAAGAGACAAAACATATGAGAGAACCCAGCTTGCAACACTCCAGTGAACATTCTTGTAACAAACCTAGATCGCCCTCAGTCATGAATATACAAGTTGAGAAAAGGTATAAAAATCAGGGGAAGAATCAGTCTTGAGCTTCTTGTGACCTCCAATTCAAGATGTCAAATCGAGTGAAATTCCACTAATATAGCAAGAGACATATATAAATGGGAGAAAAAACATTCTCACACATGCAACTTTTTCATGGCATTTACAACAAGAGATTTTCATGGCACAAGAAGAGATGCGTGCATGGTGCTAAATAGCAGGAACTGTTCCTTCCTATAAATTTGAAGAATAACCACTAAATTATTTGAACTCCAAGTACAGAAGTTGCACTAACCCTCTTATATGTTCTAGAAATTCTGGCGGACGCTCTCTGCGTACTTTATTGATGAAAATGCCATACAGATCTTCAGCAGGCCCATCTGCAGAAGCAAACTAACTGAAATTGCTATCAATTATTGGAAATAAATCTAGAACAAGACAAATGAACAAAAAAGGGTGCATGTTAGGATACAAGCCCAATTTAAGGTAGGTTTAAACATTCAACTGGGGATAGTGCTTACGAGTAATATCATTAACTTTTTTGTGTTGAAAACAAAAATAAGAACATATTGACAGTGAGATGATCTCAGTTCCCAGTTGAACCAATGATGTAAAATGGCCTTTGAGTAAAGACTTGATGCACTTCTATGATGGCATTAGTCCATTCAGCGACAAAATTAAAATGGTAAATTCAAAATCATGCATCTTCTTTATAGCTGTATCATGAGTGTTTACAACATCAAAGATCATAACCCTTCACGAGATTGTTAGACATGGTGGCCAAAATGATACCAAATGAAGAGTTACCCTGGCAGCAGATAATGTCAATATCGTGACAAATCAATGACAAGAAACTAAATGGAAGAAGTAATATGAAAATAGAATGATCATACAAGTTAGTGTTCAAGGATTTTAGCTTACTCACAGTGGTCGGCCATGTCAAAAGTGGTAAGACCGGAATCAACATACCGAAGCATGGCATCCACAGCATCGTCTCTATCAATCCTATTTTTTGAAGTACTCTACCATCACATATCAAAAGACCCCAAATTATAAACCACGTCACATAAACTAAAAATCCCATCTTAGCATTATAATCAAAATCGCATAATAGAACAATGCATGGGAATCAAATTTACAACAAACAAACATCAACAGAAAAAAGGGATGAGTTTCTTACTCAAGTTTTCCAACTGGAAAGACGCGGCGACTCCCAGTGCATTGTTAACATCAAATTCAAACAATTCACATCAACTCAAGCATCCTTACGCTGGCGAAGAACATGACATCTTTTTTTCTTTGCACAAGTGAAAATTGTTAACATCAAATTCAAACAATTCACATAGTAAACACAATTACGAAGAACTAACCTTCATAACCACAATTACGAAGTAGAGCAAACACCAGATGGCGGGTTGAATCATCATTTTCCACCAAGAGAACCCTTAAGGTGGTGCGAGGGAGGAATCTTTCCCAACAAACAACTGAAACATGCGGTAGCTTCAGCGGTATCTGCACACAAACTTGCGCCTGTACATCTTTACCAACGTGTCCATTATTTACATTTTGATTACTCTTGTTATTTCTCAAATCCTTTTCCCCCACACCATCCTTCCCCTCCCTGACTACTCCACTCTTCATCTCCTCCTGCCTCGGACAATTAACTTCACACCCTCCCTCATCTTCATCCTGCGTTCTTCGATTATGAAATTCCCAAGCACCATTGGTGCTCAATGGGACACTCCCCATCAACCAGATTAAAAAAAATATGGTTGATGAAAAGGAGTCTTGAAATTTCACAAAATTCCTTCTTTATTCAGACTCTTGCACATCTACACATACGGATTCATCTCAAACCCTCTACAAACAAACTCTTCAACATAACCCCCAAAAAAATGAAAAGAGTGCAACTTTACCACTCGTATGAAGCAAATTCAGTCCAAATTGAATCCAAATCATCCACAAATCAAACCCTTTTAGGACACTTCAATCTGCAAACAAAACATCTCAAATCTCTGCAACAACTCACTCTTAACCTGCAATCACCACCAAATATTCATCAAGTAAAACCCTAATCCCCAACAAGGAATTAGAGTTTGGGGTGGTGGAGAAGATGAAGGAGTGAAAGGGGAGATGGACGGGAAGAGAAGGATTGAAGAATCTGAGTGCATCAGAGCTAATGAGTTGGAGTTTGGTTCGAAGAGAAGACAAGTTACCTCCACAGAAGAAGAGGGTTGCGAGTGGGAGGGAAGGTTCAGTTAGAGGCCTGCATAACCCCCAAAGCTCGAAAGCGAGAGAGAGTGAGAGCGGTGGAGCGAGGGAGGCAGGGAGAGCAATGGAGAGAGTGAGAGCAATGGAGATAGGGAGCAGGGCGAGAGAGAGGGAGGCAGAGCTACGCACAGAGGGGGGACGAGAGAGAGGAGGCGTTGTTCTCCCCTTCTAGGTTAGATCGAGCGGGCTTTTAAAAATTTGGGTGAAATAATAAGCGCTATTCTAAATGTAAGTAGCATAGCGCTTTGGAAGCGCTATGCAAGCACTTTAAAAGCGCTATGGTAGCTTTGGTAACGTTTTTTCTCATAGCGTTTTTTAAAGCGCTATCTAAGACATAACTAAGATAGCGCTTAACTGAAAAAAAAAATTAAAAGCGCTATTGTAGTGTTTTTTTTTTTTTTTTTTTTTAAGACAAATAAGCGCTATCCTAGTGCCCACTTGAATAGCTCTTTAAAAAGGCGCTATCTAAGTGGCGTTACCTAAGCTAATATTTGTAGTAGTGTCTGTTTGTATAATCTGTTTGTATAAACTGTTTAATCCGTTTGTATAATCTGCTTTTGTATAATCTGTTTGTATAATCTACTTGCAACCATGATTGCAACCACCTACCAGTCGACAACTTATGAGATAAATCTGGGGAACTTCCAAAGCTTAACAATGATCATAACTTTCTAATCTACCAATTGCTTGTCATGCTTAATAGTAATGGTTTTGATAATTGGATCACCTAAACAGGACTTGTATTAATGGTTAATGATGCAATTTGGTGTACTTTGCATGATTAATTTCAGATGTGTTATCTTGGTCAACTGATTTTTATGGCTTTACTTAAATCTTTATTCCAAAGGAAACAACATACATAATGCCTTTTTGTCTTAATTGTGTTTGGGAAACAAAATACATAATGCCTGTTTAACATGTTTGTATAATCTGTTTGTACAATCTGCTTAATCTGTTTGTATAAACTGTTTAATCTGTTTGTATAATCTGTTTAATCTGTTTGTAGTGAGACTGACCCAAGGAAATACCATCCTCTGTCCCGGTAATTCTAATGCCCAAAATCATCGATCTTAGCTTCTTCTAGATCTTTCATGTCAAAATTTTGACAAAGTAGGTGCTTTGTTTCATTAATAACATTAATGTTAGAACAAATATTAACAAGTCATTTACATACAAACAAATCTTAATGCATATATTATCAACAATCTTATAGTATATGCATTTATCACTCATTGATTCTAAAGCCATTAGAGATTACCAATGTATTCATGCCACTGCTTAGATGCCTCTTTCAGTCCATACAGAGATTTCACTAATTTACATACCTTGTGTTCCTGATCAGGAACAACAAAACCTTCAGTTGATCCATTTAAATTTCTTCATCCAGGTGCCCATTAAAAAAAGTTGTCTTTACACCCATATGATACACTTCTAAATTATGAGGGTTGTAAGGTGTAGGAAGTTAGGGGCTTTTAGGGTTGAGAATGATAGATCAAAGCCTTTTTTTGCGCAAGTGATAGCGGCCTTTTTCTATGATGTCAGAAGTTCCAAGGACTACCTTACCTAATGGTGAATCAAAAGGACCTAATTACTTCGGATTTTTTTTTGATTCTTTCTAATGATTTTTTACTGAAATCTATAATTGAGAATGATAGTACAGCAAGATCCACCAGGATGTTCTGTTAATAAGTATGCTCCAGTTCGTTATCATTATCTGCTGATTTTTTTCCGTTGGAATTGGCGATGCAGGTGTGGCGTCATTTTGAACGGATATTTGATGTGTACATAAGGAAACCAGCAGAAATTTCCACGGTTCTTGAAATTTGGCTCAAGAGAGTCAAACGGAGTTGGCAAACAGGTGTGTTATTCTTACTTACTCCTATGTTTATTTTATGGGAAATTTGGAAGCAACGGTGCAAGTGTGTATATGAAAATGCCCCCCCCAAACCCTGCTTTTATGATTTTGAACGTTAGGCGTAATCTGCGCTTGGCAAACAATTTTATAAATCCCACTCAAGTTACCTGTAACAAGGCCCCATTAAGGGCTTTGGGATTACAGGTGCTCCCAGATAAAAGGAAGCTAATCAGAATTGTCTTTTGGCACCCCCTTCATCAAATTTTGTTGCTCTTAATGTCGATGGATCCTCCCGTAAAAACAAGGCATCTGGTGGTGTGATCATTAGAGACTCTATGGGCCACTGTGTGGTGGGCAAACAAGTATTTTTTGGTGCATGCTCCAATAATAAAGCGGAAACTTGGGCTCTAGCTGAGGGCCTCTGCCTTTGTCTCTCTTTGGGACTCCACAAGGTGGTAGTTCAAACGGACTCGGAACTGGTTTGTGGATGGTTTAAGAATACCTTGACAATCCCTTGGGAATTGGAGAATATTTTGAAGGAAATTAAGGTGTTGGCTGCAACAATGACGTTAGATTGCCATCATATCTATAGAGAGGCCAACGCGGTGGCGAATACGTTGGCAGATAGAGCACAACGAGATTATCGGACTATCTCTTTTGGTGCGACTGAACTTCCGAGGAAAGTGGCAGGCTTGCTGGTGCTGGACCAATGGCACACGGCGTACATCCGCCACGGGGAAGTATAGATGCAGGTTTTTTATGAGCACTGGCTGGGTCTTGCGGAACATAGAGGGTCTGGAACAGAAGCGCGTTGCAGGGGCAGTCTGTGCAGCGTCGCGCTTCCTGCTGTTCGGGATCGGGTGTTGTCCAGGAAAAGTATGTTTTTTGGGGCAGTCTGTGCAGCATCGCGCTTCCTGCTGTCCGGGATCGGGTGCTGTCCAGGAACAGTCTGTTTTTTGGTGCTCCATGTTTTCTGTAAAACAGTGGATGCTAGGCAGAACTAGGCACCAGGTAGAGGCCGGACTTGCTGGCGGTTCGGCTGCGAAGCATGATGCAGTCAGTGTTGAGTTGCAGGGCGCAGTCGGTGGTCGGGACAGATCATGCTGTCGGGGACCGGGTACTCTGCAGGAAGTGTTGTAGACAGGGGATGCTTGCTTGGTGTTTCGAATTGGGCAGGGAGGTGCACGATGGCATTGGATCAGGTAGCGAACAGGGCTCGGCGAGGCGAGCACTCTGCTGCAACACAGAGTGCGCCCTGTAATTACAGAGTGCGCACTGCTGCTCTTCAGCGTTCTGTCGGCTGAGTTTTCTGCTGATTTTCAGTGTGTTTGTCAGCGTGTCCTTCAGCTTGCGCTGCTGCTCTTCAGCGTGTGCAAGCTGACTGCTTGGGCATAATTGCGTTCAAACTGAATGGGTCATTTTGCATTTTGTTTCTTTTCAGGTGGCAAAAGGTTGGATTCATTCCTTTTTGGAGTTTTAAGTTTTTCTTGTTCGTTTTAGGTTGGTATTCTGGCATCTAAGTTAAGATCAGATTTTGTTCTTAATTTTTTTGGTTTTTGGTTTTTTAATACGGGTAACGTCGTCATGTACCCCCGTAGCGTTTGTAAGTCATTTTTTGATAACTAAGGAAGGTCTGGCATTCCATAGTTGCCCCTCCCCATTGGAGGTTAATTTAAAAAAAAAAAAAAAAAAAACCAGTCCACTTGGTTATAACAATTCTTGCCACTCCCAATTAACCATGGTTTGCATCATAAGTCCGGCTGGTCCAACAGTCACATCTGTCGAGAAAATAGTGACATAAAAATTCGGACCTGAGGAGTGATCGGAGGCTGAGTGATAGTCGAAGACTGATTAGGAGCCGATAAGTCAATTTCTAACGAATTATCAGTCAAAAAAGGAGTATTATCAACAATGATATATTTGATTAGAAGAATCCGGATTGGTACTTGTGTTTGTTGCATGGACCTCTCAGGATATGATACAGAGCGATGCTTGGTGCCACATTTCAAGTTCATAACCTGAAATAAATTCAATAAGAATTCAATTCAGGCAAAAAGAAAAATGATTAATAGGACAAAAATTAAGTGTCCTTGTGGATGGAATAGATACCAAGATCCATAAGCTCTCTCCCACAATCAATGCACCATGTAAAATCCCATCGTTGCATGAAGCACCCAAGTTTAGATGACTACACATAATTTGGGGAATTGTGGATAACGTTTTGTAACAAACCCAAACAAGATCACTTTTATGACGTAACAGTCCACCAAATAATTTCAAGTCAAAACTAAATTCACGCAAAAAATTGAAAAAACAGTTTCACAAATAAAATAATACAATAAATTAGATCACCATGGACAGTATCACTTGCAGCACCATACTATTCATGGTGATCCAATTATTGTATCACTTCATTTGTGAAACTTTTTAGTGAACTATTATAGTTGAACAGTGAAACTTTTTTTTGTGGTTGTTACAAATATGTTTATTTGATGTAGTGTGTGTATAAAGAGTACACACAATAAATATAATAATGATATAGAAAGATTACGCATATAGCAATGATTTTGTGTTAAAAAAAGAAGAGAGGGTACAATCAAATTGGTATTGGTGAACCGTTTGTTTAAAAAACACATAATTGTGGCAATTAGGGGTGGGCATGGGACGGGATGGGACGAGATATACACATCCTTATCCCATCCTGTTCATACGGGATCGGGACGGGACGGGATGAGATAAATCCCATCCCGACCTCGTCCCATCCCAAACGGGTTCGGGACGAGACGGGATCAGCGTGTTTCAAATTGACCATGCAATTTCAATAACTAAAATAGATCTTCAGCAAATTGCATGTTCACACATAACCATGCTGAAAATGAAATAATAAACCAAAATGCAATCAACTAAACATAATGTAACCTATGCCATAATAAGATCATGAAGCTGTCATTGGAATCTCTCACAGAGTTTAATTTTCATGCATATCTATCCTTGCAAATGAGATGATACTAGGAACCCATTAAATTGTATTATAGGTTGAGTATCCAAAGTTTTCAATGAAATCGAATGTACCCTAGTTAAATACAATTAAACAAATTGGTCTTCAAATATGAGTTGATAGCCTAACGACATTGAGAATTTTAGATGCTAAAATGTTATATGCATCAGGAAATTTGTATGGGCATCCAAATATTGCAATCCTAAAATAAATAAATAATAAATATTGAAAAATTAGTTCGGGACGGGACGGGATTGAAAATCTTCATCCCATCCCATCCCATTCTAGATCAGGAGGGGACGGGATCGGGATGAAATCATTCAATCCCATTAAGACCCGGAAAAATCGGGGCGGGATGGGACGGGAACGGGATCACGGGATGGGATGCCCACCCCTAATGGCAATGTATACGGGGAGTGTGAAGTGCAAATTTGTACATGACAAAAATAATTGTTCGACAATGTGTGCACTAATTTAATTTTGGCCAATTGTGTTTGAGAAAACACATAATAGGCAATGTGTTCATAGCACATGAGGACAAATTGATCCACCAACGAAAAATAGAATTAGAGGGAATCAAGGAGAAGTGGTGAACTTACAACAAGTTTTTTGGGTTGTTGATACATGGTGAACACTTTGAACAGCTTCCTGGAAAAATCCAAAACCAATAAAGAGAACCCCAGAAATCTAGTTGAAGTGCCTTGAAAAAGCCTCCTTAAGGCTGGAGAAGACTCAAAAAAACTTGGAAAAGGAACACGAGCAGGTTGGAGGAACACTTCTATGATGACGTCAAGAATTTTGAAGTTTATGTGGTATGGAGAGATTATGTATACCCTGCTTATGTAGTACTAGATTAGGCATGAAGCAATTGGAAACAATGTGCAAAAAGAGTTTTAAATGCCCGTTGTAAAAAAAAAATTTGTTTCCAAAATTTAAAAGCAAAAGAGTTCCAAAAAATATATTGGTTTCCAAAGAATTGGTTGGCAATTGAATGCCAGATAGAGGTGGGCATCCCATCTCGTCTCATCCATCTCGATTTTTTCCGCGCCCTTTTAGGATTGATCAATCCCATCCCGCCTCGATCTAGAGTGATGAGATTAGGATGAATATCTTCAATCCTACCAATCCTGAACTTATTTATTTAATATTTATCCTAATCTCATCACCAATCCTCGATCTAGAGTGATGAGATTAGGATGAAACATATCGATCTAGAGTGATGAAACATATCTAATTATAATATTTTTATCCTAATCTCATCACCAATCCAGATATTTTTCCGCGCCCTTTTTGCAATAGAAACAAAAACACCAATGTAATTATTTACTAGAATATGATAAATATGATCATTTTGACAACTAAGTTCTTGTTAAACCCCACATTTTTTGTCCAATGGGTTGATATGTTTCTGTACATATATTACCCCTTTTATTTGTTATCTAATGACTGGTGAAGTTATAGGCGACGATGAGGTACCCAATTAAGATGTTTCCCATTGAAATGCATTGTGAATATTTGGGTGGGTGAAATATAACTTGGTTCTAATGATGATGGTGGATGTTTCATGATTTTTGAATTTGCATTTGTTTTAAAGGAATTTCAGACTCATCCAACTCCCTCAATCATCCTAAGAAATTGACTATAGAAAGTTATATGGTGGAATCAGTGGGGTGCTGATGTTTGCTTGATGATTCATTTGAAGACCAACACAACACATGGATAACGAAGAAATATTGGATCACATGAAAAGCAATCCACAATCCAGCGAGCTTGAGTACATGGTTGCACTGCTTTAGTTGTTTATTTTATTGCTGCATCTGAACCAGCAGTTTGAGTAGTAGTACCATTTTACTAGTACATTTCACACACCACTGTTAACATTGCTACAGTTCCATGAGATTAATGGATAGAAAATCTGGTAGAGTTACATGTATTGTTTCAACTAGGGTTTCAAACTTTGTTCAAGGTGATCCAACCAATTACCATCCACGATTGAAGTCCACATACCATTTACTGTCCCAATAGAATATCTGGCAATCTATCATGTTCTAATACATTTAGCTACCACCTGCACCCCTAAATGAGGAGTTTTTGACAGTAAATATAATTATTATGGAAGATCTAGTTTAAGTACAACAACACTTTTCCTTCTGGCTTGAGGAGTTTCAATAGGGAATTTTTCAGTATCTGCTCCTTCCGTCCTGAACCCGATTTGGAAGGGACGAGGTCAGAATGAGGTATATCTCGTCACGTGCCTATACACAGTTGGTAAAAAATCTACAATGAAAACTTTTGCTACCAAGAGTTAAAAAAAAACAACTTTCCTATTATTTTCGGACAATAGAATTATCCAATTTAAAAATATTTGGTATGTGAACAAGGAAAGTGTCAAATATTGGAAATATTTGAACATGACAATTTTCCAAAAACAAATTAGCACACATTTTAACAAACATGGCTTCAAAAATCTATAGAGAATAAGAGATTCCTCCAACAATTTCCAAAAGAATTTGTTTTCAAACAATCTGTGAAAATTCTATTGCTAACTTTCGGACACAAATTCGCAAGATAGGAAAGGCTTCCCATTTCTGCACAAGAAGAGTTTCAAAATTTGGAAATACTTCCTGATGATATACCATAACGGTCACAGCCCTAAGCCATACACGTGTCATGATGATCTCGAGGAATTACAGGCCCAAGCGTCAGCCCAACACTGATCCGACCCAAGCGGTTCTAAGCTCACCCAATGCACTCCACCAAACGGACCCGAACTCTTATAGCTTCCTATACCCGTAAGCTCTGGTAAGGCAAGTATCTCGAGGATCAGCTTCGGACCAGCAATTACAACAACTCTCCGCTTCCAACTACGAAGCAAATACCAGAGTACATATCACATAGGGAAACTTCTTTTTACGGATTACCTTGGGATTGGGAACTATCTCCCGCGAATCTAGGAAGACGGGGCTAACAGGGAAATCACCTTCTATAGCACAACTCCTAATTAGAGAAGGATCTCCACAAAGATCTCCTTTTTAAACTACGCCATCGATGGTCGGGTCGAACCAGGACTTCTGCACTATAAATAAGACATGAGGTTGGTAAGCTATGGTACGCTACAAATTCTCTGTTTACAGCATTAAACCTTTCGCTTAAAACCAAACCATGGCAAATCACTTCGCTTTTGCTGCACGCTTTGACTACCTTAAGCATAAGCACAACAAGACCCTCAGAGAGCATCTCACTCGTTTTAATGACGAGCTGGCTTTGATCGACGGTTGCAACAATGACACGTCAGTCACCACCTTCACTTATGGGTTTCGAGGAGTTTAGTTTTACAATTTCCTCACCCTGGACCCCCTGAGAGATATGGAGAACTTACTGAAAAGTGCACAAAGTATGTCATTCTCAAAGAATTGTTGGTAGCCAAGAAAGGAGGCGAAAATAAAGCCAAGTAGGCTTCTAAGGCTTGGGACAAGGGAGAGGAGACGAGTCGTGGGGAGGATAGGTCGATAAGGAGGAAAAATGAGAATAGGACCGAGTCTGACAAAGTGAAACCCAACAGGGTTTCCAACTATGTCGGCTCGAGGTACACTGACTACATCCCCTAAATTCTGGCTTGCCCAAGATTCTCACTGCTGTGAAAAACTGGTGGACATCAAGTGCCCCCCAAGCTCAAAAGCAATCCTTCAAGGCGTGATAAGAACAAGTATTGTTCCAATCACAAGGACCATGGTCTCACCACTTAGGGCTGTCAGAATCTCAAGAATGAGATAAAGTATTGGGTTCGAAAGGGGAGACTCAGAGAATTTGTGAATTCCGATGAGAAACAGTCTTGAGAAAATTAGAAAGAAGAAACGACACCAGAGGATGAAGAAAAGAGTGCAGACGTCATCTACGTCCTACATAGTGCACACGATAAATCAGAGAAATCCAAGTGGTCAAGAAAGAGGGCAATCCGAGAAATGCAGACAGGTTCCCACCATTGAGACCGCTTTGTTCAGCATGCTCGAATATAACACCCGACTCCGGACCTAACATTAATTGAGCGAGATATGTAGGAGGTCTAATATCCACATAATGATGCCATGGTTACCATGATCACAATATCAAAATTGGGCGTGATAAGATCGCTGGTGGACACGAGGAGCTCAACCAATGTCCCATTCTTGGAGACATTCCGCGAGATGCGGTTGAGGGAGGAAAATATGAAACTGCACAATCAGGTTATGGTTGGCTTCAGCGGCACTTGAAGTTACCCAGTCAAGAATATCAGGCTACCTGTGGTAGCAGGGGAATCGGTAAAGCTCCTAACAACGGATTTCATTGTGTTAGTTGCCCTTCTTCGTACAATGTGATTCTGGGAAGGCTTTGGTTTCACCAGATGGGAACAATGGTTTCCACACTGCACCAATGCCTAAAATACCTTGTCGACGGTGAGACATGGATTATCAGAGAAATTAGTCTTCCGCGCGGGAATGCCATTATGTGGCAATGAAGTTATCCAACAAGTAGCTACAACGGCTCAAGCCCCCTACAAAAAGAGGAACCAACTGGCTTATTAGTAAGAGAGTCTGAGTGAAGACAATATCATGTGGAATTTTTGAAAAAGAACTATCAATAAAGCTATCTCTTTACAAAATTACTCCATTCCACACTCAAGTCTTTTTACAGAAAAGAACTCGGTCTTGCCACGGATACCAAAATGTCGCACAGTGGCCGAATCTAGTCTCCTAGTCAGGATGTTGACAACTCGCCGCATAAGTGACCTAGTCCGCCTAAGGAACCAAGGTGATACACGGCGGACTGAGCCTACTCTGTGGACATCTCGCCACAGTGAAAAGGCCTAGTCTGATTATAGGGACCAAAATGGCACACAACGGCCGAGCCTAATCCTATTCAGGATGATGATGACTTGCCGCATAAGTGACCTAATCTACCTCAGGAACCATGACAACACACTTGCGGACAGAACTCAGTCCGTAGACTGTTCATCGCAAGTAGACATAGCCCAATACATGGACAATTCACCGCACTTAAAACCCGGTGCTGTCAAGGGGAGCAAAATGGTGCACAAGGACTGAACCTAGTCCTATTAAGGACAACGACAATTTTTCGCATGACACATATATAAACTAGAAATCAAAGAAACTCCTCGCTTAAGAGATGTTGACTATAGATAAAAGGAGAGAACCTTAGCAGTTTAGGTAAAAAAAAAAATTTGAGTGTCCATATTGGACCCATTAAGTTATTATTTACACTTAAGGAAACTAATAATCTAATATATATAAGGGAACCATTGATTACCTAGTACTGTTGTGTAGAAAGGCATTGTTCAATGAGACTAACCTAATATTCAAAGAACCCTAGGGCTCTAAAGATATCTAAAAGAAATGACCATTCCATACTGTCATGTTTTGGCTATGTCCATTTTCAAAGCTAGCCAAGGTTGTTACCTTTCATTTTTTTCATGGTGGAAAATTTTAAAAGCCATGTAATTGATTTTAAATCTTACAAGGGCACGGTTGTCTATTAGTTAAACATCAGCAAGTACGGTTCAAATCCCACATGGAGGGTTAAAAGAAGTTGGAAAACTTAATCTAAGCCCAGCTTGAAATACTTAAGTAAAATTAAAAAAATTGTTGATGAAAAGAGAAAATAAAGACAACTAAGATATTGTAGAGAGTTAGGGCTTTGGGATATCCGTCATGGACTAATGACGCCCAAATTACTACTCTTAAGCTATCAACTCTATTTCATGCTAAACACACCTAAGAGACTCTATATGTTTCTATACTGGATGGTTTACTTTCAAATCACTTATTTCAAGCCTTAGAATAATCCTAAGAATGTGGGCTTGTTGAGAACACATGAACAAAATCAAATATATTTTAGGCTTAAACATAAAGCCTAGATAAATCCTACTAATTGAAACATAACTCATTTACAATTTCCATATAAACATTAAATAACCAAATACTAAAGCAATCTAACTAGAACATTATTCTTAAATTAAATGCATAAGAAAAGAAAAAGAACAACTTAAAAGAGCCATAATGTGGTCATCATCCCATGGGATTCACCACACCCAAATGTGGGTTTACCCACTCATGGTAGACCCTAGGCCTTAAGCAAAACTAAACTTTCAAAAGCTTTAAAACTATTCTCCAAAATATGTTATCCAAAGTGTGTTTCGAAGCGTTGAGGTGTGATCAAGTATCTCCAAATATAGGGGTGTTTATAGGTGAAATGGGGTGAGACAAATACATGGATATACAGTGGCTTCCATTTTGAGCAAACATGTGGGCTTGAGGTGATTATGGGGACTGGCTTATGATGCGAATCTTAACACTAACATGTGAGAGATGAGGGAAATTGTTATTAACTGAGAAAACAGGGTATGAAGCTCAAAATGGAATGGAGTTTGAATTTTGACTTAACACTTCGGGAGTTTGTAGATATGCTTTTTCCATGTTGGCGATATGGAGATTCAAATATTCATTTGTCTTCGTCAAGATCCATCACTTGTGATTCATGTGGGCTTGATTTCATAGATCTTTGGCTTGCAAGTTATTGGGCTTTGTAGGGCTTGAACCTGGCCTTATTGTGCAACGTTGTATTGAATTTGATGATTAATAGTTGAATTCCTACAAAACACACAAAATGCACGTAATGAGAGATTGTTATCATAGACATAATATTTGAATATTTAGGGGCATAGTGTCACATTTCTATGCCTATCACCATGCCAGTATTATCTCTAACAAGTTTTATAGGAGCAAAAACTCCCTGATTAGGGGACATGATGTTGGCTAGGAAACCCTTGAGCCTTATAGCAAAAATTTTAGAGCATATCTTATAAAGCACATTTTGAAGGCTAATACATTTATAATTCCGCGGACATGTGAGATTTTTTATTTCAGGAAGGAGGCAGTGTGGGTCAAATTACAAGACCTAGGCATAAATTTGTTAGCAAATAATTTCTGAATAGTTGGAATGAGCTAAGATTTGATTATTCGTCAATATTACTTATAAAAGCGGGCTTGAACACCATCAAGACCAAGAGCTTTCCAGTTCCCTATACAAATGATGGTTTTTCTAATCTTCTGTTTAGGCACATAGCAAAGTAATCATCATCTAGATCAGCGATGATAGGTCGGAATAAGTCAATAACAGATTGATTTGTAGTTGGTTTAGAGGATTGGAAAAGATCAATGATGGAGATAAATTTTGAACTAGATTGATTTTTCCAAGAGCTCTAGATAACAACAGGGAGGGTTTTATCATTGGTCCTCATTTGAAAAAAACTTGATAGGTTTAAAACACTGGGATTTTAGGTGGAATATACCAAGGTGTAGAGCTCTACGATGTGAGGAGAAATTATGGATAGAATTAAGTTTGTGATTAGGGAATAAAGTGATCCAAGAGCTCCGTCCAACCTAACCCTAACATGGTTTTTCTTTCCTTTTATTTTTCAAAGTAAGTTTAGATCCAAGACTAGATGCTTCAACAACAAAATAATGCATAACAAATTAATGAAAGACATTCGTACTTCGTCAGTGAATGATTGTTGTATGTGTCCCAAAAAGCTTGTTTATTATTGTAATGAGGAACACCATAGCGTAATATAATATCCCAATCAACACATGCACAATAATTAAAGGGAAAATGGCTTATAAGACCTACTTTTTATAATTATAGACCACATTGTACTCTAACAATTGAAAATGCCTTGAAAGGCTTATTTTTTTACAATTAAAGACTCTTAAAATCCAAAACCCAACCCATGGTTAAAAAATAATTAAAAAGGCATTATTACCCTTTAAGTGACCAATTTCCATAATTTATTCACCTTCTTAAAACCAATCATAAGTTTATTTTCAGAATACCCACCAAGAGTCAATCAATTTTGTTTTAGGGATATGAAACAACTTTGAAAGAATATCAAATTGCGTTAAAAATTGCATATTTCGCTTGTCTCAATGTAACTAGAATTTGATTACATAAATAACAACACCACGTCAATGCGCCTAAGAATATGGGTGTATTTGTCTTTTTACATATCTTTTAGCCATGGTTTAGATTTGTGGCCTTTAATAATCTCAAATTGCAAAAAGTAGGCCTTTTGAGTAATTTTCAATTGTTAGGGTATTTTGTGGTCTACAATTAAAAAAGTTAGGCCTTATAAGTCAATTTTTCATAACTAAAAGGCAATGACTACTCCACACCACCAAAAGTATTGTCTCACATCACCATGTACTTTTTTTCCTACTTACCCACACCACCCAAAAAACTGTTTTTGAAAAAACTAGTAACTTGAAAATAGAGTAACTTTCGATCACTTTAAACCCTCAATTGAGTTCGATTCTCAAGTTCATCAAAACATAAAATTTGTACTACATTGAGTTATATAATAAACACAACTTGAATCACTTGAAAATGTATTGAAATGAGCAAGTTATGGTCATTTTACTAAAGTCGTGCAAATTTGTCTCGCAATGAAAATGGGATAGTGTCCCTGACTTTCGGCAAACTTATATACTCGATCAAGACCGATTATGAAGCTAATCAAACACAAAAAATGTACTACTTTGAGTTATCTAATAAACACAATTTGAATCACTTGAAAATGTTTTGAAATGAGAAAGTTATGGCCATTTTACTTGAGTCACGCAAATATTTCCGTAAAGATTTGTTGAAAAATTTCCTGTTGGCTTAGAACAATGCGAGTTTTCGCAAAAACCTCGCATTGTTCCAAGCGAGATATTTGCAAAAACTCGCATTGTTCTGGGCGAACAGGAAATTTTTAGCAAACTTTTTTACTGTTCGCCCAGATTAATGCGAGATTTTGCAAAATCTCGCATTGTCGCAATCTCGCATTGTCGCATGCGTATAATAGTTTTTTTTTGTGATTTCTGAAATTTTTCTTGAAGTTTGCTTTGTTTTTGTGGTTGAAAATATTTCTGAAGTTTCCACGAGATTACTTCATTTTTATGAAAATTTTGCATTGTCGCATTAAATGATCTTTTTTGAAAGCTTGTTAAAAAATGGAACAATCAATAGTGAAGAGAACAAACAAATTCTACAACAAAATAAGTTAACAAAATGTTAACAAATTTGCTGAAGTTAGCAAAATTTTAACAATGTTAACTTCTTGAAATTTTTTGCAAGAAATGAATAACTTGAAAACTTGTTTCAAAAGCGTTGGAGTCGAAATCTGAGACGAAGTGAAGAATGGATCCAAGGGTTTGCAGAAGCAATCGAACCAAGAGAAGGGAAGATGCGAGAGGAAGATTTGCTTGTTTGTTTTGCGAGAAGGGAATAAGTAATCGAACCAAGAGAAGGAGTTGAAATCGATTTTGAATGGGGGAGAAATGTTGTTTCGATTTTGAGAGAGAAGAAAAAAACATTTCGATTGAATGGGGAGAAATGACGTTTTCTTTTTATATAAATGATGTGGAAAAGAGTGGTGGGGTGGGAAATAAAGCAGGTGGAGTGAGAGAGTGAAATGGTGTGAGACGGTACTTTTGGTGGTGTGAAGTAGTCTTTGCCTAATTAAACGCGCTACCAGAAATAGAGCATTTACGCATAGCTCTTAGGGAGAGATTTACTCTATCATTACAAAAAATTAGATAGTTCAAGAAATATCTACATTAATTCCATTAGCAAACTTTAATGATTTCCTGATAGCACCCATTTTGGAAGTTGTGAGTTTTTGTTTCCATCAATAAGCATATATCTGGATTCTGCTTCCTGATGAGATCCTTTAGGGTTTGCAAATGAGGAAGTCATTCCCCTACAGATCTAAAAGAAGATCATTCAGGTGGTAGTGAATTTTGGAGGGAACTAACACTTAAAACCCATGAGATTGATTGCTAACATTGTCATCTGAAGCAACATTCACACTAGATTCACTCAACACTGGTTCATCATCAGAGTCCATCATATTATCAATATTTGCATTTTCATAACCCCCTTTCATCTCATCATATTACCAAATGAAACATTGTTGCAAGAAAAAACAAGGATGGATGGCAATTAAAATCGACTTGTCCAAAGCTTATGACCGAGTTGAATGGTCCTTTCTCCTCCAAATCCTTAAGCAATTAGGTTTTGCCGAATCGGATACAACTTATTGAGCAATGCATATCAACGTTATCTCTGAGAGTACTTCTTAATGGCTCATCCCTTGAGACAATCAAACCTACTAGAGGTATTCGCCAAGGAGACCCCTTGTCTTCGTATTTATTCATTATCATCGCAGAAGCACTTACCCGTTTATTAGCTCGAGCTGAGACTAATAGTGATCCCAAAGGCATTCAACTTTGATGATGTCCACTGTCCAACAGTCACCTTCTTTATGTAGATGACCTCTTGCTTTTCTGTAGAGCTTCACTTGCGGAGGCTCATTCAGTCAAGGATATTCTTTCTGGTTATTATGACGCTTCGGGGCAGGCAGTTAATTACAAAAGGTCCTTTGTATTCTACAGCTCCAATGTTCATCCAAAACATACCAAAATGATTAACCAGATTCTTGGCTCTAAGCTGTATAACCCTAAGGACATATTTGGGTTCTCCTCTCCTTTCAAAAAAAAAATCCCTAGACTTCCAATTTCTGGTGGAAAAAATCAATAGCAAATTGTCCTCTTGGAAGTCTAAGGTACTATCTCAAGCAGGTAGGACAGTCATGATCAAATTTGTCATCCATTCCATCTTAGTTTACAATATTCAAACCTTTTTTCTTCCCATTTCGGTCACCGCTCAAATTGACAACCTGGCCCGTAATTTCTTGTGGAATGGCAGTGAAAATGGGAAGGCAAGACATTTGTGTACTTGGGAACAAATTTATCGTCCTCGCAATCTGGGAGGTCTTAATATCCCATAGGCAAGACTAAAAAACCTGGCACTCAAAACTAAACATGTTTGGCAAGCTATAGTGCAACCACTCAACCCTTGTATTGCCAAACTTAAAGCCATTTATTTCCGCAACAAGGGTATCCTTCAACTTTCCGAACCCCCAACATAGCCTCATTTGCTTGGTGAGGCAATCTTGTAGCCCTCAATAAAATGAAAAATCATCTAATTTGGCAAATTGGCTCAGGTAACGAGATTGATTTATGGAAAGATTGTTGGGTTAAACATGGTTTTCATCTGGAAGAGTGTGCTCTCTTACCTGACCTTGCAAACTCATTATCATCAATCCAGGACCTTTGGATATGGGACATCAATCACCGACCCCAATGGAACGAAGACATTATCTCATCTTTATTTCCATAACCTATGGCAAAAGATATTATGGATATCGTCATTCGCCCCTCCACCGTTCTAGACACCTTAATCTGGAATTTCGACAAGAAGGGCCTTTTCTCTGTTAAAAGTGCCACCAAGGCCTTTGTTTTTTCAAATTTGGAAACTTCAACTTCGAGACCCCAGGCCATGCTTCTTCCTCCTAAAATCTCGAGAGAACTTCGGCGGATCAAGGCTCCTGCTATGGCTATTCTCTTCTTGTCGAAAGTTTCCCAAAACTTGTTACCAACCTTTCCAACTTAGCTCGGGTTCATGTCCCAGTGGATAATTTCTGCAAATTTTGTCATAACTAGATTGAGGACATTGAACACCTTTTTTTTCTTTGTCCTGTGATACGATTCTGGCTTCTCACCCCTCTCCCTCTAAATTTGGGAAGAGCCAACCTCCCTAACCAATCGGTTAGTGTTTTTCTTACGTTTCTTTGGGAAACAGTTATGGCCCATCCCCTCAATCGAGATGAGATGCTATCTCAATTTGTGGCGGTCATTTTTCTATCTGGCACCTTTAAAATGACATGATATTTAGAAAACATAACTTTTTCAGCCATAAATTTGTCCAAATCATCAACCACACATGGTTAACATGGCAAAAATAGTGGTTCCTCACTTCTCAAACCAACCATCAAACATACCAAACTACTTCCTTATACCATGTCCTTGAAAATGCAATATCCGCCAATCAAACCCCTGACACTAGTACTGACCCCATCCACAACCCTTCCTCAGACCCTCTATCTGAGGAACAAACATCCATAATTCACATTATTCACGACCAACTTAGGGTTGCTAGGGATCACAGACTTAACTCTATGGCTCAACCAATTCCTAACATTCTTGCCCCTGATATGATTGTTGTATCTTATGATGCATGTTTTCTTACATCCACTCAGCAGGGAGCTTTTGGTGTATTTGCGGTTGACTCTTTTGGGAGGATGCGTACTCGATTGGCTGACACGATCCTGGGCTGGGTTACAGATAGTACCGTGGCTGAATTGTGCTACTGAAGCTGCTCTACTACTTGTACAGGCAAGAAATTGGACATCTGGGTTGATCATAAGAGAGTCTGAGAATTTGCACGCTCTTTTGCAGTCTGAGACGGGGGACCAATGTGTAGACTCGAGGTGGATGTGGTGGTCTATAGTCTATTGCATCCAGTCACTACTATCATGTCTTCTTGGCTGGTCTTGTAACTTTATTCCTAGAACTCTTAATTAGGAAGCACATAACTTAGCTTCTATTGCAGGACATCATTTTTGTTACCATATTAGTTATATATAATATTTGCAAGATGACTTAACAAAAAAAAAAACAATGCTTAAATGAGATTCCTTAAGGTTTGCTTGATAGCGAGCACAAACACAAACACTAAAGGCAATATATGGTCGACTGGGTGTTAAATAAAGTAAGCTTCTAATCATCCTTCGAAATAACTTTTGGTCGACATCATTTGTACTTACAAAACTTTGTTGTGGTACTCATGGGTGTTCGACCATTTTGGTAGATTCAAAACCAAATTTCTTAACTACATATCTTGCATATTTAGATTGCAATATGAAAATACCCTTTCTATTTTGTGAAATTTGTAAGCCAAGAAACATATGTAGTTTGCCCACCATGCTCATTTCAAATTCATTGCACATTTGTTCAGCAAATGTAGCCGCATGTTGTTCAGAAGTTGACCAAAAAACGACATTGTCAACATACACTTGAGCAACAGCGAGATGTCCTTGAATAAGTTGAATAAACAAAGTTTTATATGATCTACCTCGAGTAAATCCTTTTTTCAAAAGAATATGTAAGTCTCTCATACCAAGCTCGTGGTACTTGCTTTAAGCCATACAAAGCTTTGTTTAAGCAGTAAACATGATCAGGGAAATATGGTTGTACGAAACCTTTGGGTTGTTAGTGCATCTCCAAGGGCAAAAGCTAAATTTGATACCTTATTTTAGCCAAAAGCTAAATTTAGGGATCCCCTATTTCTTCATCACTCCAATGATATCCCTTACTTTAACTTTGTCATCGTTATTTTAATATAACTTTTACTTTTTATATAAATTTTAATTTCAATTATACTATTATGCTATTATTAATTTCAACTTAATATAATTATAAGATTATTAATTTCAATTGTACTATCATATTATTATTAAATATACACTATTATTAATTTCAACTTAAATATATACTATTATTAATTTCAATTATATTATTATTTTGATTTTCTAACTATACTATTATTAATTTAAAATTAATTTTAATTTAGAAAATTAAAAGAGTCTAGAGTTTTTTTAATACTTTTTAAAATTTGGGGGATGGTATGGATGTCCCTAAATATAAGGGAATGAAGATGCCAAGTTAAAATATGGGCATAAATAGAAGTTCCCTTGGAGCATGCTTTTTCCCATATGAGACCCCAAAATTAGCTATTTGGCTAATTTAGGTGATCCTTGGAGATGCTCATGATGTTCATCTTTTTCTTATTTATGAATCTATTGACAATCGAACGAAAGTGGTATGTGACCTTTCTCTTAAAAATGGTACCCATGTAAAACAAGTAAAATAATCTTCCATGACCAAAATATAACATATTCCAGTAATGGTTGTTGTATATAAATGAACTCACAAGTCCATGTGAATGAGTTCCAATGCATGCACAGTGGCATTTAATATATCGGTAGACTTTTGAGTGTTTAGTAAGTTTACCCAATTAACATGGCCCACAAGCAACCTTGGTCATCCTTGTGAGTTTGGGTAATCCACGAACAATTTCTTTACTTAAACACTTTGGCAAGATTATTGAAATTCATGTGGCCCAAACGATTATGCCATAGCAAAACATCATCAAGTTTAGCTACGTGACACCACTCGGTTGTTTGTGAGGGTTGTCCAATCGTATAACAATTGTATAAGGTTTGCATATTGTATATGACAAAATATTTAAGCGTTTAAATCTGGTCTCCTAGAGATTTGAAAAACACGGTTAGACTGCCAAAGACCATATTTTTGGTGGCCGAAGGCATTCTGATGCTTAAATCAATAAATTTATGGGAGAAGACTTAAATCTGGACAGAGTTCAGTTAAAATTGCATACCTTCGTCGAATGTTCCCTTTACCTTATATAATGTATGTTATTAATTCTCTGAGTGACTTAAGCATGTGGGGCGTGATGAGGGGAGACGTTCTTTGTAACAGTCTACTCTTTAAGGGAGAAATTCGTTGGGCCTGGATTCGGGCCTCTGATGGTGATTTGTTCTGAAGGGCCCTTTTGGGCTTTAATGGTTGGACCTGCCTTTTTGGGCTTCGCGAGTTGAGCTTGAACTGAAGCACCTGATCCTCGTGATAAATGATATTTGCCACGTGTACGATCACGATTCGAGTCTTATTTGATGTATCATCAACTACTCTCCCTTAGTTAGTGGGCATGCTGACGTGGCCACTAATTCTTCGGTGGTTGGATTTTTGACTTCATCATTGCAGAGCATTTAATGTCGATGATAGCTGTCAATACGGCTGCTATTCTGATGTTTCATTCGCCTGTTCATTTTGGCACAATTTCTGGATTTCGTGCAACCATCGTATCTCGCACATTTTCCCATTAGTAGTCTTTTCGTTGCCCAACCCTATAAAAGAAGGTGTGAGATTTACGTTTCTTTCTTTACGCTATCTCCGTTATCAGAGTTTACTTTTTCTTCTTTGCACAACTTCTTTCTCATGTCTCTTGTCACGATGCTAAGCGGTGATACACTTAAAACCTGCAAGGCATTCTTCTTGCCCAAGCGGGCAATGCGGATAGTATTCGCCATGACTTCTTACTACCGTCTAACCTTGAGATTATTTTGCCTAGATGTGATGATAGTCTTTGTCGTCCAAGGCCCGGCTACATTGCGATATATCCTGGCATATTCCAGTCATGTTTTAGGCTTCTGGCCCTAGAGATCTTTCGAGCGTATTTGGAAATTTTGGGCATTGCTCTAGCTCAAATGAGTCCCAACAACTGGACGGTGATGGTTTCAACCGTGGCAAGAGCCATTTTGTCTGGGATTCCTCGGAATACCAAGATTTTGCATTTTGTAGTGGGGCTAAGTGTAAGCAACAATAGTATTTGTTTTCTCCATTCTCCTGCTTTATTTGGAAAGCTTAAAGACGATTACAGGGGTTGGGCGAGGTCATGTTTTCTGCATCCATTGATTCCGGTTACTTCATGTTGCAGAACCGACATATTATGTGGCCATTTCGGGTGCCCAAGAAGTGGAAGGAACTGTACTTGACTGCAGAGGAGCAAGCAATTCGTGATCTGTTTCTTAAGCTTCCTCAAGTCGATATGGAGGCCTTATTTGCTACGGATTTTATAGAGCATAATGGCTTGTACACTGATGATACATCAAAATAGATCGATCATCACAGCCGTACACATGGCATAAGGACCCATCACGAGGATATAGCGTCCAATCTATTGAGCCAGTTCATAAAACCCAAGAAGAATAGAGCCAATTATAGAGGCCCGGGTAAGGCCAGCCAATGAGAAGACATAAACAGATCCCGAATCTGGGCTCAAACAAATCATAGCCCGAACCCAGGCCCGACACGAGTTCTCTTATAAAAAAGATGAACTTTGTGCCAAAAAAAGTCGTGGAAAGGAGTTACGCCTCCACAGACGCATCTCCATTAAGCAAGAGACTTTTACAAGAAACATTGCACCTCACATGCTCAAGTCACGCAGAGAATTTACCGCGACCATTATAAAAGGTAAAGGGAACACTCAACACAGGTATGCAACTTTAATTGAGTTTTGTCCAGATTTACTTCCTTCTTCAAACAAATTTGTTGACTTAATTATCGGAGTGCCTTCGACCACCAAAAAGGTGTTCTTTGGCAGTCTAATATCTCTTTTTCAGGTCAAACTCACAGGAGGATGATTTTCGGATGCATAAATTTAGCACTGTCCATGGAGAACGACGAGTTTTTGTTCTAAAAATAAGACCTTGTTACAAAGCTCACCGTAATCCGATAAAAGATCAACAAGCCGTTAGAGTAAATGATGCAATCTACAGATCCTCAACCCAGCAATGATCACGACAATTCTCCTACAGACAACAATGCATCACAAATAGCTCACAAAGAAGAAGTCACCCGGATCTTCAGACCAATTGCACCCGAGAAACGAATCCGTAGCACGCAGTAGCCCAGAAAACCCAAACATTTGACGACACTGCCACGAATCCTTGGGTAACATGCTCATGGCCCAGATGAACTACATGACAAAGATGCTGGAAAAAAATCACCCAGGAGCGCATCCAGCCAACTGACCCTATTCAGGCACCGCCCCTACAAATTTTCGCTAACCAAGCTCAAGGAAGCGACGAAGTCCCAGCAGAACCCCAACAGGGAAACTTCAAAAGCAACGAATTCTCCCAAACCAAGACTCCACAGTGCAACGAAATGCTTGTTGAAATGTCGTTCAGAATTTGAGTCACAGATCCCAACATACTGTACGAGTTAGCCAAGCTACCATTCTCCGACGCACTCATGAAAAAGGCAATGCCAAAAAAGTTCACTCCGCCAAAATTCGAAGTGTAGGATGGTACTACCGACCCAACAAATCATCTGAGACACTTCTACCACATGATGGCCCTAAAGAAAACCACAGAGTCCATCCTATGCAAAACATTCCCAACCAACCTCACTTCTACAACGATGAATTGGTTCAATAGCCTATCACCAAGGACGATAGACTCCTTCCAAGCTTTGGCCACCGCTTTTATCACCAGATTCACTAGGAGCCAGCGGATGAGGAAAGGACCTTACTACCTTCTGCACATCAGACAAAAGTCCGAAGAGACAATACGGGAATATGTCACTCACTTTACCAATGAATTGACAATGATTGATGGATGTAGCGATGACACAACAACTGCAACCTTTGTCGCCAAAATGAAGAGAGGCCCCTTCTTTGATGCCCTTAACCTGGAGCCTCTAAAAGGAATGGTGGTCCTGCTGAAAACAACACAGAAACACATCTCCCTTGAAGAGATGAAAGCTGCAAGGAGGAAGAATGAATAGGAAAGGGAAAACCATTCAAGGAAACGAGAAAGGAAAGAAGAACATCAGATGACAGACCATGCAAAATATAACAATCATTCAAAAAAACATAGAAATGACGAAAGAACCGAGTCCAACCTGCGGGAATCCAGGAAGTCACAATCGGCATGGCCTAGTCATGAACAGATAACCAACGTAATGAAAAAGGAGCACAAATCGTACATGGCCCTAAAGACAAGCCAGACCAACATCTAGAAACACATGGCGAATTGGGAGAACATCAGCTGGCCACCCAGGATGAGATAAGACCCAGAAGGACGAGACAAAAGCAGGTACTGCTCATTTCACAAGGATCACAGACACAATACTGAGAATTGCTACAAGTTGGAAAAGGAAATCGAGCATTGGGTCCAAAGAGGACAAATCGATGAATTCATCGGAATACTAGACAAACAACTTAAAAGAAAAGAAAAACCAATACCTCAGGCACAAGATCAAAAGAACGATCCAGGGAACTGATATATGTTTTACACTACATCTACCCCAGCAAATAAGCATCTTCCACTCGAACAAACATATATCGAAGCAGCAAGATTAACGCCTTGAAGACGGCTGCACTAACCGACTCAGGGAATCTACCAGCAGATAAAAATCCAACCAAATATACTTACAAAGGAATTAGCGACGACAAACTCTATCAAGCCTCACCAAGCTAGGAGAAATAATGGGTCAAGCAAAAGAGGTCATAAATTAAACAAGAAATAGTAGCAGAGGCACGAAACACCAATGTGAGGATAGACATCAACCATGTAATGGTTAAAGAAAAATTGCTCCACAGTGTAGTGCAACTGTTCCAGAAAAATGACTGCTAGAAATTGTTAGGACATCCAAACAGGAAAATCAATAAAGTTTCAATTTCAGAATCAACATCCCACGAAGGTGAACAGTTTCAAAGCCAAGCTACGCAAAACAATCAGCATATAAAGCAAAAAGGAATCAAGACACAAGTCGAATATATAATAAACTTCTGATTTGGTCAACCAGCGAAGTAAGATATGGACGAATAAGTCAACTTAACATAAAAACTTCGAGTCGACTGAGATGTCGAGTTAATGAAGTGAAAGTTGGACGAACGATTCAACTAAGTAAAACGACTTCGGGTCGACTAGAGTGTGGAACCAACGAAGCCAAAATGGACGAACTAGTCAAATTAACATAGAAACTTTGAGTCGATTGCGACGTCGAGTTAACGAAGTAGTAAAATGACTTCGGGTTGATACAGCGTCGAACCAACGAATCCAAAGTGGACAAACAAGTCAACTTAACACAAAAACTTTGAATCGACCGAGACGTCGAGTTAATGAAGTAAAAGTTAGACGAACGAGTCAACTGAGTAAAAATCTTCGAGTCAACTAAGACATCAAGTTAATGAAGTAAAAATTAAATGAACGAACCAAGTAAAAATGACTTTGAACCGACTAAGACGTCGTGTTAACAAAGTAAAGGCTAAGCCAACGTGTCAACAAAGTAAAAGCAATTTCGAGACATCAAACCAACAAACCAACTTGAAAAAGGCAAAATCCGTTTTGATCAGACAAGTAGAGCAAACGACAGAGGAACAAGTTAGTACAACCTAGGAGAGGAAGACAAGCAGACAAAACAATTTTTTTACAAAAGCTTCGAGACGACAAACACAAGGTTGAGATATACGTACTGAAGCATAGGAAAATTAGAATCAGCAAAAGACAGACAAGGATATAGCTAGAATACAACTCATTCAGACAACAACGGATGAATGAAGTCAACAAGAAAAGCAAAGGAGAAAATTCATGTTCTTCATTCAAAAGCTACTCTTTTACATTCAAAGATAACAAATGAATAAGAAACTAAGGGGGGAAAATCAATGATGACATCCTCAGCGACATCATTAATTTTTATTAATATAAAGGTTTGGGGACCCTCAAAACCCCTACTCACTTTCCGAAAAAAAGAACTAAGGGGAAAGATCTATAACATCCTCAGCGACACCATCTGCAGGAAGAGGAGTAGCCTGATCAGTGACAGGGACTCTCTTTTCAAGAGGAAAAGGTGGTTGCTCCTCCGCCATTGGATCACCCGGAGGATCTTCAACACCCTCTTCATCCTCAAAGGTCTCATAGACCAGATGATGGTAATGAGACAAATCAACACCAAGATCCTCAATATAATCCAGAACCTTGTTCCAACCATCGACAAGTTGTTGCCAATCCACCACCTCCATAACACAAAGCCTATCCTTAATAGAAGCAAGATCACTTCTGGTCACGATAAGTTGGCCCTCAGCAATAGTGAGCATCGCGGAGGAATCATCCTTGACCTCGTCAAGTGAAGCCAATAATTGCTCCACCCTTTTTTGGCAATGTCGCAATTTTTAGAGTGCTCTATCATGGCACGCACAACCTCATTATGAAGTGCCTTCTTGGCGGACAACTCTTTCTACACATCATACAAACATGCATGAATATCATCTAAGTAAACTCTTAAAGACTCAAGCGCAACCACAGACCGATCCCGCGCATCCTCCACTTCGGCCAACGAAGCTTGAGCAACCCCAGCTGCTTTGATCCGCTCATAACATCATGCTTTTAATGGGTCGTATTGATAAAGAACATGGCAAAATACCAATAGCAGCACAGATAGCTTCCTCTTAAGAGAAATCACAAGATTGTGATTGACCTGATGACCCGAACCCATCACCCATGCGTAGGCAAGATGAGTCATCCCGTCCATTACAAGCCTAAGTCCGTCATCGAAATGAAGGCTCAGATCCAGCATGGGCATCGAAGGCCTCTCCACCGACCGCCTATGCCATTCATTAATCAGCTTATGTGCACCGTCTTGCACGCCAAGCCGGGAAAACCGGTAAAACTTCTCGTTCGATTTGACTCAAATCTCTTTAGGAGTAGGTTCATTCCAACTGATCCGTGAATGAAAGACGCAAGGATCCAGTTGTTTGAAGGAACCACCACCTACAGCGAGAAATAAGAAGGAATGACAAGAGAATCATCCTCACCCTCTTGTTGCGCAGCAAAAATGGAACGAGTAGCAGTCCCAATAAGAGCAGAAGAGCCCAAGTAGAATGTAAAAGGCGGGACCTCCACTCCATCATCAATAGGAGGAGAAGAAAAATGAAGAGACCCCGTCTTGGGAACTCGATCATGACAACTATGCTCCTTAGACCGGACAACAACTAGTTGGAGCATCTTGTCGTCTAAGGACCGCGGGCCCTCGTTAGAATACTAAGCAGCGTCAAGGCCACCATAAGCAGAAAGGAGTCTATTTTCGCCATCATCCAACGGACAAATTGTATCTTTTTCACTCTCTCTTCCGCCTCTTGCAGAAAGCAATTGTCTTCCCTCGCAGGTTCTCTATCAACAAAACATGAGTAAAGAGAAGCACGACGAACAGAATCAACGAGCCATTTTTTCTTTGAAACACGGTCAAAACTCAGAAACAACCGCTTTGACGGACTAACAAGCCTTGGTACTTTTCTTTTTCTGTCAGACCAGTAGCCACACTAATAGGAGCATTGAGATCAGTAACATCCGAGCTCACTTTCTGATCAACGACAACGTTATCACCATCAACAATGACAACACATGCATCAATCTTCGTGGCTTGCCTCTCAGTTAGCAAAGGACGCTCGGCTTCATTCATGTTATATAAACAGTTGTGCCTCACCATATCATCAGTAAGATAGGTGTCCAAAAGAACTACAAGAAGCTGCAAAAAACACTCGCTAATAATCTGTTCTCCAGCAGTTAATTGCAGATTCCTCCGCTTGATAGGAACTCGAAAAGACCTCACTATCTATTGACCCCATAAATTGAAGTAGCCAGAAAGGACAGACGCATAAAACCAATCCTGTGACCAACCCCTAATGTCATCATTAAGGTTTCCAAAACACGTGGGTGAACCGAGAAAATAGGTGAGGGTAAAGCGTAATATATCCCTTCCTCGGATGACAAGGACTGTCAATCTCACAAGAAAGAATGATCTCAAGGTCGGAAGGCAAAGATTAGTTGGAATAGACTATCCAACGTAGCCTGAGAAGCCTTCTTTAGGGAAAAATGAGCTTCACATGTAGCAAACTACTCACCGTCCAGTAGATCACCAGCAAACATCGTAAATAGGTAAGAAAATATGGAAAAAGGCAATAGGAAAAAATAAATAACCCTAATAGCTAAGATGGCGTAAAGGAGGAAGCAAAGCCGTCACAACACCCTTTATACAACTGAACAACGAAGAGACTACTCATGGAGTAATCGAGACGATCGACTGAAAGTTATTAACAACATTAAGTTAAGTGCAAAGGTACAATTGAAATACCAACCGTCACATAGTTAGTGGATACGTGAACATACCTACTAACTAACAGGGGAGTAGCTGATGATACATCAAAATAGACCAATCATCATGGCCATAAAGCCCTAGAAGAATAGAGCCAATTATAGAGGCCCACCAATTAAAAGACGTAAATACAACTCGAATTCGAGACCGAACGAATTAGAGCTCGAATCCAGGTTCGACACGAGTTTTCTCATAAAGAAGATAAACGTTGCAGCGAAAAGAGTCATGGAGGGAGTTACACCTCCATGTAGGCATCTCCATTAAGGAAGAGACTGTTACAAGAAACATTTCATTTCGTTGCGCCTCACATACTTAAGTCACGCAGAGAATTAACTGCGACCATTATAAAAGGTAAAGGGAACACTTGACACAGATGTGCAACTTTAACTGAGTTTTGTCCAGATTTACTTCCTTCTTCAAATGGAGTTGCTGACTTAAGCATCGGAGTGCCTTTAGCCACAAAAAAGGTGATCCTTGGCAGTCTAACATCTGTTTTGTAGGTTAAACTCATAGGAGGACAATTTTTGGACACATCATACACTATGAATGAGGTGGAGCGTGCGACATTTATTGAGGCTCGAGCTGCATAAGTTATTATTGCTCGTGCTGGCAATGTCTTCATATCTTATGGGGGTGGGCATGTTGTTCCTATTAGCATTGGTAATGCTAGTATTGATGGGAAAGTGAGCTCCGTTAGGAGGGTTACGGATCTCAATGTTGTTGTTGGTGGTGGTGCTGATGAATCTACCACTAGAAAAAGGATGATCCCTAGGCCTGCCAACCCATCGAAGCAGTTGGAGATTAGCCCTTGACATGTCCCAAAGAGGAAGCGACTTGCTAGTACTATTCAGGGGGCTACTCAGATTGCTCCTCATTCAAGATCATCTCGGATAGGTGATGAAGATGAGGCTCAACTTGCTTCTCGGGAGGATGAAGAGATAAATCAAACCCTGGAGAAGAACAAGAAAAAGGTGTCCCAAAGAGAAAAAGCATCATCTCTACTCATGGTGTTCCTGATTTTGCCAAGTGGTCTAATGATGACCCTCGTGTCAACAATAATAAGATGTTTCAGCTTGCTATTGAGCGGTCTCGGGATCCAACTAACACGAAAACTGATGCATCCAAAAATCGTCCTTTTGACCTGCAAAATAGATGTTAGACTACCAAGGACCACCTTTTTGGTGGCCGAAGGAACTTCGATGTTTAAGTCAACAACTCTGTTTGTAGAAGGAAGTAAATCTGGACAAAACAAAGTTAAAGTTGCATACCTGTGTCGAATGTTCCCTTTACCTTTTATAATGGTCGTGGATAATTCTCTGCGTGGCTTAAGCATGTGAGGCACAACAGAAGGAGATGTTTCTCGTAACAATCTTCTCCTTAATGGAGATGCGTCCGTGGAGGTGTAACTCCCTCCACGACTCTTTTTTGGTGCAACGTTCCTCTTCTTTATGAGAGAACTCATGTCGGGCCTGGATTTGGGCTCTGTTTATATCTTGTCATTGGCGAGCCCTGTCTGGACCTCTTAATTGGCTTTATTCTTCTTGGGCTTTATGAGTTGGCACAATAGATTGGACACTATATCCTCGCGATGGGTCTCTATGCCACGTGTATGGCCATGATGATCAGTATATTTTGATGTATCATCAGCTACTCTCCCCTTAGTTAGTGGGTATGCTGACGTGGTCACTAACTTCATGACAGTTTGCTTTCCAATTCCATCATTACATTGCATTTTGTCAGTAACTTTCCACGGGTTGGTGTCTCGATTCTTTGTTTGCTCGTTCATTTTTGCACATATTTTTTTGGATTTCGCGTAGCCATCATATCTCGCATGATGTCCAATGAGCCATCCCTTCATTGTTTGACTCTATAAAAGGAGATGTGACGAATTCGTTTTCCTTCTTCACGCTATCTTTGAAATTAAGGTTTGCTCATTTTTTCGCCTTTTTCATTTTCATTGCTTCTCTGTTATTCAATGATGTTTGTTGGTGATAAACTAAGTGGTAAGTTGCTAACTCTGTGTGAGGCTAATTATTCTCCCATTAAAGATTCTCAGGCGACGCTTGACAGTCTTCATTTTGATTATAATCAGCCGCCCGACCTCGAGATTATCCTGCCTGGACTGGATGATAGTCCTTGTAATCCAAAGGCTAGATACATCGCGCTGTATTCGTGCATGTTTTCTCTTAGCTTTCGGTTCCCAGTCCCAGAGTTGTTCTGGGAATATTTAAACTTTTTGGGCATTCCTCCTACCCAAATGGGTCCTAACGGTTGGAAGGTGATGGTTTCTTCTTACATAAGGGCTATTCTATGCGGCATTCCCCTAAATGTGAAGGTTTTGTATTTGATGGTTGGTCTGTTGGTGAACAGGGATATTTTCTTCCTCCTTCTCCAGATTATTTTGAGAAACTTAGTGATGACATCCGCGATTGGTCAAGTTCTTGGTTTTATGCTTCTGTGAACTCTGACTACTTCCAACTGCGATGTCGTTTGATTTTTTTATCATTCCGAGTTCCCAATAAATGGAATAATCTTCAGTTAACTGCTGAGGAACGGAAGATCAATGAACGATTCTCCAAGTTTTACAGGTTTCCTATGGAGGCATTTCTTTTCGAGGGCATCCTGGTGCGTAGTGGTTTGTATACTATGTATGAAGCGGAACGAGTCTTGTTTACAGAGTCTCATGCTGAGGCCATTGCTGCTCGCATTGCTTGTGTTGGCGTTAGTGATGCCAACATTGATTGGGAAGTGAGTCCGGACGAGCATGTTACAAATCTCAATGCTCTTGTTAATGTTGAAGTTCTTGATTTTAGAAAAAGAAGGCTTGTGAGGTTCAGTAGTCCATCAAAGTGACTGCTAATAGATCATGGTTGAGTTCCAAGGAAAAAACGACTTTCTACTCATGGTTCTACTCGGATTGCAACCCGTTCGAATCTTGTTCGGGATGTTATGGAGGTTGCTTTTTGAAAAATTCCTTTCCCCAAAAATGTTACAAAAGGGGATTGTGAATCTTTCGAAGAGGCTGAGGAGATGAGGCTTGCGTTGGAGAGGGAAAAGAAGGAGACTATTCAGTTGTTGGATGATAATGAAAAAGGGCTTCTTTCTTCTTATGGTGTCTCGGACACTGCTGAGTTGTCTAATGATGATCCCTGGGTTAACAATGATAAAATGCTTCAGTTAGCGGTGGAGCAGTCTAAAGACATTGGTGGTGGTCAGTGTTTCGAGGTTCACTCTACATCACCATCTATTGATGTTAACTAAATGGTCGGGTTCTTAGTTTCTTCTCCTATTCGTCAGGGTTCTCCTGCCCTCGCCATTACTACTAGTACTGCTCTTGTCACGGTTACTTATCGACGGGAGGGTAAAAGTGGTTTTTCTGTTGTTACTGCTATTCTTCTGTCCTTTTGGCTGTCTAGAGTGGTTCTTCGGTGCTTTTGGATCCTAGTGTTCTTCATCCATGGTTTGGTTGGACTAAGCTTGGCCCAAAAGATATCTATATCAAGTCGGATGGCAAGTTTTTCTAGTTCACTCAGCTTGACGTGCAAAACGGTGCCCGCAGGTTGATAAATGAGTGGCATGAGCAATCAATGGAAAGGCCTTTGATGCCTATACTAGATCCATTCGATCACACCAATCATGGTCTTGAGAAGATAAGTGATGGGATGAATCATCTCGCCTATGTAGTGGTGATGGGCTTGGTCTATCGAGCTGGTTGTGATCAAGTGGCATCTTTGGATAGGAGGTTGGCGTCATTGTTGTTGGTGTTTTCTCACGTTCTTTCCCAATTCAACGTGTTGAGAACGCAATGCGCAGAGTCAGAAAAAACTGCAGAGGCTGCTCAGAAGTCGTTGGTTGAGGCGAACATTATGCGGGATAAATCTGTTGTTGAGCTTGATTATTTGAAAACCAAGTTGGATGGGGTTCGTGGCCATTTACATGATGTGGAAAAAAAGTTGTCCGCTGAGAATGCATCTTTTGATGAAGCTTCTTGTGCTGAAGTTGAGCAATCTGCTATTTGTGATATCGCTGAGAGGTGGGTGGAACAGATAATTGCTACCCTCGACGATGTCAAGTAGATACTTTCGGTATGATTTCCACCACTGAGGGGCAGCTTGCCACAGACAAAAATGAACTCGTTGTTGCCAAGGATAAGCTCAGTATTGTGGATGCCGAAGATTGGAAGTGAGTTGTTGATGGGCGGGTTGAGCTTTTTTTACTATATCGAAGGGCTCGACAAGGATTTGTCCAGGTACCGTCACTTGGTTGGTGAAGTTTTCGAGGATGAAAAATCTGCTCCAATAACTGAGGAGCCATTGTTTCCTCTACCCTCGAGGGTCGGTCATTACTTTCTCCCTCCCATGAAGAGAGTCCTTCCCTTGTTCTCGTGAGTGATGATCCTGTAGTTGCCCCCGTTTCTTCCCCAACTTCATTATCTCTTTCTCCGGATGTAACAGAGTAGTATTATAAATAAAATTGAACTTTTGTAGTTTCTTTTCTTTTCAGTTCAGTTGTAGTTGTTATGGATTTTTCTTTGAACACTTTTGTAGTTGCTTTCATGGTTTGGCTCGTCATTCGTCTAATGGTTGGCCAATGTTGTCCTTCCTGATTTGTTGCAAACAATTTGCTTTTGCTTGTAATTCCTTGAATCGTGTTGATTTGTTTCTCTAATTCTAACTTTGTTGATTCGACGTGTCTGTCAACTCAAAGTTCTTGTGTTAAGAAAACTTGTTCGTTGAGCATCTACTTCGTTAGCTCGATGTCTTGGTCAACTTGAAGTTTTTGTGTTAAGTTGACTTGTTTGTTCAACTTTTACTTCAATAACTCGACGTTTCAGTGGACTCAAAGTTTTTACGTTGAGTTGACTTGGGTGTCCAACTTTTACTTCGTTAACTCGACATCTCAATCAATTTGAAGTTTTTGTGTTAAGTTGACTCGGTTGTCCAACCTTTACTTCGTTAATTCGACATCTCGATCGACTCAAAGTTTTTGTGTTAAGTTGACTCGGACGTCCAACCTTTATTTTGTTAACTCGACATTCCAGTCGATTCGAAGTTTTTGTGTTAGGTGGACTCGGGTGTCCAACCTTTACTTCGTTAATTCGAAATCTCATTCGAGTAAAAGTTTTTTGTGTTAAGTTGACTCAGATGTCCAACCTTTGCTTCATTAATTCAACATCTCAGTCGACTCGAAGTTTTTGTGTTACGGTGACTCGGGTGTCCAGCTTTTACTTCGTTAACTTGACATTCCAGTCAATTCAAAGTTTTTGTGTTGGGTTGACTCGGGTGTCCAACCTTTACTTTGTTAATTTGACATCTCGATCCACTAAAAGTTCTTGTGTTAAGTTTACTCGATGTCCAACTTTTACTTTGTTAACTCGACATTCCAGTTGACTCAAAGTTTTTGTGTTAAGTTGACTTGGGTGTCCAACTTTCACTTCGTGGTTGATCAGACAAGAAGTTTATATATATTCGACTTTTATCGTGATTTCTTGTTACTAGATACATCGATTTCTCTGTGTGGATAATTATTTAACATATCTATTTTGTTGTCAACGCAAAAAATGGGGGTTATGAATTCGTAATCTTATTGATACCTTTTGGATGTTGCCGCCAACCTTGGCTATTAAAGCATTAACGCTGGTTCGAAGTACGATTTGCGTTGTCTTCCTTTGCTCGATGTTTGTCTTCGTATTAAAGATTGATGTTTTTGTTTCTTTGTCTTCCTTTGCTTGATGTTGATCATCGTATGTCGTATATGCTGTCGTGACTACGTAGTGTTTTTCTATTTGATAGCTACGTAGTGTTGGCTTGTCCGATCATGTTTACGTCATCACCAAACTACCTAATCGTGCATTCGTTAACACCAAACCGTCTGATCGTGCTTTCGTCAACACCGAAATGTCCGATCATGCTCATGTCAATGCCAGATTGTCCAATCATGCTCACATCAGCAACGAATTGTCCAATCATGCTCACATCGGCATCAAATTGTCCAATCATGCTGATGTTCGCTTCGTGTTTGGTGTCAATCATTGAGGTTTGGTTGAGTGTTGTTAATTTCATCGTTAGTGATTCGTGTCAAGATTGCATCCGTCTGTAGGAACTTCGAATTGTATTAGTTGGTTGATGCAAACTTCTGCATGTTTTGTGCATTCGTGAAATGGCTAGTCTGGTTTTGTTAGTACTTGTATTATGATATAAATCAGGTCGAGTGGGAAGTTTTTTATGTCGTGTTTTCTATTAGGTTTGTTTTGCTTTCTTCGGCTATGCATTGTGAGGCGTATATTAACTCTCTGGGGTGTTCTTTCGATCCCACAACGCTATTTATTTTCTCCTTCCATGTGAGCTATTTATCTGGCATTCTGATGAACTCGTCGAGTTGTCCTTTCTGAACCCAATACTGGATTTCGTCTTTTAGATTGTAGCACTCTTTGGTATCATGCCCATGATCCTTATGGAAGGAATAATATTTGCTTTTGTCTCTTCTTTTCAGATCCCGTCTCATCCTAAGCGGCCAGTTGATGTTATCCCATTTTGCTATGTGCTTCAGTATATTTGCTCGATTTGTTTTCAAAGTTGTATATGGCTTGTATGTATTCTTCATCACACTCGTTACTCGCTCATGTTGAGGCCTTGCTGATTGTAGCTTCTCGGATTCTTGTTGTTGCAAATCACTCCTTCCGCCATTACGATGTTTCTTTGATTGGATGCTACCCTCCCATTGTCCGTCATCTCGTCTCATTTCCTCATTTTTTTCCCGTTTCATTGAAAGACATTCTCTTTCTTGGTCATTTTCTCCAGACCGCCTTTACCTCTTCAAGCGAGATGTGTTTTTGTGCTATTTTCAGTAGGACTTCCATGCCTTTTGGAGGTTCCAAGTTAAGGGCACCAAAGAAAGGGCATATCTTCAATCTGGCAACAAAGGTTGCATCGGCTATGTCGTCGCTACATCATCGATCATCTTCAATTCATTGGTGAAACGAGTGACATATTTCCATATTGTCTCTTCGAGCTTCTGCCTGAATTCAGGAGGTAGTGTGGTCCTTTCCTCATCTGCTGGCTCCCGATGAATCTGGTGAAAAAAACGGTGGCTAAAGCGTGGAAGGAGTCTATCGACCTCGGTGGTAGGCTGTTGAACCAATTCATTGTTGTGGAGGTGAGGGTAGTCAAAAATGTTCTGCACAAGATTCATTTCGTGGTTTCCTTTAGGGCCATCATGTAGTGGAAGTGCCTTAGGTGATCAATTGGGTCAGTAGTACCATCATACACTTCGAATTTTGGTGGAGTAAACTTTTTTGACATCACTATTTTCATGAGGGCATCAGAGAATGGCGGCTTGGCTAATTCGTATAATATGTTGGGGTCTGTGACCCCTATTCTGAATGGGATTTTGGTAGGCGTTCCATCACACATTTGAGTCTTGCCTTGGGGGAATTTGTTGGACCACGAAGTGTATTAATAAATGTCTGGATGTATAAGTCAAACTTACTTGTAAATCTTCTTGCCCGATTAGCATGTCGAACCAAGAAGTGTATTTATAAAAATCTAGACGCATTTAGATTTACTTGTAAATATTTTGGCCTGACTAACACGTCAGACCACGAAGTATACTCATAAAAGTTTGAATGTTTGAGTCGCAGTTCAATCATAAGTGTCAGAAGCAAGCTCAAAAACAAAAATTCAGCTAAGTCTAAACTACTAAGTTAGACGAATAGATAAACATAATACGAACAACAAAGCAGGATGATATGTATCGACTACAGATGGATAACTTAGTTAGTTTAGACGTCAACTAGGTTACGAATACGAGATCAGAAAATGACCACTATGAAAAAGATAATAAAACAAAAAGAATACAAGTATGGATAAAATGAAATTTTCATTAATTATCTACTTTGTTACATCTGAAGAGAATGTGTCTTGTTTCCAGAAGGAAGAGAAGGTGTCTTGTCTCCAGTAGGAGACAAAGACTTCCATTCAACAACACGGGCAGATGATGGTACGGGTTCGGAGGGAGAAGAGTAGATTGTTCTTTATCACCTGAATCAGTTGGTGGATCAGGAACATATTCTTCATCATTAGCGTCTTCAAAGACTTGGTCAGCCAAGCCACAATATCTTGACAGATCGAGACCCTCTTCCGTCTCCATAAAATTGATGAGGTCAACTCGACCATCAACGACCCTTTTCCAATCCGCAACTTCTGCAATCTTCAATCTATCTGTGACTGCTGCAAGCTCGTTCTTGGTCGATACAAGTTGTCCCTCAATAGTGGTGAGCCTCGTAAAAGCTTCTTACTTAGCAGTAGCAAGCTCAACAGTCAACTGCACTACTCATTCCTTGGCGACCTTATGACTAACGGATTGCTCAATAGCAGAACGCATGGCCTCACCATGACCTACCTTCTCACTGGACAACTCCTTCTCAACAACATCCAGCCGATCACGAGGTTTGTTCAACTCCATCTCCAAGGTTTTAAGTTCAATAGCAAACTTGTCCCAGACAACCTCCACTTCCTTCAATGAAGCCCGAGCAGTCTTAGTTGCGTTCCCCTGCTCCGCATATTAAGCCTTAAGCACATCAAATTGACGAAGAATGTGGGAAAGCACCAATGCCTACCCCGCCATCTTCTTCTCCATGAAGCCATCTGATCATGCGCAACCTTGTCATCTGACCCCATTACCCCAGCATAAGTGAGGTGATTCATCCCCTCCATTATCTGTTTAAGGCCTTGATCGAGGTGATTACTAGGCTAATACACGAGCATTGGAGCTCTTTCAACCAACCACATATGCCACTTGACAATGAGATTACGTGCATATCATGCACATCTATCTATGAGAACCAGCTGAACTTCCTATCTGATTTAATATGTATGTCCTCAAGGTTAGATTCCTTCCAACCAATCTGTGGATGAAGGATTCAGGGATCAGGAAGAGCTGAAGCCCTGCCCTCAGTAGTCGAACTGACAGTCAGAATGGCAGTGATGACAGAAGAACCAATCTTACCATTCTTCTTAAAAGCAGTAGTGGCAAAAGTGGAACCTCTCTCCAAGATAGGGGAAGACCAGATCAAAAACTTTCTTTGGAATTCTATCGTATGCAGGTTCGGAGCACCAAAAATCCTTGTCAGCAATAATGGAACTTAGTTCGAAGGCTAGAAAGTCAAGCAACCTTGCATCAAACTGGGCATCAATCATCACTTTTTCGTGTCGGGTCACCCCCAGGCCAATGGACAAGCATAAGTCACCAACCAAACTATCATGTAAGCACTAAAGAGGAAACTCGACACAGCCAAAGGGCTTTGGGTCTCTAAGCTTCCGAGCCTACCATACCACAAAAAGGACTCTGACGAGAGAGATGTCCTATGGGTCTAAAGCAATGGTTCCAGTAGAACTAGGAATGCCTACATTCAGAACGGATGATTTCAGGATGGAGGACAATGACGAAGCTCTAAGAGTCAAACTAGACTTACTCGAAGAGCAGAGAGGCGGAGCTTCCATTAAAATAGATGTTTATTAACAAAATATGGCCCAACACTATAATAAGAAAGTTAAGCCTCAAGAATTCAAAGTCGGTGTTTGAATGTTGAGGAAGACCCAGCCAAAAAAAAATGACCCAAAAAAAGGCAAGCTAAGCACGAACTGGGAAGTCCTTACAAGGTGATAACAATCAAAAGGCCAAGAACCTACTGGCTAGAAAACCTTAATGGATAGCATCTGAAAAAGTCGTGGAATATTGAGAACTTGGAAAAGTATTATCAATAAAGGTACTCTCTTTAAAAATCACAATTCATATAACTCCATGCATAGGAACAGGCCTAGCTCGACCACTAGACCACGATGACATCCATGCGGACGAACCCAGTAAATGGACGGTTCGCCGCAAGCAGGCGAGTTCCGTCCACAGACAATTCACCGCTCCTAAGATAGCCTAGTTTTATCTCAGGATCACAACGACATACCCATGGAATAGACTAAGTCCACGAACAGTCCACTGCAAGTGGTCGAATCCAGTCCACGGACAACACATCACTTCTAGAGGAACCTGACCCGACTACGAGGACCATGATGACTCACAAGCAGCCAAACCTAGTCCTTTTCAGGATGACAACAACTTTCTACGTAAGTGATCTAGTCCACCTCAGAAGCCAAGAAACTCCAGTACGGACAAGACCCAGTCCACGGACAGTCCACCGCAAGCGGGCAAGTCCAGTCCATGGACAGCTCACCGCTCCTAAACGATCATGGTCTGACTACGGGGACCATGATGGCGCACAAGTGGTCGAGCTAGTTCTTTTCAGGGCAACGACAGCTTGCCGCATAAGTGACATAGTCCGTCTCAAGAGCCATGGAACTTCAGCATGAACCAAACCCAGTTCACGAACTCCACAGATAGCTCATCGCACCTAGAGGAACCTGGCTCGACTACAGAGACCATGATGGCGCACAAGCGGCTGAGCCTAGTTCTTTTCAGTGTGACAACAACTTGTCACATAAGTGACCTAGTCCGCCTCAGGAGCTAAGGAACTCCAACGCGAATTGGACCCATTCCACGAACAGTGCACCACAAATGGGCGAGTCCAATCCACGAATGGCTCACCACTCCTAAAGGAACATGTCCCGACTACGCAGACCACAATGGAGCATAAGCGGCCGAGCCTAGGCCTTTTCAGGTCGACGATAGCTTGGCGCATAAATGACATACTCTACCTCAGGAGCCAAGGAACTCTAGCACAAACTAGACCCAGTCCATGGGCAGTTCACCGCTAGTAGGCGAGTCTAGTCCATGGACGATTCAACGCTCTAGAAAAATCCTAGCCCTCCTTAGGGACTAAGGCAGCACACATGCGAATCAAACCTAGTCCACGGATGGTTCACCGCGAGCGAACGAGTCCAGTACACAGACAACTCAACATATTTGATCGATTCAGTGAACGAGTCCAGTATCCATCGTCATCAGTTGCAAACTGACTGAGCTTACTTGGCAAGTTTGGCAATATTTGTCTGTTGGAGAGCAATGATCCCTTGGTGATTCGTCGTCATTATCGAACAAACACTGACTAGTCTCCCACTTCCTCTGTCATTGTGGTCCGTGCACATCGGACTAGGCGTTGATCACCAAAAGTCATCGTCATCAGTCACAAGCTAACTAAGCTTACTTGGCAACTTCGGCGATCATTGTCTATTGGAGAGCAATGATCCCTTGACAAGTCATCGTCATCAGTGGATAAATGCTTACTAGAGTCTCACTTCCTCGGTCATCATGGTCCGCACACAGCAAACTAGGCGTTGGGCACAAGAAGCCCTCATCATCCGACGCGAACTGACTAAGCATAACTGGCAAGTTCGGTGATCATTGTCTATTGGAGAGAAATATCCCTTGGCGAGTCGTGGTCATCAGTGGATAGGCACTGACCAGACTCCCACTTCCTCAGCCATCGTGATCCGCACGCAATGAACTAGGCGTTGGTCACCAGAAGCCATCATCATTAGTCGCAAACTGACTAAGCTTACCTGGCAAGTACGACGATCAATGTTTGTTGGAGAGAAATTATCCCTTGGCGATTCGTTATCGTCAGTGGACAAATGCTGACTAGACTCCCACTTCCTCAGCTGTCATGGTCCATGCACAGCAGACTACGCGTTGGGCCCCAGAAGCTGTCGTCATCAGTTCGCAACTGACTTAGCTTACCTGGCAAGTTTGGTGATCATTATCTGTTGGAGAGCAATGATCCCTTGGCGAGTCATCGTCATCAGCGGACAAGCGCTGACTAGACTCCCACTTTTTTGGTCATCATGGCCATCACGCAGCGGACTAGGCATTGTGCACCGGAAGCCTTCGTCATCAGTCGCGAACTAAGAAAGCATACCTGGAAAGTTCGGTGATAATTATTGGACAGTAATGACCCTTGGCGAGTTTTCGTCATCAGCGAAGAAACGCAGACTAGACTCCCAAATCCTCGGCCTTCGTTATCCATGCACAACAGCGTAGGCATTGGGCACCAAAAGCCATCGTCATCAGTCGTGAACTGACTAAGCTTACCTGGCAAGTCCAGCGATCATTGTCTGTTGGAGAATAATGATCCCGTGGTGAGTCGTCGTTATCAGCGGACAAGCACTGACTAAACACCCAATTCCTCGGCCATGGTCCGCCCAAAACGGATTTGGCGTTGGGTACCAGAAGCCATCGTCATTAGTCATGAACTGACTAAGCTTACCATGCAATGATCATTATCTATTGTAAAGCAATTATCCCTTGGCGAGTCGTCGTCGTCAGCGGATGGGCGCTCACTAGACTCCCACTTTCTCAGCCATCGTGGTCTACGTGTAGTGGACTAGGCGTTGGGCACCAGAAGCCGTCGTGCTCTGCGCGCAGCAGACTAGGTGTTGGGCACTAGAAGCCGTCATCATCAGTCTTGAACTGACTAAGCTTACCTGGATAGTTTGGCGATCATTGTCTGTTGAGGATCAATAATCCCTTGACGAGTTGTCATCATCAGTGAACAAGCACTGACTAGACTCCCACTTCCTTGGCCGTCGTGGTCCATGTGCAGTGGACTATCCGTTAGGCACCAAAAGTCGTCGTCATCAGTCGCAAACTGACTTAGTTTACCTCGCAAGTTCGACGATCAATCTATTGGAGAGCAATGATCTCTTGGAGAGTCGTCATCGACAACGAGCAAGCGTTGACTAGACTCCCACTTCCTTGGCCATCGTAGTCCACACAGAGTGAACTAGACGTTGGGCACCCGAAGCCATCATCGTTATTCGCAAACTGACTATGCTTACCTGGCAAGTTCGGCGATCATTGTATGTTGGTGAGCAATAATCCCTAGGAAAGTCGTTATCATCAGCGGATAAGCACTGACTAGACTCACACTTCCTTGATTGTCGTGGTTTGCGCGCAGAGGACTAGGCGTTGGGAAACAGAAGTCGTCGTAGTCAGTTGTGAACGGGCTAAGCTTACCCGGGAAGTTCGGCGATCATTGTCTGTTGTAGAGCAATGACTCCTCGGTGAGTCATCGTGATCAGCGAACACGCACTGACTAGACTCCCACCTCCTCGACCATCGTGGTCCATGCGCAGCGAATTATTCATTGAGTACTAGAAGTCGTCGTCATCAGTCGCAAACTGACTAAGCTTACCTAGTAAGTTCGGCGATTATTGTCTATTGGAGAGAATTGATCCCTTGGCGAGTCATCGTCGTCAGCGGACAAGCACTTACCGGATTCCCACTACCTCGGCCATCCTGGTCCGTGCAAAGCAAACTAGGCGTTGAGCACCAAAAGTCGTCATCATCAGTCACAAACTGACTAAGCTTACCTGGAAAGTTTGGCGATTATTGTCTATCGAAAAGCAATGATCCCTTGGTGAGTCATCATCATCAACGAAAATTTTTTGACTAGACTCCCACTTCCTCGGTCGTCGTGGTCTACGTGCAGCTGACTAGGCGTTGGGCACCAAAAACCGTTGTCATCAGACGCAAGCTGACTAAGCTTACCATGCAAGTTCGGCGATCATTGTCTGTTGGAGAGAATTGATCCCTTAGTGAGTCGTCGTTATCAGCGGACAAGTGTTGACTAGACTCCCACCTTCTCGGCCATCGTGGTTCATGCACAGCGAACCAGGCGTCGGGACCAGAAGCCGTCGTCATCAGTCGCGAACTGACTAAGCTAACCTGGCAAGTTCGGCGATCATTGTCTGATCGAAAGCAATGAACCCTTGGTGAGTCGTTATCATCAGCGGACAAGCGCTAACTAGACTCCAACTTCCTCGGCCATCGTGGTTCACGCGCAGTGGACTAGGTGTTGGGCGCAGAAACCGTCGTCATCAGCCGCAAGCTGACTAAGATTACCTGGCGTGTTTAGTGATCATTGTCCGTGGAGAGCAATGATCCCTAGCGAGTCATCTTCACCAGCGGACAAGCATTGACTAGACTACCACTTCCTCGGCCATCATGGTCCACACGCAGCGGAATAGGCGTTGGCCCCCAGAAGCCGTCGTCATCAGTCACGAACTGACTAAGCTTACCTAGCAAGTTCGGCGTACATTATCTGTTGAAGAGCAATGATCCCTTGAAGAGTTGTGGTCATCAGTAGACAAGCGATGACTAGACTCCCTTTTCTTCAGCCGTCGTGGTCCACACGCAGTGAACTGGGCGTTGGGCACCAGAAGTCGTCGTCATCAGTCACGATCTGACTAGGCTTACCTGAGAAGTTCTACGATCATTGTCTATTAGAAAGCAATGATCCCTTGGTGAGTTGTCGTCATCAGTGGACAAACACGGTCTAGACTCCCACTTTGTCGGCCGTTGTGGTTCGTACACAGCGGACAAGGTGTTGGGCACCAGAAGCCGTCGTCATCAGTCGCGAACTGACTAAGCTTGCTTGGCAAGTTCGGCAATCATTATTTGTTGGAGAACAATGATCCCTTGGCGAGTCGTCGTCATCAGTGGACAAGCACTGACTAGACTCCCACTTCCTCGGCCGTCGTGGTCCGCGCACAGCAGACTAGGCGTGCATCACCAGAAGCCGTTGTCATCAGTCAAAAACCAACTAAGCTTACCTGGCAAGTTCGGCGATCATCGTCTGTTGGAGAGCAATAGTTAAACCCGCAAACCTATATTTTGCTAGTCCTCGAGCAAAACAATAAAAATAAAACCCTAACTCACTTTCGCAGGAATCATCGGTTGCACTTACCTTAAACGTACAACAAGGCTTTAAACCCCTAGAATACCTCTAGTGGACGAGTTATAGTCTCGTGAGGGTTTTCAGAAATGTTACCCACAAACATTATAACTCAATAAATTTCAAAAACATGGTAACTTGATTACTCTATTTATTATCCTCAGAGTAATAATCTAATTGCTCAAAATTTCAGAAAACAACTACCAATGTCACAATAGTATATCAAAGCGTCTAACAACAATTTAATAATACCCAAAGGTTAAATAAATTTCATCAATTATTTTTGAATAGTAAAGATATGACTTTATTTTTCTTAGTAAAGATATGACTCGATAACCTTTGAATAGTACGCTTCGACTACAAACATCTCTTGTCACTCAAAAATGAATCACTCAGAGATTATTTAGTTATCACACAGTTTATATGTGAGAAAGAGAATAAATTATGGAAACAAAAACATCTCACATATAATAATCATGAAAAACATAATTTTAAAAGAATGAAATGAATATGATATCATGGACAGGAATATCAATTACTTTGAGAATGTTGAATCAAACTCCATATTTCTTCTCTATTTAATCTCCACGTCTATGAACCATACCTTTACGTAAGATCAATTAGGTCTTTATTAGGTTGAAATGTGGCTAAGATTTTGGCTAACAATAATGGAAAAAAGATATGAAAAAATTCTCTGAGACTAGATACACCCTTTAATTAACACGTGGGGGCTCTGAAATGTAAACCAATGTTGTACACCATTAATTTTTCTTTCTTCGAAATTCTTCTTCATATTTTTCTTTTTTTACTTTTTCTTCGAAGCATCAATCTTTTTTTTTCTTTTTTTTTGTCTTTTATAAAATCAACGTTATGTTTTCCCCTTCTACACAATGAAACATTTCGTCTCGAGGATTCATGGAATATTTAGTTTCAGCTCTTTTTATTTGCCCATTCCAAAAATATATCAACCATACACATTCTCAGAGATATTGGGTAAGGATAAAAATAGTATGGGATATTACTCCTTAACTGGAGTAGGTAATGAAAATGTGGTTAGCAAAGTAAAAGTTTTTTCAAAAGCTCAAATGGCTGCAAACGGATATTTATTATTAGGTAGGCTAAAAGGCTAAAGAATGGTTCAAAGAAAAAATGCCTAAATCACTTCCTAAGCTCTAGTCGGTATTATGACATCTCAACTAAATAATCCAAGAATTTCTAGTGTAATAATTCAATTTTAACGTCATTCTCAAAGCAATCAATAAAAGAAACAAGAATAATGTGATCATCAATGAAATAATGCGGACTCAAGTAAAGTCAGAGTTTATTTGATAACCCTCAAGAAAAATAGAATGTCTTGAAACTCACAAGGGTTAAGTCTCCACTATTATTATAAGGCTTTCTAGTTAATATCATACTAATTAACTTCAAATCATGCTAACTCGGCTTATAGTGCAAGAGTGGTCGAGTCGAAAAATATCATGAAATATATTTAACTTAAAGATAATAACAAACCTAATGTTTTCCTATTGATATATAAAAGTAACAAGTGAAAGCATGCATTTCTCAAATTTAAAAGCATACTTGAAAGTACATTCTCTTCATCGGAAAGGAACTCAGATTTTGAATTTATTTTCAAATCGAAATTTTTTTTTACACAATCATAATCATATAGGTATTTAATGGAGATTGAGTAGAATACAATAGTCAGTCAGTAGAGTTGTGAAATACGTTTCATTTCAAAATTTTGAAAAATGCACAAAAACTCATAAACCTCACCCCCAAACCTAAACCAAACATTGTCCTCAATGTATAAAAAAAATCATGACAAATGAAGGAAAAGGTAAAGACGAGAATTAGAGGAATATTACCATGGGAAAGTTTTTACCAATTTTGACGAATCACCCACCATGAATGCTCAAAAAGATAAGAATTGTGGACTCATCATGATAAATTGATAAAAAAAAATACAGGACTCAAAAAATTGTTAAATGAAAAAAATTACAAGTGTCAACTGTAAGTCAAAAGTTGAGGATCCGTCCAACAAATAGTATCAACCACATGCGACACAATGTTTACTAACACATCCCAAAAGCCACGAAGGCGCCATGCAAAATCATAGAGAAAATGCAAATGAACTCGCATTATTAGAAAATCTATGGCAAAAAGGGGTCACAAACAATGATATCCAGCAAATGACTCCTACCTACTCCTAAAAAGGGACATCCTAAGTCAGGTTGCAAATCAGAAGATTGAATATGTATCACAATAGGGTGGTCAAAACTGAAATCAACCCTTAAAAACAATGGATCCACATAGGTAGCATCAGTCAATATGAAAGGGATGGAAAAAGGTATGTCTATAGATATATCGGGTGGTACAGGCTCATCATAACAAAATGAATTACACCAAGATGATGAGTTAGACAACGCAACAACACCCCCAAACCTAGAACTAGCACTACCTATGGCATGTAATCTCTCATTAGATGCGTCTTCCGATAACGTCTTGACTATTTCTTGAATTGGGGTCATTCGAATCATGAAAATAGTCGAGGCTTGACTCCAAAGAACATTGAGAATTAGACTTCATGTAAGATTCACTAGGAATGCATATGTCAAGTGGGTCATCATGAAAGGTGGGGAAGGTAATGGGTCAGGAAGCAAAGTAGTTCCGATCACATTATCCTCAAAAAATCATCTGACTCGGGTTCCGATGTTTTACCAGTTATGAATTGACCCTCTGGATTTTGAATAGAGTGACTAGGAACTCTTCCTAACTCTCTTTCAGATAATGCCTCAGTAATATGATTCACAACTATCTCAAGTCTATTGATGGCTTGAGATTGGTGTTGAATCATGGCTTTTGACTCTACATAGCTGAAATCATGTTCAAGAAGTCGTTCTGTGCGCTGCATAAAATGGTAAAATGTTTCCTCTAACTAGGTGTGTTGGATGGAGGAGCTTGGTTAAATTGAGGCATAACATGATTAGGTTCTTAGAAGCCTGGGATAAAATATGTCCCCCTTGGTGTGAGTTATGAGCTCAGGAGAGATTTTGATTATTAGCAAAACCAGGGCTGTAATAGTTGGACTTTGAATTATAACCAGGTCGCTAATTAGCATTAAAAGAATGGATTTTCTCAGTGAAATATTAAGGATAATCATATTGCAAATCACAATCAGCTGTAGAATGACTAGGACTCGAATATGCAACACAACCCTCAAATGAAACATTAGTGGGAGGTAGGGGTTGAGTCAAATTCATAATTGCATCTAATTTTTGAGCCATCGTCATAACAACTGTTTTGAATAACAACTGTTTTGA
>OY747128.1:65539423-65645744 GCA_963556465.1 Berberis vulgaris
TTCGACTACAAATCTCTCTTGTCACTCAAAAATGAATCACTCAGAGATTAGTTAGTTATCACTCGATTTATATGGGAGAAAGAGAATAAATTATGGAAACGCAAACATCTCCCATATAATAATCATGAAAAATGGACTTTTAAAATAATGAAATGAATATGATCTCATGGACATGAGTATCAACTACTTTGAGAATGTTGAATCAAATATCATAGTTCTTTTCTATTTAATCTCCACGTCTATGAACCAGACTTTACTAAAAATCAATTAGGCCTTTATTAGGTTGTAATGAGACTAAGATTTTGGCTAACAAGAATGGAACAAAGATATGCAAAAATTCTCTGAGACTGGATACACCCTTTAATAAACACGTGGGGCTCTGAAGAATAAACCAATGTTGTACACCCTTAATTTTTCTTCTTTGAAATTCTTTTTCAATTTTTTTTTCTTTGAAGCATCAATCTTTTTTTTCTTTCATAAAATCAACGACGTGCTTTCCCTTTCTGCACAATGAAACATTTTAGTCTCGAGGATTCATGGAATATTTAGTGTCAACTCTTTTTTATTTGCCCATTTCAAAAATATATCAACCATACACATTCTCAAAGACATTGGGTAAGGATAAAAATAATATAGGATATTACTCCATAACTGGAGTAAGTAATGGAAATGGGGTTAGCAAAGAAAACGTCTATTTAAATGCTCAAAGGGCTGCAAACGGATATTTATCATTAGGTAGGCTAAAAGGCTAAAGAACGGTTCAAAGAAAAAAAATGCCTATATCACTTCTTAAGCTCTAGTCGGTATTATGACATCTCAACTAAATAAACGAAGAAGTTCTAGTGTAATAATTCAATTTTAACATCATTCTCAAAACAATTAATAAGAGAAACAAGAATAATAAGATCATCATCGAGATAATGCAGACTCAAGAAAAGTCAGAGTTTATTTAATAACCCTCAAGAAAAATAGAATGTCTCAAAACTCACAAGGGTTAAGTCTCCACTATTATTCTAAGGGTTTCTAGTTAATATCTTACTGATTAACTTCAAATTATTCTAACTTGGGTTATAGTGCAAGAATAGTCGAGTTGAGACTTCTCATGAAATATATTTAACTTAAAGATATTATCAACTTTATGTTTCCACTTAATATATCGATGTGACAAGTAAAAGCATGTATTTCTAAAATTTAAAAGCATACTTGAAAGCAAATTCTCTTCATTGGAAAGGAACTCAGATTTTGAATGCATTTTCAAATCAAAAAATTTTCACACAATCATAATTAACTATGTATTCAATGGAGATTGAGTAGAATACAATAGTCAATTGTGAAATACATTTCAGTTCAAAGAATGCAGAAAAAACTCATAAACCTCACCCCCAAACCTAAACCAAACATTGTCCTTAATGTATAAAATGATGATCATGACAAATGCAGGAAAAATAAAAGATGAGAGTTAGAATGATATTACCATGGGAAAGTTTTTACCAATTTCGACGAAATCGTCCACCAATTAACGTTCAAAAACATAAGAACTGTGGACTCATCATGATAAATTGATAAAAACAATACAAGACACAAAAAATATACAAATGAAAAAATTACATGCATCAGTTGTAAGTCAAAATTGTTATGGAGCTAACGAGTATGAGTGAAATGCAACTAGAAAGAACTCGAAAATCAATCCAGACTGACCATAATGACACAACTAAAGCTAGGCTGCCTCCTAGGAGCGCTTGGTTTAACGTTGTCAGCCCGACATATATTTTTCCTCATAAATGATGTACCGTGAAATGACAAGGAAGAACATAGTGAACAGCCTCCTCCAAAAGTGGCAAGGAATCATATAGCAACAACCTATAAAGTTGAGGATTCGTCCAACAAATAGTAGCAACCACATGCGACACAACGTATACTAACCCATCCCAAAAGCTACGAAGGCGCCATGCAAAATCATAGAGAAAATGCAAATGAACTCGCATTCTTAGAAAATCAGTGGGGACCTTGAGCAGAAATGGGTCACAAACAATGATATCCAGCAAATGACTCCTACCTACTCCTAAAAGGGGACATCATAAGTCAGGTTGCAAATCAGAAGATTTAATATGTATCAAAATAGGGTGGTAAAAACTGAAATCATCCCTTAAAAACAATGGATCCACATAGGTAGCATCAGTCAATGTTAAAGGGATGGAAAGAGGTGTGTCTATAGATATATCAGGTGGTACAAGCTCATCATAACAAAATGAATTGCAAAAAGATGTTGAGCTAGACAGCTCAACAACACCCCCAAACCTGGAATCAACACTATCTTTGGGATGTATTCTCCCTAAAGAATATTGAGAATCAGACTTCATGTAGAAGTCACTAGGAGGACATATGTCAAATGGGTCATCATGAAAAGGTGGGAAAGGGAATGGGCCAGAAAGCCCAATAGTATCAACAGAAGGGTTTAGTTTTGACTTACTGAGTGGAAGGAGTTCCACTTTAGGCTTTCATGTGTAACCTGGATTCATAATAGAGGCTGAATCAAGCAAAGCATTCACTTCCCTAATGGAATCATCAATATCGAAGTCTAAACCGAAGTGAGTCAAACATGCTGCTAATGGATCATCTAATTGAGACTGCAATAAGGAATTCTCCACCGAACTCTCAATCATGTTAACTTCACAAACATCATCGGACTCAGGAGGTTGTTGGCTTACATTAAAAACATTGAGTTCGACGGTCATGTTTCCAAATGATAGTTTCATAATTCCATTCCTACAGTTAATAATAGCATTAGATGTGGCAAAAAATGGACGACCCAAAATAACTGGAATGTGACTGGAAGGGTTGTGAACAAGTTGTGTATCAAGAACTATGAAGTCCACTGGAAAATATAATATTTCAACCTTAATGATCACATCCTCTATAACACCGCAGGGAATTCAGATTGACCTATCTGCCAATTGCAGTGTTACTTTAGTCGGTTTTAGCCCGTCGAGACCTAAATGCTCATAAACAGAGTATGGCAACAAATTAACACTCGCACCCAAATCCAATAATGCCTTATCAATCATATGATCACCGATAACACAAGAAATAGTCGAACACTCAGGATTACTATACTTAGGCGGGGGTCTGTGTTGAATAATTGAGCTTACTTGCTTGGCGAGGAAGACTCTCTTTTGCACATGTACCTTTCGCTTCTGTGTGCAAGATCCTTCAAAATTTTGGCATAGATAGGAATTTTCTTAATAACATCATTACATCGTTAGCATTTGTTCCTTTTTTTGTTGGAGCTAACCATGTTGGAAATGGTGCCCTAGGCAAATAAGATGCCTGAGTGGGGTCAGAGTCAAAAGGCAAATCTTTAGAAGGTGAGGCTTTATCAGCCTCTTTGTCAGATGGAGATGCAACCTGCTTTGACTTAGATGGAGATGCAATGACACTCGAATTGGACACTTGTACCCGATTGTCAACCTAATTTCCACTCCTAAGGGTAGTAATAGATTGAACATCTTCATGGCGTGACTCAGATGTACTACCAATTGCGAATTGGAACAGGTTGACTAGGAAATCTCCCTAGCTCTCTCTCAGAAGAAGACTGAGTAATCTTACTCACAGCTATCTAAAGTCTGTTGAGGGCTTGAGATTGGTGTTGAGTCGTGGCTTTCAACTCAGATATGTCCGTAGAATTCTGCTCAATTATACTTTTTGAGCGCTGCAAAAACCGATTAACCATTTCCTCCAAACTTGATGTGTTCGATGGAGGAACTTGGTTAAGGTGGGGATTAACAGGGCTAGAGGCTTGAGAAGCCTATGATACAGTAACAGGTCCCCCTTGGTGTGGGCCATGGGCCCAAGGAAAATTTGAATGTTGGGTAAATCCTGGACTGTAATAGTTAGGTTGTGAATTATTACCAGGTCGTCTCATAGTGTTAAAAGAGTTGACTTGCTCAACATAGTACACAAGATAATCATTTTGCAAGTCACAATTAGCTATTGTATGACTTGGACTCGAACATGCAGCACAGACCTCAGATGAAGCGTTTGCGGGAGGTGCAGGTTGAGTCACATTCAAAAATGCATCTATCTTTTGAGCCATAGTCATAACAACTTTCTTTAACTTCAAGGTGGAAGGGGGTGAACAAATGGATCTCTAATCTCATATATACCGCCCTTACGCTTATCTGACTCCTTTCTCGAATAATCCCATTGCTGAGAATTTTCAGAAAGCGTCTCAAAGAATTTCCATATTTCATTGATGCTCATTATCATTAGTGACCCACCACTAGTGGCATCAATCCTACGACGGTTTTGAGGAGTTAAATCATCTTGGAAGTATTGAACTAGTCGCCACTTATCAAATCCGTGATGGGGAAACCTGATAATGAGTTCATTGAACCTTTTCCAGCATTCATAGAAATGTTCGCCCTCTTTTTGCAGAAAATTAGATAAATCTCATCGGAGGGCATTCGTTTTATGAATGGGGAAGTACTTTGTCAAGAACTTTCTTGACAACACATCCCATGATGTGATGGATCATGTTTCTAATGCATTTAACCGTGATTTCGCCTGATCTTTCGAAGAAAAAGGAAACAACCTAAGACGAACCAAATCATCAGAAAAGTTCTAGTACTTCAGGGTGGCGCAAATGTCAAGAAACTCTTTGACGTGAAGATAAGGGTTTTCTTTCTCAAAACCATTAAAAGAAGGTAGCATATGAATAATAGATAGTTTGAGTTCGAAACTGTTTGCATTTTTCTCAGGAAAGACAATGTAAGACGGAGCACTACTAGGAAAATGGGCGAAGTAATCCCTAAAGGCCTTCCCCTCAGCCATCTCAGTGGACAAGGATGATGAACCTAAATAGGTAACGGGGACTTCAAAGAACTCCTCGAAGTCTTGTCGGACAAGCCTTTTCTTAGAATCGTGCACTCAGGTATGCATAAACTACAAGATATCGAAGGTTCAAAGTCAACAACGAAACAGGCTTCAAAATTTATTTATTTTAATTAAATTTTTTTCTTTTATTTAAATGCAAGCCTAACCGCTATATGAAGATGATCTAACTCTAAAAAATGAAAACAACGGACCTAAATGATGCACAAACAAAATGAATGGCGGACAACCCTAGAGCTTTGTTACTAATGCAGGGCTTAAATTCAATTCAATTTACCAAACTGTGGGAGAGGCACGGGAATTTCCTATCAATCCGCCACTACAAAGTTGTTCCTACCTCTTTTTACAATTTCTAGTTCAAAGTGAAATGCCAGTTCAAGAACTGTTCCCATATAGGATATGTTCTTCACTCGACCACTTTAAGCTGTAAAACTTCCAAAGAGGTTCCCTATGAGCGTCACATCTGTCTTAGATAATTACCTTGCCACAAATTTTAAATAGTGAAGGCCTAGGTTCATAACCTTAAAATAGATAGTGTTTAACCTATCCACGGTAGAGGGCACGAAAGTTTCAACTCAATCCTACCACTATTCAAATTTGCATTCAATACTACCTAGAACAACCAAAAGATAAGTGATCACACAGAAACCACGTGCAGATGCGATGGGTAGAAATTACCTCTGGCGTGAACCTCTTTCGAGTTACTTGCGGCACCGGGTAGAAGTCGATTTCTGAGAGTTTCCTCGAGAATCGCAATATTTCACTTCGTTCCCACTTGAGCTCTTATGTGTGTGACCGCCTGCAAAATAAATGCAAAAATAATTCAAACTCAAGCAAATAAAATAAATACGAAAGCGACTCGTAACACTGTTCCTAAAAAGAAAATTAAACCTAATTTATAAACTAGTAAAACAACCCTAGATTTTGATTGTACTGTTACAATCCCCGACAACGACGCCCAAAACTTGATGGTGATTTTATTAACCTAAATTAATAAGCTAATAAACCCTACTTGTAATTTCGCAAGTGCACGGCTGTCTAACTAGTAGACAGTGGCAAATACGGGTCGATCCCACGAGAATTGACAAGACAATCGAATTCAAAGACTTATTTAAACTAAGTTAGAGTTGGGGGTTACAACAGATGTAAATTACTAAATTAAGAGAATGAAATTCAACACTTACAGATTAAACTGATAAGATGATAAGAAAGTGGACCGAGACATCGAATCCACCACTGGTTCTTCAAGATTTGTGTTATCCAAATTATTGTTTTCAAGAATCAACACGACTAACTTAAAGATTAATCTAAGTTCGCAATTGATTTCAGCAAAAGCATAAACCACTAGCATTGCATGTATTTCTATAGCACACACAATCACAGGTTTATTTTAACTAATTCTAAACCCCTAGCATTGCATGTCTTCTTATGGCACACACAATCACAGATTCAAATTAATTGATTAAAGCAGGATTCAAATATCAACAAAGGGAACTTCTAACTAATGATTAGTCTAGATAATTATTTCAGATATAATTGGTGAAAGCAAATTATTGAAATTCATAAATCAACTGTATTTAACATTCAAGCATATAAAAATCAATAAACTTATATGCGACAAACTCTAGGTAACCATGTGGTTTCATCTTCGCCACGATACGGGGTCTAGATGATCATGGTGGATGATGTCACAGCATCAATGGAGGTGAAATCCATCAGTTCCCGCATGAGCACACGTCTCGAGAAAGAGTGCAAATGGTTGTGGTGGCTCTGACAGAATTTCGGGGTGCAAATAGTGAACTGATTCAAATATCAGTTTAACTCTCTTTTCCCTCCTCTTTTCTCTGCGCCTTCATTACCGATGAGCGAAGCTCTCTGCTTTGCTTCCTTCCTGCTCCTCGTGAGCTTCTTCTTCCTCCGTCTGACACCGGTGTACCTACAGGAGATGAAAACAGAGAAAGGGAGACGAGAGAGAGAGATGAGGAGGAAGAGAATGAAGGAGAGACACAGGGCCAGTGGAGCTCTATTTATTCTATTATTGTCTGCTTCGGTTGTGCGAGCTGCTAAAAAAGAAGAACATGAAGAGAGAGAAATGTGACGGATGATGGTGGTGGTCGCCGGTTGGCTGGTGGGTGAACGGTGGTGCGGGTTGGTCTGTCTGGCTCTGTTGTGAGGTGGCGTACGAGCTGTTTGTTTGGCCGGTGGTGTTGAATGGTGGTTGAAAGAGAGGGAAACAGGAAGGAAGAGAAAGATAACGAAGAGACAAGAAGGAGAGGTGAGGAGAACAGGGTGCAAGAGAGACATGGATGAGGAAGGAAGGCGAGGCGGCGGCTGAAGGTGGTGGTCGGTGGTGTTGTTAGTCGGCTGCGAGATAGGGTGGGGGAGAGGGAAGTGTTGTTCGACCTCATCTGTTGTTGCTCTGTTGAGGGTTGGCTGAAAGGGAGAGAAATAGAGAAGGTGCTTTGTTTGGTTGTGTAGAGGAAGGAAGCAGGGACGGTGAGTGAGATGGCGGTGATGGAGGTGATGGCGAGGTGATCACGCTGTCGATCCTCCTATTGAGCAAGGATTGTCGGCAGAGTGGATGTGGCGTGGTGGCTGAAAAAGAGAGAAATAAGAAAGATACATAGGAAAAAAAATGGGAGGAGCAGAAGGGAGAGAGGAAGCCTAAATAGGGCTCTCCTTTTGTCTTGTTAAGATGGGTTTGGGTTTCTAGATCAGCTTTTGGGCTTGGACTTAGGTTAAATTAGGTGGATTTAGGTTTGTTTAGGTCAAGTTTAGACATGTGACCCGCTACTTTATACCATCATTTGAATCAACCAACTGATCATTTTGCAAATTGTCGCTTTAATACAATTTCATCGTTCACGCTCAAATTCCTACAAAAACATGAAACTAAAATAATGAGAATATAATATAATAATCTAAAGACTAACAAATATAAATTAAGGGATACACTATGTAATAATTACGTGAATATCTGTTGGGCACCAAAAGCCATCGTCATCTGACTAAGCTTACCCAGGAAATTCGGCGATCATTGTCTATTGGAGAGTAATAATCCCTTGGCGATTCATGGTCATCAGCAGACAGGCGCTGACTAGACTCCTACTTCCTTAGCAATCGTGGTCCGCACGCAGCGAACTAGGCGTTGGGCACCAGAAGCCATCATCATTAATTACAAACCTACTAAGCTTACCAGGCAAGTTCGGCGATCAATGTTTGTTGGAGTGCAATGATCCCTTGACGAGTCATCGTCATTAGCGAACAAGCACTGACTAGACTCCCACTTTCTCGGCCATCATGGTCTGTGCATAGCGGACTCGGCGTTGGGCACCAGAAGCCGTCGTCATCAGTCGCGAACTGACTAAGCTTACCTGGCAAGTCCGACGATCATATTCTGTTGGAGAGCAAAGATCTCATGGAAATTCGTCATCAGTGGACAAGCGCTGACTAGACTCCCACTTCTTCGGTCGTCGTTGTCCGTGCACAGCGGATTAGGCATTGGGTACCAGAAGCCATCGTCATCAATCGCAAAACTAAGCTTACAAGGCAAGTTCGAAAATCATTATCTATTGAGAGCATTGATTCCTTTGTGAGTCGTCATCGTCATTAGAGGACAGGCGCTAACTAGACTCTCACTTCCTTGGCCATCATGGTCTATGCACAATGGACTAGGCATTGGGCTCCAGAAGCCGTCATGGTTTATGCGCAGTGGACTAGGCGTTGGGCACCAGAAGCCATCGTCATCAGTCGCGAACTAACTAAGTTTATCTGGCAAGTTTGGCAATCATTGTCTATTGTAAAGCAATGATCCCTTGGTGAGTCATCGTCATCAGTGGACAAGCACTGACTAGACTCTCACTTCCTTATCCATCGTGGTCCGCGCAGTGGACTATCTGTTGGGCACCAGAAGTCGTCGTCATCAGTCGCAAACTGACTTAGCTCACCTCGCAAATTCAGCGATCATTGTCTGTTGGGGAGCGATGATCGTTTGGTGAGTTGTCATTGTCGTCAGTGGGCAAGCGTTGACTAGACTCCCACTTCTTCGGCCATCATGGTCCGCGTGCAGCGGACTAGGCATTGGGCATCAGAAGTCGTCGTCATTAGTCGCGAACAGACTAAGCTTACCTAGCAAGTTTGGCGATCGTTGTCTGTTCGTGAGCAATGATCCCATGGCGAGTGCTCATCATCAGCGGACAAGCACTGACTAGGCTCCCACTTCCTTGGTCGTCGTGGTCCAAACGCAACGGACTAAGCGTTGGGCAAAAGAAGTTGTCGTTGTCAGTCGCGAACTCACTAAGCTTATCTGACAAGTTCGGCGATCATTGTCTATTTGAAAGCAACGATCCCTGGGTAAGTCGTTGTCATCAACGGACAAGCACTGACTAGACTCCCACCTCCTCGGTCATCATGGTCCACGTGCAGCGGACTAGGCGTTGGGCATTAGAAGCACACGTCATCAGTCGCGAACTGACTAAGCTTACCTAGTAAGTTCGGCAATATTTGTCTGTTATAAAGCAAATATCCCATCGCAAGTCATCGTCATCAGCGGACAAGCCATTATTGGACTCTCACTTCCTCGGCCATTGTGGTCCGCGCACAGTGAACTAGGAGTTGGGCACCAGAAGTTGTCATCGTTAGTCGCAAACTGACTAAGCTAACTTTTAAAGTTCGGCGATCATTGTCTGTTGGATAGCAATGATCCCTTGGCGAGTCGTCGTAATTAGTGGACAAGCGCTAACTAGATTCCCACTTCCTCTACCGTCATTGTCCACACGTAGCTGACTAGGCGTTGGACACCAGAAGCCATCGTCATAAGTCGCGAACTGACTAAGCTTACCATGCAAGTTCAGCGATCATTGTATGTTGGAGAGCAATGATCCCTTGGTGAGTCGTCGCCATCAACGGACAAGTGCTGACTTTACCCCCACCTCTTTGGCCAACGTGGTTCGCGCAAAGTGGACTAGGCATTGGGTACTAGAAGTCGTCGTCACCAGTCACGAACTGACTAACCTAACTTGGCAAGTTCGGCGATCATTGTCTGTTGGAAAGCAATGACCCCTTGGTGAGTCGTTGTCATCAGCGGACAAATGCTAACTAGACTCCCACTTCCTCAGCCATGTGGTCCGCGCAGTGGACTAGACGTTGGCCACAGAAGCCAACGTCATCTTCCACGAACTGACTAAGATTACCTGGCAAGTTCAGCGATCATTGTCTGTTGGAGAGCAATGATCCCTTGGCGAGTCGTCCTCATCAGCGGACAAGCGCTGACTAGACTACCACTTCTTCGACTGTCGTGGTCCACACACAGTGGACTAGGCGTTGGCCACTAGAAGCCGTCATCATCAGTCATGAATTTACTAAGCTTACCTGGAAAGTTCGGAAAATATTATCTGTTGGAGAGCAATGATCCCTTGGCGCGTCATCGTCATCAGCGGACTAGCTGTTAGGCATTAGAAGCCGTCGTCATCAGTCACTAACTGACTAAGCCATCGTCATCCGTCGTCATCATTATCCATTGGATAGCAATGATCCCTTGGTGAGTCATGGTCATCTACAGAAAAGTACTGACTAAACTCCCACTTCATCAGCCATCGTGGTCCTCGCATAGCGAACTAGGCGTTGGTCTCCAGAAGGCGTCGTCATCAGTCATGAACTGACTAGGCTTACCTGGCAACTTCAGCGTCATTGTCTACTGGTGAGCAATGATCCCTTGGTGTGTCGTCATCATCATCAGACAAGCACTGACTAGACTTCCACTTCCTCGGCCATCGTGGTTCGCACACAGCGGACAAGACGTTGGGCACCAAAAGCCATCGTCATGTGTCGCGAACTGACTAAGCATACCTGGAAAGTTCGGAAACCATTGTCTATTGGAAAGCAATGATCCCTTAGCGAGTCGTCGTCATCCGCGAACAAGCACTGACTAGACTCCAACTTCCTCGACCGTCGTGGTCAACGGACAGTGGACTAGGCGTTGATCACCAGAAGCCATCGTCATTAGTAGAAAACTAACTAAGCTTTCCTGGCAAGTTCGGTGATCATTGCCGGTTGGAGAGCATTGATCTATTGGCGAGTCATCGTCATCAGTGGATAGGTGATAACTAGACTCCTACTTCCTCGATCGTCGTGGTTTGCGCACAGCGAACTAGGTGCTGGGCACCAGAAGCCGTCGTCATCCATCGCGAATTGACTAAGCTTACCTGGAAAGTTGGCGAGTCGTGATCATCAGCAGATAGGCGCTGACTAGACTCCCACTCCCTCGGCCATCATGGTACGCACGCAGCGGACTAGGCTGTGGGCATAAAAAATTATCGTCATTAGTAGCAAATTGGCTAAGCTTACCTGACAAGTTCGGCAATCAATGTTTGTTGGAGAGCAATGCTCACTTGGCGATTCATCGTCATCAGCGGACAAGCACTGACTAGACTCCCACTTCCTCGGCCATCGTGGTCCATGCGCAGCGGACTAGGCAGTTGGCACCAGAAGCCAACATCAGTCGAGAACTAACTACGCTTACCTGGCAAGTTTGGCGATCATTCTCTGTTGGAGAGCAATGATCCCTTGGCTATTCGTCATCATCAGCGGATAAGCACTGGCTAGACTCCCATTTCTTCATTCATCATGGTTCACGCGCAGTGGACTAGGCGTTGGGCACCAGAAGCCATCGTCATCAGTCACAAATTGACAAAGCATACCTAGCAAGTTCGGCGAGCAATGTCTTTTGGAGACCAATGATCCCTTGGCGATTTTTCATCGTCAGTGGACAAGTGTTGACTAGACTCCCACATCCTCGGTCGTCGTTGTCTACACACAACAGACTTGGCGTTGGGCACCAAAAGTTGTCATACTCAATCGCGAATTGACTAAGCTTACCTGGCAAGTCTAGTGATCATTGTTTATTAGAGAGCAATGATCCCGTGGCAAGTCGTCGTCATTGGGAAAACGCAGAATAGACTCCAACTTCCTCAGCCGTGGTGGTCCACGCATATCGGATTAGGCGTTCGATACCGAAAACCATCATCATCAGTCGCAAACCGACTAAGCTAACCATGAAAGTTCGGTGATCATTATCTATTAGAGAGCAATGATCCCCTGGCGAGTTGTCGTCATCTACAGACAGGCGCTAACTAGACTCCCACTTCTTCAACCATCATGGTCTGCGGGAAGTGGACTAGGCGTTGGGCACCAGAAGCTGTCGTGGTCTGTGTGCAGCGAACTAGTCGGTGGGCACCAGAAGTCATCGTCATCAATTGTGAACTAACTAAGCATACCTAGCAAGTTTGGCAATCATTGTATGTTAAAGAGCAATGATCCCTTGGCGAGTCATCATCATCAGTGGACAAGCACTGACTAGACTCCCACTTTCTCGGCCGTCGTGTTCAGCGCACAGTGAACTATCCGTTGGGCACCAGAAGCCGTCGTCATCAGTCTCAAACTGACTTAGCTTAGCTCGCAAGTTCAGTGATCATTGTCTGTTGGAGAGCAATGATCTTTCAAAGAGTCGTCATCATCAGTGGAGAAGCACTGACTAGACTTCCACTTCCTCAGCCACCGTGGTCCACGCGCAAAGGACTAGGCGTTGGGCACTTGAAGGTTGTCATTAGTCGCAAACTAACTAAGATTACCTTGCAAATTTGGCGATCATTGTCAGTTGGTGAGCAATGATCCTTTGGCGAGTCTTCATCATCAGTGGAAAAGCGCTAACTAGACTTCCACTTCCTCAACCATCGTGGTCCGCACGCAACGGACTAGGCGTTGGACAACAGAATTCGTCATCGTTAGTCGCGAACTGACAAAGCTTACCTGGCAAGTTCGGCGATCATTATCTGTTGGAGAGCAATGATCCCTTGGTGAGTCATTGTCATCAACGGACAAGTCCTGACCAGACTCCCACCTCCTCAACCATCGTGGTTCGCGCACAGCATACTAGGCTTTGGGCACTAGAAGTCGTTGTCATTACTCACGAACTGACAAGCTTACCTGGTAAGTTCGGCGATTATTATCTGTTGGAGAGCAATGATCCCTTGGTGAGTCATCATCATCAGCGGATAAGCGCTTACTATACTCCCACTTCCTCGACCATCATGGTCCGCACACAGTGGACTAGGCATTGGGCAACATAAGTTGTGGTCATCCGTCGTGAACTGACTTAGCTTACGTGGAAAGTTCGGGGATCATTGTCTGTTGGAAAGCAATGATCCCTTAGCGATTCGTCGTCATCAGCGAAAAAACGCTGACTAGACTACTACTTCCATGGCCGTCGTGGTCCATGCGCAGCTGACTAGGCGTTGGGACCAAAAGCCGTCGTCATCAATCACAAACTAACTAAGCTAACCTGGAAAGTTTGGCGATTATCGTTTGTTGGAGAGCAATGATCACTTGGTGAGTCATCGTCATCAACGGACAAGCACTTACTGGACTCCCACTTCCTCGGCCATCATGGTTAGTGCATAGCGGACTAAGCATTGGGCAACAGAAGTTGTCGTAATCAGTCGCCAACTGACCATGATCGCCGAAGCTCACCTGGAAAGTTCGGCGATCATTGTCTGTTGGAGAGAAATGATCCCTTGGCAAGTCATCATCATCAGCGAACAAGCACTGACTAGATTCCCACTTCCTCGCCCATCGTGGTCCGCACACAGCGGACTAGGCGTTGGCCACCAGAAGTCGTCTTCATCAGTCACGAACTGACTATGCGTACCTGGCAAGCGCTTACTACAACTTCCTAGGCTGTGATGGTCCGCGCGCAGCGGACTAACTGTTGGGCATTAGAAGCCATCATCATCAGTCGCGAACTAACTTAGCTTACCTGGCAAGTTGGGCAATCATTTTTTGTTGGAAAGCAATGATCTCTTGGCAAGTCATCGTCATCAGCGGACAAGTGCTTACTGAATTCTCACTACCTTGGCCATCATGGTTCGCACACAGCGGATTCGACATTGGGCATCAGAAGCCGTCGGCATAAGTCGCGAACTGATTATGCCTACCTTGCAAGTTCGGCGATCATTGTCTGTTGAAGGGTAATGATCCCATGGTGAGTCATTTTCATTAGCGAACAAGCGCCGAATAGACTCTTACCTAGCTTGCCATCATGGTTCGAGCACAGCGGACTAGGCGTTGGACACCAGAAGTCGTAATCATCGGTCGCAAACCGACTAAGCTTACCAGGCAAGTTCGATGATCATTGTCTGTTGGAGAGCAATGATCCCTTGGTGAATCGTCTTCATCAGTAGACAAGCTTTGATTAGACTCCCACTTCCTCGGTCGTCGTGGTTCGCGCACAGCGGATAATGCGTTGGGCACCAGAAGTCGTCATCATCAGTCGTGAACTAACTAAGCTTACCTAGCAAGTTCGACGATCATTGTCTATTGGATAGTAATGATCCCTTGGACAGACGTCATCATCAGCGAACAAGTGCTGACTAGATTCCCACTTCCTCGGCCGTCGTACTTCATGCACAGCGGAGTAGGCGTTGGGCACAAAAATTAGTCGTCATCAGTCGCGAACTGACTAAGCTAACTGGTAAGTTCGACAATCATTGTCTGTTGGAAAGCAATGATCCCTTGGTGAGTCGTCGTGATCAGCAGATAAGCGCTAACTAGACTCCCACTTCTTCGGCCATCGTGGTCCACACAAAGTGGACTAGGCATTGGGCACCAGAAGCCATCGTCATCAACTACGAACTGACTAAGCTTGCCTGGAAAGTTCAGAGATCATTGTCTGTTGGAGAGAAACGATCCCTTGGTGAGTCATTATTATCAGGGGACAAGCGCTAACTAGACTCCCATTTCTTCCACCTTTATCGTCCACACGCAGTGGACTAGGCATTGGACACCAGAAGTCGTTGTCATCAGTCGCGAACTGACAAAGCTTACCTGGCAAGTTCGGCGAACATTGTCTGTTGGAGAGCATTGATCCCTTGGCGAGTCGTCATCATCAGCGGACACGCGCTGACTAGACTCCCACTTCCTCAGCCATCGTGGTATGCATGCAGCGTACTAGGCGTTGTCCACCAGAAGCTATCGTCATCGGTCACGAACTGACTAAGCTTGCCTGGCAAGTTCGGCGAACATTGTCTGTTGGAGAGCAACAATCCCTTGGCGAGGAGTCATCATCAGCGGACAAGCACTGACTAGACTCCCACTCCTCGACTGTCGTGTTCCACACATAGCAGACTGGGCATTGGGCACCAAAACTCGTCGTCTTCAATCGCGAACTAACTAAGCTTACCTGACAAGTTCGGCGATCATTGTCTATTGGAGAGCAATGATCGCTTGGTGATTCGTCGTCATCAGTGAAAAGCGCTGACTAGACTCCAACTTCCTCGATCGTCGTGGTCCGAGCGCAGCGAATTAGGCGTTGGGCACCAGAAGTTGTCATCATCAGTCGTGAACTAATTAAGCTTACCTGACAAGTTCGGCGATCATTGTCTATTGAAAAGCAATGATCTCTTGGTGAGTCATCGTCAATAGCAGACAAGATTTGACTAGACTCCCACTTCCTCAGCCGTCAAGGATCGCACGCAACGGACTAGACGTTTGGCACCAGAAGTCATCGTAATCAATCACGAACTAACTACATTTACCTAGCAAGTTCAGCAATCATTGTCTATTGGAGAGCAATGATCCCTTGGCGGGACATCGTCATCAGTGGACAAGCGGTGACTTGACTCCCACTTCCTCGGCCGTCATGCTCCACGCGCTGCGGACTAGGCATTGGGCACCAGAATTCGTCATCATCAGTCACGAATTGACTAAGCTAACCTGGCTAGTTTGGCGATCATTGTCTTTTGGAAATCAATGATCCCTTGGTGAGTCATTGTCATCAGTGGACAAGCGCTGACTAGACTCCCACTTTCTCGATCATCGTGGTCCGAGCGCAGCGGACTAGGCGTTGGGCACCAGAAGCCATCATGATCAGTCGTGAACTGACTAAGTTTACCAGGCATGTTTGGCGATCATTGTCTGTTGGAGTGCAATGATCCCTTGGCGATTCATCGACATCAGCGGACAAGCGCTGACTAGACTCTCACTTCCTCGGTCGTTGTGGTCTGCACGCAGCGGAATAGGCATTGGGCTGATATTCGAGTTTGGTCACAGTCGTAATGAACAACAGTGGGTGTTTTGTTAATAGCAAATATTTTATGATAATATTTTTTGAGGTGCTCTACATTTCATGGTCGTTTTAGCTTGACGTTGTCTGCATCTTCCAGCTAGTACGTTCTCGGCCAGTTGACCTTGGTGACTCTGTAAGGACCTTCCCAAATCAGGTTCAGCTTTTCTGCTCTGGCTTCTTTGGTTTCTTGCTGGGTCTTCCTGAGTACCCAATCTCACACCTTGAACTCATGTGGTTTGACCTTCTTGTTGTAATATTGCGTCATTCATTGTTGGTAGGTGACTATTTTGGCGGAGGATAGATCCTGTATTTTGTCAATGAGGTCTAGCCCTACGCGCAAGGCTTCGTCGTTACCTTCGGATCTAAACTCCTTCGTTCGGAAGGTTGGCACTTCGAGTTCTACTGGAACCATCACTTCTGACTCGTATGCTAGGGTGAAAGGTGTCTCTTCGCTAGGGACTCTTTTTGTTGTCCGATATGCCCAGAATATTGTCGGTAGCTCTGGAACCCATTTCCCTTTTGCCGCATTGAGATTTCTTTTGATGATCTCCAAGATCATCCGGTTGGTAACCTCCACTTGGCTGTTGGCTTGGGGGTGCCTTGGTGAGGAGAAGTGGTGATTAATACTCAAACTTTTGCACTGTTTCTTGACCTTGCTACCTTCGAATTGGGTTCTGTTGTCGCTGATCAATATTCTGGGGATGCCAAATCTACAAACAATGGTGGCCCATATGAATTTTTTGATTTGGACCTGCCTGATTTTGGATAGGGGCTCAGCCTCGACCCACTTGGTGAAGTAGCCGGTGGCCACAAGAAGGAACTTGTTACCGGTTGATGCCGGGAGCGGTCCGACGATGTCCATTCCCCATTGCGTGAATGGCCACGGACTAGTCATCGGAGTCAGTGGTTGAGTCGGCATATGCATGTATGGAGCGAACCTCTGACATTTGTCGCATCTGCGGAAATTATCTTTGGCATATCACTGCATGGTCGACCAATAGCACCCTAGAGTTAAGGCTTTATGTGCGAGGGTTCTCCCTCCTGGATGATTCCCTCATACACCGCTATGGATACTTTCCAAGACCTGGTTTGCCTCTGAAGGTGACAGACATCGAAGCAGGGGTCCCGTCATTGATCTCCTGTATAACTTGTCATTTAGGAGAGTGTACCTTACTGCTCTATTTTTTAGTCTTCTTGCTTTGACCTTATCTATTGGTAAGGCTCTGGTTGCTATGTATTCCACTATAGGAGTCATCCAATTCGGCTATGTTTCTACAGCACAAACGTCTATATGTTTTTCTTTGTCGAGGCCTGATTGTTCTTGGTATTCAATAAGGCCGCTAGAGATTTCGTCGGAGGCTGAGGCTTCTCAGGCTAGCGCATCTAGTCTCTTGTTGTTGTCTCGGGGACATTGTATGAGTTCACAGTTCTTAAACCTGCCCATTATGCCAAGTACCTTGTCGCGGTAGGCTATCATGTTGGGGTCTTTGCTGTTGAAGCCTCCCTTGACCTAGTTGACTACCATTCTTAAGTCGGTGTATGCCGTTAGGCGATCTATACCGATCCCTAATGCTAGCTTTAGGCCAGATAGGAGGTCTTCATATTCGACCTCATTGTTTGAAGCGGGGAAGCCGAACCTAACCGCTTTTTCGAGGGTGAAGTTGCTGGGGGAGCGGAGTGTGATCCCGGCTTTGCTTGCCTTCCTGGTGGAGGACCCATCGCAGCGCAAAATCCACGCTTTGAGACTCAACTCCGAGGGTTGGTGGTCTGAGCTCTACTGACCATTTCACCATCCTGTCTGAGCTCTACTGACCATTTCACCATCCTGTCCGAGCTCTACTTACCATTTCACCATCCTGCCTGATAGCTCGGGTTTATGTATTACCGAGCGAAGTAGATGCTAGGTCAGAACCGTTATAGAGTGGGCTTGAAAATAGGGCTTGAGTTTCCTGGAGGACATGACTAGTGCCAGAGCCAACTTCTCTAGATCCGGATATTGTGTTACTACTTTTACGAAGGTTTTGCTGGTGTAATACACCGGTATTTGGGTCCCCCGGTCGTCTCGTACGAGGGTTGAATTGACAGCATGCCTGGAAACAGACAGGTACAAGTAGAGTGTTTCTCTTGTCGTAGGTTTCGAAAGTATCTCTGGATTCCCATGTACTTTTTTCAAGCTTGTTCGCACTCTTCGTTTCAAGAGAATCTTTTGCTTCCTTTTAGTATCTTAAATAAAGGAAGGCATTTGTCGAACGACTTCGATATAAATCTGTTGAGTGTTGTTACCCTCCCAGTCAGGCTCTGAACGTCTCTGATGCTGACCGGGGCTTTCATATCGAGAAGGGCCTTAATCTGTTTTAGGTCAGCTTCGATCCCCCTTTTGTTCACAATATAGCCTAGGAATTTTCTAGACTCGACTCCAAATGTGCACTATTGTGAGTTGAGTTTCATCTGTTATTTTCTGAGTTGGTTGAACGCTTCCACGAGATCATACATGTGGTCGGGGCTGTGGAGGCTTTTGACCAGCATGTCGTCTATGTAAACCTCCATGTTTCTGCCGATGTGTTCTTTGAACATTCACTTGACTAGTTGTTGGTCTATAGCGCCTGCGTTCTTTAAGCCGAATGGCATCACCCTATAGCAGTATATTCCCCTTTTCTATCATCAAAGAGGTTTTCTCTTGATCTATGGGTCATAAATATTTGATTGTAGCCTAAATAAGCATCCATGAAGCTGAGTAAATTGTGCCCGAAAGTGGCGTCTACGATCTGATCGATGCGGGGGATGGGAAGTTGCCCTTTTGGGCAGGCTTTGTTGAGGTCAGTGTAGCCAACACATACTTTCCATTTCCTTTTTTTCTTCTTTACAAGAACAGTGTTTGCCAACCAGTCGGGGTATCGTGCTTTTTTATCATGCCCGCATTGAGTAGATGTTGTACCTCTTCGTTTATGATCGCGTTCCTTTCGGGCGCTACAGACCTATTCTTCTGCCTGACGATTTTCCTCAAGGGGTCCACCTCTAGGCGATGGGTGATTATCGATGGGTCGATCCCCACCATGTCACGCATGGTCCATGCGAAGATGTTTTGGTTGCGTTGTAGCAGCTCTGCGAGTTGCTCCACCAATTCTTCGTTCAAGCGGGAACCGATTTGGATAGCCTTGCTATTGTGGGGGCTGTCCAGGTAGACAGTAACGTTCTCTTCCACTGTTTGCCCAGAATTGGGCCTGCCTCAAGGACTTACTAGTGCCTCGTTATCTGGAGTCGGTTGTTCTCCTCCTATGCTTCGGGTAGAACGAAGGGTCATCTTAACCATTGGCTTAGCTAATTGGGAACCACCAGGTGGCAGGGTCGTCATGTACTGGCATTCCCTGGCAGCTATCTGGTTGCCTCTCAATGTATCAACCGCTCGGTTCATTAGATACTTAACGCACTGGTGTAGAGTGGAGATCGCCACTTCCATCTGGTGTATCTAGGGTCTCCCTAGGACCGCGTTATACGCCTATGGCACGTACTACGAACTCTTGAAACGGGGTTTTCTTAGCTGATTCCTCTCCTGCTATTGCAAGTAATTCTTTCTTTCCCACAGGGGACCGTCTCTCGCCACTAAAGTAGTTGTATCTTTCCATGTGTCTACTAAGGACCTCCTTACCTCGCAGCCTGCCAAGAGAAATTGTTACCACCAAGACGTCATTGTGCGGGAGTTGTATGCCCTGGAGGTCTTTTTCCGTAAATGCTGCGGCGCAGAGGGGTCTTGCTTTAGATCATGCGGTATAAGCTGCTCGCCGCATATCGCTTGGATCCTCATACCTCGGAGAGCCTTTTTCTTGAACCTGTTGGACAGTTCGGATTCGGAATAGGCTCCATAAAACACGCATATTATGTCGACCGATTGTTCCCTTGGTTCGTTTTCTCTTCAGGAGGCCTGTTCTTTTCCTAAGGCGATGTAGTTATGTGCTTTCTTTGTTAGGTCTATCATACTTGCCGGATGGTCCAGTGTCAGAAAGTTGTAGAACGTTCCTTTCCGCAGTCCGTTGATGAGGGCCGAGACGGTTGTTGTGTCGTTGCACATGTTGACAGTGGTTAACTCTCTGTTAAAGCGGGTCAAGTACGCCTTTAGTGTTTAATCAGGCATTTGCTTCATTGATGTGAGCATCCTCATCACTGACAAAGCCTGCATTATCGAGGGTGGTGAAACAGCGCCAGGCTAAATGCTTGACGCTTCCCCTCGCTCTTTCTCTTTGCATGATCTAGTCACCATCTCTATGTTTTGAATGGAGACGATTCTAGTGAAAAGTTAGAAACTTTGTCGTCCCCACGGACGACGTCAAACTGATGCTGTCGTTTTTCACTCATTGCTTTGACCTAGTCCTGCTGACCTGCACAACTAACGCACGTGAGCCACGAACCACCATTGTGGTGGCCGATGGCACTCCGATGCTAAAGTCAGACATGGAGGAAGATGTAATGTTGTAAACAGGGAATTTGTAGCGTACCTTAGCTTACCAACCTCATGTCTTATTTATAGTGCGGGTGTCCTAGTTCTACCAGGGCATCAAAGGCGTAGTTTAGGAAAGAGATTTTCGTGGCGATCATTTTCTAATTAGGAGTCGTGTTGTAGGAGGGAAGTTCTCTATTAGCCCTGTGCTCCTAGATACGCGGGAGATAGTTCCCAAACCAAGAGCAATCCATAGAAGGAAGTTTATCTGCGGGGAATGTACTCGGGTATTTGCTTCCTAGTTGGAAACATAGAGCTGATGTAATTGTCGGTCCAAAACTGATCCTCGAAATACTTGCCTTAGTAGGACTTACGGGTGTTGAGGATAGCTCTGAGATATGTGGTCCTATCATGCTGTAAGAGTTCGAGTCCGTCTGGCAGACTGAATTAAGTGGACTTGGTAACATTTGGCCCGGATCAGTAATGAACTGACGCTGGGACCCGTAATTCCTCAAAATAATCATGACACGTGTATGGCTCAGGGATGTGACCATTTTTGTGTATCATCAATTATTATAATACTAATTACTTTTTCAGCAATAAGTTTTACGTTATTAGTCATATCTTTCACTTGTATATCATTATTGTTGCATATGTATGCTCGTAATATTTGTTCAGAGCTCAAAGCTCAAAGCTATGTGAAAAAGTTGATGATTTAAGCATGGAGTGTATCCAACAAGTGTCGTGATGTCGGACTGTCCAATGTGCATTTGGCACGGATGTTTTTTTTTCCTTTTTGTTTTTTGAAAAGGAAGCGTCATTGTGACATAGATTGCAAGCTTAACAGCATTACTATTTTAAACAATTTTCTTTGGGGCTTGTAGTTTTGGCATCGTCAATGCAATGGGGCTGTAAATTTGCAAATTTGCTGGGATTAAAAAGCTAATAGAGTGTGAATATGCAAACTTTTTTTTGGATACAATTGAGCTTTTTGTTTGGGAGTAGTGAGAGTTTGCAGGACTGCAGGAAAACTTGCAGAGAGAGAGAGAGAGATCAAAGGGAGCTGTGGAAGTTAAGCTGCAGCTGCAGCTGCAGAAAGGGAGAGCTAAAAGGGCATGGAAGTTCGATTGTTGAACATGCTGCTTGGACTATTGGATAAATCTAAGGTAAAAATATAGTTAACTTCCAATGTCTAGAGAAAGTTACTGTAGTCATAGATATTTGGCATCCCCAAAATGCTCATTAGTCTTATCAGTTTTAATTGATTATGTGCTTTACTTCTCTTAATCAATACGACTTGAATGCAACTATTTACTTTGTTAGTTATTGGAAAATAAGAATAAAGCATAGTTTGTTTGCTAATATTATTTCTTAAATAGGTGTTTAAGCTGTTTGTTAAATCGATTTCCTACTTCTGATTTTTGTTTCCTGTCAGCCATGAGATCAGTATGCAACTACTTCTGACATCAGCTCCTTAAATACTTCCACTTCAAATTAATTCATATAGTCCATAGTTAGCTCATCGTGCTGACAAAAAAGGGCTATAAGTTGTAAAAAATTTCAATTATTTCCGTCGGAATTGCTTCTTTTACGTTTGCCCTGTAGAGAAACCAGAAGCCTGACCAAGTAACCAACAATAGCACAGACGGAGTCTGCACGTCTTAGTTATTTTCTTTCGTCGGCATTTAGTATGGGCATGAGCTTCCATTCTCAATATACCTCTGTGTTATATTCCATCTAAAAGGTTTTTTTTGTCTTAAACGGCAAATGGAAGGAATGGATCAACAGACAGTTCTTATAAACACCATTCGCTTGAGGCATTCACCATGTAATATGTGTCATTATCATCAGGGGCGGACTCAGGATTTTAGTCGAGAGGGGGGGGGAGCGAAATAGAAAATACTTATAAATTGATAATAATAGTTATCAACGGTATAGCCAAAAAAAAATTCTACCTAAGCTAGTAACTAATATAAAAATACAACTATAAAAAATACATTGCATATACCAAATTGGATTCAATGTAGTCCAATTTTAAGCCAAAATAAGATCACTATCGATAACCTTAGCAATGAGCATAATAACTAGAATATATAACTAATGTCGCAAAATAATTAAGATAATTATCTAGGTAAAGCTATTTTTTTTTTAATTTGCGAACCTAATATGATCATCATACAATTTCATAGAAAAAAATAGCTTATATGAGGCTCAAATTTTGTACGAGTTGCCTAATGGTATATATTTTCATTGAATTCTATAGTTATTATTTTATATATTAATTTTAAATATTTTTTGTTGGAGGTTTTATACAATTATACCACTTGTGAAAAACAATTCATTTATTTAATGTTAATAAGTTTTTATTAAACTAAACATTTTTTAATGTTTGCAATTACTAATAAAATTGCATTGAAAATAAAATAAAAATGCACTTGAAGAGTATCGAATTCAAGTCTTTTATCAAAATAATAAACCTACAAGCACTACACCAATAAAGACATGTTCAAAATATTAGTACAAACAATTTTCATATTGTATTCTACATTATATAATCAATTTTTTTTAAAACTAAAGTATATATATTAAACCCCCCATGCTTATCATACTTCTACTCTCTCGACCAACCAATGCAGTAATGTCCTAGCTCAATCCATCAATGCACCATTATCATTTGTATGGTACATTGTTGGTCGCTTCAACAAACCACAGATCTACAAGCCATTCATCAAGAGTTGTTCCATTACTGATCCAGCAATTGTAGACTGTAACTTAGACTTCCAACTCACCGGACCCATCGCCAATGTAAAACAATAACCTGTAGTCGATCGGCTCCTATCAAGATCACCAGCATAATCCAAATCAACATAACCTTTGATCATATTTGACACATCTCCTCTCACATTTACTAAACCAACATCCAGCGTACCCCGAAGATATCTCAATATCCACTTCACTGCCTGCCAATGATGTTTTCCCGGGTTTGACATAAACCTACTAACCAGACAGACTGCATGAGCAATATTCGGATGTGTGCAAATCATGGCATACATAAGACTACCAACTACACTAGCATAGGGAACCTGTGACATGTATTCCCTCCTATCCTTTGTGCTAGGAGACTACTTACCCGAGAGCTTAAAGTGAGCAGTCAAATGAGTACTTACCGGCTTAGACGTATCCATGTCAAAACGATGAATAACCTTCTCTAAGTATTGTCTCTGTGACAATGTGAGTCTGCCCATCTTTCAATCTCTCACTATCTCCATCCCAAGTATCTTCTTCACTGAACCAAGATCTTTCATCTCAAACTCCATGCTAAGTTTCAACTTCAATTTTTCAATTTCTTTCATGTTCTTCGCAACAATGAGCATGTCATCAACATAAAGTAAGAGAAACACGAAAGACTCATCCTTGAGCTTCTGTGTGAATACACAAGGATCGTACTGACTCCTCGCATATTCCTGCTCAATCATAAAAGTATCAAACCTCATATACTACTGCCTCGAAGATTGTTTCAACCCATACAGTGACTTCTTCAGTTTGCATACATTTTCTTCCTTACCAATAACAACATATCCATCGGGTTGAGACATGTATATGTCCTCCAAATCTCCATTCAAGAAATCAGCATTGACATCAAGTTGCTCGAGCTCTAAGTCAAATTGTGCTGCTAAAGCCAAAAGAACTCAGATATAAGCATGTTTTACCACCGGAGAGAATTCTTCACTATAGTCCACACCTTCTTGTTGTGCATATCCTTTAGCCACCAATCTTGCCTTGTATCTTATATTTGTACAAGTACCACTGGAATATGGAATCCCGTCTTTCACTCTAAAAACCCACATACACCCAATTGGCATCTTCCCTTTAGGGAGTGTCACAATTTCTCATGTATGATTCTTCTGAAGAGATAACATCTCCTCATCCAAAGCCTCCTTCCACTCCACTTTGTGAACACTTCGCAAAGCCTACGTATATGTGGTATAAACATTATCATACCCATCAAGAATTGAGAATGCGAAAGCCGCGCCATCCTCATAGCCAAATCTTAAGTGGTGCACGTCTAACTCTAGGTTCTCTGCCCGCTGCTAAAGACGGTGTTTCTAACTATTGAACATCTTGTTGTGTAAGATCCATAAACCCATTAGTAGGAACGTCATATTCTGCCACTATCTCATCAGGCATCATATATGTATCACCCCTTCCCTCCGTAGAATGAACATCATGCTCTGTATGAGATCTAGGAGCTCCAAGCTCCACCTGGAGAGAATCTCTAGCATCCTCATCTTCATCATAGCTATCACCCCTCCAAATAGTGGAACCATCTTTGCATCTCTCACACTTTGCCTGTAACAAAACCTCCTCATGGAATGGAACTTCACATCTCGACTGATCACAAACTTCTACAAGTCAAGGCACCATAATCTATACCCTTTCACATTGACTAGATAACCGAGAAAAATAGCTTTCCTGACCCTTACTCCAATTTTATCCTCCCTAACATGAAAATATGCTAGACAACCAAATACTTTCAAGTTAGAATAATCTGAATACCAGACCATACCTCCATAGAAATTTGAGACTCAATAGCTGATGAAAGAGAGCGGTTAATGAGATAGCACGCCGTATTTACTACTTCATTCCACCATATTTTACCCAAATCTGCATTGGACAACATGTACCGTGCTCTCTCCAACAGGGTACGGTTCATCCGCTCTGCTACCCCATTCTGCTGTGGTGTCGACTTCACTATGAAGTGTCTTCTAATGCCATGTTCCAAACAAAACTGCTTCAAGGGATCCTCAGTATACTCACCGCCATTGTCAGATCTCACTACTTTGATCACCATTCCAGTTTGTTTCTCAATCATAACTTTTCACTTCTAGAAGATATCAGTGACTTCATTTTTATGTTTAATGGTATATACCCATACTCTCCGGCTGAAGTCATCGATAAAAGACAGAGGGTCTTCAAACATCAATGTGGATGTAATCCACAATCCCCACGGTGCTATGAGTAGCATCACTAAAACTGATTTTGCACTGCTTCCCATAGATGCAATGTTCACAAAAATTCAGCTTTGCCATTTTATCACCGCCAAGCAAGCCCCACTTGCTTAAAGTTCTTAGTCCATTCTCACCTACATGCCCTAATCGCATATGCCATAATTGTGTGCGCGTCAAGCTTTTCTCATCAACAACTGTAGAAACCATAGTTTCACCTTCAACTATATTTCCTTGAAGAAAATACAAATTGGCATGTCTAACAGCTGTCATAAGCAACCTATAACGACCCGGTCCACATGACACAATATTGTCCGCTCTAGGCCCAAACCGGCCCGCACGGCTTTAAAACGCGTTGTATCATGTAGAGTCAAGCTCGTACATATAAAGCACATCACCCTCCCACACCCAGGCGATGTGGGACTATAATCCCCCTTGAGTAGCTCGTCCAACCCCTATTGGGATCCACAGGCCTGTTGGGCCTATTGGGCTCCAACCCTCACCCTCACCCTCCCCCTCATGTCCGCCCACACAAGGGTATCACAGTCCACCCCCCTTGGGAGCCCAACGTCATCGTTGGCCACACAGGCCCAACGTCCACGTCGGCACACTTCGGGCTGGGTCAGGCTCTGATACCATTCTGTAACGACCCAATCCACATGACACAATATTGTCCCCTCTGGGCCCAAACCGGCCCGCACAGCTTTAAAATGTGTTGTATCATGTAGAGCCAAGCTCGTACATATAAAGCACATCACCTCCCGCACCCAGGCGATGTGGGACTATAATCCCCCTTGAGTAGCTCGTCCAACCCTTCTTGGGATCCACAAGCCTGTTGGATCTATTGGGCTCCAACCCTCACCCTTAGGTCCGCCCACACAAGGGTATCACACAACCTGTCACCAAAATAAATATTGCAATACCCATTCTCACCAATATACTTGTAGCCCTGAGCTTCAAGATCCCCAAGAGAAATTAGCCCCTTTGAAAGAGCCAGAACATGACATACCTCGGTAAGTTGTCTACATGACCCATCTGCCAACTGGAATTTGACTATACCAACACCCATTGTCTTGCAAGGCCGAGAATCACCCACTTTAATTGAACTGCCCTTAACCTTGTGATAAGTGTTGAACCATTCCCTTATGGGACACATAATACGAAGCTCTCGTATCCAACATCCAACCGTCATACAAATGGTCATAAGATTTTTTCATCAATGCATGTGCTAAGTCACCCCCGATTAGAATATCCTCTACCACATCTGGTGTTTCAACAACATTCACTACGCCCTTACTCTCATTCTCTTGCTTATTGTGATTATCTTTCCAGTCTGGACAATCCCTTTGCCCTTACATTTGTGACATTCAACCTAAGACATATCTCTGTCTTTTGATTTAGACTGGTTCCTTCTGTAGTTATTCCTCTTGTAATTTCTTTCCCTTGTCACCAAAAGACAATGTGCTTGAACCTTCTCATTCGAAGCACTCTTTCTGGAAGCTTTTGCAAGTACAGCTTGAACAATATCACTATACACAAATTTTTCTTTCTTCAATGTTGTCATCTGATCAACAAACGGCTCCCATTCCTATGACAAAGAAATTAACAAGAATTATTATTTCTGACTATCTTCAAATTTAGCTCCCAAGCTAACACAATCTGAATATAAACATTCAAAATCATTTATGTGATCAGTCATGAGTTTACCTGCCTGCAACCTGAAAGTGAAGAGTTTCTTTTGTAGGTACATCACAATCATCTGATCATTTTGAAGATATATAGCCTGAAGCTTATCCCAAATACCCTGAGCCGTTATCTCATCAGCGAAATTGTAAGCCACATTGCCAGAAAGACACAAATGAATCGTACTACATGCTTTCTGATCCATTTTACTCCACTTCTCGATAACCTTAATCATCGCCTTATCTGATGATGGTTTCTTTTTCTCATCTAGTGCATCAATCTAATCCAAACTAACCAGAATATCTTTACAATCCATCTGCTAAGTTAAAATTATTTCTACCATTGAATCGAACAATGTCGAACTCATGGATTTTCACATAGCCATCAGCACGCGATGAAAAAGACATTTTAGCCATTTTATTTGACACCTTCAAAGCACAAACACCAACCAACTAGCACTTTGATACCACTTGTAAGGGAAATACCTGCTAATGGAAATAATTCCAATGCAAGTCCTGGATCTAGTTGGTGATAGTGAATGGCTAAAACCACTATGCAAGTAAGAAGCAAACAGAAGCAATATGTAGAAAATAAAGATGACACCGAGATTTACGTGGTTCGGCTTTACCTACTCCACGAACGACGGCTCTGTAACTATCTTATTGATATCAAAACACTTACTTGAAGTTTACAACGTTATCAAGCAACGATCCTTGAGATTACCCAATCTCAAAAAAGCAATACCATCAAAAGTTTGACGAAACTCGCAAATGAAGAACACCCGAAATCACTCGATTCCAATCCTTCTACTATATTGTTTCACGCCGAACACGCAGCCCGTTTCACGCGGTGCTCGCTGCTCTTTTTCACGCCATGCTGCTACGTTGTATTTCTTCTACTTTATTCAGGTTGTGTATCTACTGTATATAAGAGAAAACTTTTTGTCCTTGTATGACTTTGAGTCCCACACAATTGAGAATCACATGTTCCTGAAATTTGGGAGCCAACCAAAGGAACAACAAGGTCTGTGGGGACTTTGAGTCCTACTCTTCTTGGAGTCCTACTCTGTCTCACATGATGTCCCAGTGGAAATTAGTGAAGAAGATGCTTGCAGCTTCATCTATACCATCATCAGGTGCAACCTCAAGTACTCAACCAAAGTAACTGACATGATGGATTCTGGATGTTACTGATATTGTTAATGAGCAATGCCTATCACTTTGATGACTACGGTCGTAATGTGTGTTCTCTCTAGTAACAGTGTACTACTTTACGAGACCATTCAAATAATGTTCAAAGGATCACATACTTCTCTCAACTAATTATGGTGTAAATGTGTGTTTAACTTATTTTCAAGTCTATAAAAGAATTCAGTAACAAGCTCTAGGTCTAATAATTATAGAACATCCAAATCAAGGAAAACTGCAAAAGATAACTAACCAAATAGTGGTTAGAAATTTTACATGAAATTTCTTTCAAGCCTTTTCTTGTAACCTTCAAGCACGAAAAAATTACTCGTTATGAAATCATATTCTAGTATTCATTGGGAAACCTAATCCTTCAATTTGAGATTAGAAATGCACTGTATACACTCGTGAAAATAAAGGAATCGATCCAACCAGAGGCGTGTGTCTCAATTTCTCTTGTCTCCATCCAGGTCCATGGGCAATTTCATCGCCGAAGAGGTCCCTTCAATCCCACAGGATTCCAGTACTCCAAATAAATTTTGTGTAGCCCATGCAAATGGCCTAATTGGTCTTCTAAAAGCTAAGATGCCCATTAAAGGACACCCACCAAGAAATGCCCATTACTAACACAACCAAAGAGGTAGTACAGACTTGCATATCTCCGGTCTGCATCATTGAAGCTCTCTTCACAACCCACACATAACAAATTATAGTTGAAAGTGTGACTGTGTGCACCAAAAACAAAAGTAAAAACATTGCCATGTCTTGTGGACTAATGATGCCATATAATCAGGATTTTAGTTAAGGGGGGGAGAAATAGCAAGCAAAAAAAAAAAAAAAAATTCTACTCGAGTTAGTAAAATAAGAAAAATACAACTATAAAAATACATTGCATATACCAAATTGAATTAAGTGTAATCCAATTTTAAATCAAAATAATATCACAATATCAATAACCTTAGCAAGGGGCAAACGAGCGTAATAGCTAGAATATATAACTAAAATTACAAAATAATTAGGATAAATATCTAAATGAAGCTAAAAAAAATCGAAAAATTTACGAACATATACTTGTGAACAAGCAATTCATTGTTTTAATGTTTATAATTACATATAAAATTGCGTTAAAAACAAAAGAGTAGGGAAAGATCACAATCACAAAATTGTATAAACATAAAGAAATCATACGCTCCAAGAAGACCAAAAATAAATTTTTATTAAACTAAACAATTTTTTAATGTATGCAATTACTATAAAATTGTATTGAAAATAAAAAATTAGACGAGTAACAATGATAAAAATAGTAATTATCAATAACCATAAAAATATATAGTGAATAGCCATAAAAAAAATATGCGCTCGATGAGTATCGAACTCGGGTTGCTTACAAAAATTTACAAACTTCGAACGACTATACCAATGGAAAGATGGAAAAATAGTTTAATAAACAATTTACATATTGTATTATACATTATAAAATTGATTTTTTAAAGGTTAAGTATATAATAAAATTATTTTAAAAGTTCCCCCCTCGCCCCTGGATGTTGTGATAGCTGCAATAGTGGGAAAAAGAAAAATGAAGCAGAAAAAATCAACAAAGGCAAACCTCGTTAGATGGAGAACGTTCTTTCCAATCCTCAGTCGCTTGTTCTTCGTGCTCATGGAGATCGTGGAAATTCCTTCTCAGCGGAGACTCCAATCATGCCATGGAGTCGAAATCAAAGCCACTCCACACATTCTTCTTCACCTTTTCCATCTCCCGTTCTCAAACAAATACAAACTCCCCAACTTCCAACCAAATTACAACTCCAAACCCTTCCATGGCCACTTTATTTGCTCGCTCTACCAAACCCCAAACCTAAATCTACTCTCTTCCTAACCACTGTAACAATGAATCCTCTTCTGCAGTGAATCACTTAATCATGCCATTCCCCAACTCGATCGCAATCGCAGCGAAGACCTAACCTAGGACCACTCCCTCGCCCTTCTTTTCACTTTGGATGTCAAAATCTTGGCCTCAGTTGTGCAAAGCATTGTGCTAAGAAGGAAAAGGGATATAGGAATAGGTTTGTAGACAAAGTACCATTATTTTTTTTTAATTAAAAATATATATTTAGCGAGGAAAGTTTCCTTACTCTTGGGTTGGGCTTTAGATAAAATGTGACTAAGTGTTACTTTTCCTCACAAAATGTATTTCATTTAACTGCTAGTTTTCTTGCTCTCTGTGTGTGACGATTTCAAAATGTTTAAGTGAGAAACTGGAAACCAAAATTTTGTTTGAAACAAATATGTGACGCTTCGTCAAATTTCCTCACATAAACTCAAAAACGATGACAACTTTTGAAACGTCACATATAATTTCGCAACCTAATGCCAAATTTCTTGTAGTGACATGTCATCTTTTACTTTTATCCATGCACGATGTACAAGTACTGCAAGGCAAAGTAGGTTGGTATTCTACAAGAGTTGAAATTTGATTCTCAATGGTTTTATTTTCTATGTTAATGTTTTTTTTAACCATGGACACATACGGAATAGGCAAAAACAAGACAATGAATAGGGGTGGGCACGGTTCGGATCGGTTCCAAATTTGAAGGAACCTAACTCGAACCGTTTACATTGTAACGGATCCGGTTCGGTTCGGTTCCCTTCATTTTGATAATGGGAACCGAACCTAACTCGAACCGTTTAGAACGGTTCGGTTCCTACGGTTCCAAACGGTTCCAATCATATTCATATTCATATAGATCATACAAAATATTGATGCATCATATTCATCCAGAAGATCCAATCAAGAACAGGAAAAAAAAAAAATTCACACATTACAGAACTTAAAACATTTCCTAACTTAAAATAACAGTCCTTGCATATTCTTCTTCAATATGTGGTCGATCTCATCCCCTCCTAACTGCACCAATCAAGCAACAAACAAACAACCATTACTATAGCAATACACTTTCCTAAATGAGAACCCTAAATTATTGCATGTAGAGACAGAGGAGTCAGGAGATAAACAACCATTTCACAGCAATAATTTTAGTTTCCTTTCTCACAGAAAAAAAATTGCATGTAGAGGGGGACAAAAGGGGAGAGATGGCCGGCCAGTCATGGTGGTCCATTTGCGCAGAGGTTTTTCATTCACAGAAGAAGAAGAAGAAGAAGAAGAAGAAGAAGAAGAAGAAGAAGAAAGGGTGGATCTACTCAGAGAGATAGGAGAGATGGTCGGTCGTTTGTGGTCATCGGTTGATTTGCTCATAGATCCACAGATCGAAGAAGAAAAAAAAAAACTAGAAAGAAGAAGAAGCTTACCTGGTTGATAGTGGTGGACGGAGTCTTGGCGGGGGCGATGCTTTGAGGTTGAAGCTGGAGTGGAGGAGGAGGCGAGAGAGAGGAGATCTCCTGCTCCTTCATGGAGGAGATCTTCTGCTCCTTCTTCTCGAGACAGAGACCGAGAGAGAGGAGATCTGTGGCTTCTTCTTGAGACATCTTCTCGAGACAGAGACCGAGAGGGAGAGGAGAGGGATAACTCCAAGTCTCCAATCGTCTGAGTCATGAAAGAGAGGTCCCCTCATATGAGGGAGAGGGAGACATCTTCTTGAAACCTCTCGCCTCTTCCTTTTCTTCTGCTCCTCCTCTTCTTGGTGTCGCTGCTGCTGCTACTTCTTCTTCACGTCTCCTCTCCTCTCCATTCTTCCATAGAGAGACAGAGACCGAGACAGAGACAGAGAGACAGATGAGATAAAGACAGAGAGACAGAGGAGTCAGGAGATAAAGACAGAGAGAGAGGAAACTTTTTCACCGATTCCTCTCCTCTTAAGTCTTAAGTAATGGGTTGGAAACTAATGGGTTGGGACTTGGGTTACTGTTGGGTATATTTATTCGGTTCGAAACGGATCGGAACCGAATCGTTTAAAAAAAAAAATAGGAACCGGAACCGAACCGTTTAAGAACGGTTCTGGAACCGAACCGAATTGTTTCACATTTTTTAAAATCAGAACCGAACCGTTTGGAGTAAAACGGTTCGATTCGGTTTGGATCCGCGGTTCCTCGACCCGTTTGCCCACCCCTAACAATGAAAAGAATTTACATCTAGATGATGATGGAAAGACTAAGGTGGTTAAAAGATATGCTCAATATTACGATAACCAAAGACTTAACATGGGTTTTCCTATGGAAATTGAGACAAAAATTTGTCTCGCATGAATGTTAAGTCAACTCAAGAATTCAAAGAGGATAACGACTACAAAATATGTAAACTATATGAAAATACTTAACATGGGTTTTCCTATGGAGTCTTCGATTGGAGTTTGGAGCTCTCAAAGCCATGTATCAGCCAAACTACCACCACCAACCCCACTAGGTTGGTTTCCTTTCTCACCCCTTTCATTTGTTTTCCCATTGTTTTGCATTTCTTGACTTGAATTGGAGATTGTTTTTAGGGTTGTGTTCTATCATTTATGGTGCTTTGGTCTTCTTGCATGCATGTTAGGGTTTCTTTATTTGTGTTTGCAATGTGATGGGTGATTTTGAATTGGCTAAAAAGAGGGAAATTGGATTTCTCTTATTTATTTGTTTTTGTGAATTTTAGGGAAGTTTTGAGAAATTTTGGGTTTGAAATTTGGGTGATTTATTCGATTAGAGGCGAAATGGAGACTCTGGGGGTGGGGGGTTTAGTGTGAAGGTTTGGTATTTTAGGAAAAGGGGACTAATGCAAGTATGGGGCTAGGTTGGAATGCAGTGAAGTGAATGTATTAGAATATTGGACTTACATGAACCTACATTGAGGTTCCTAGAGAGCAGTTTTGTGTATTATGTGTCCCAGGATTGTCATATAAGAAGAAGAAATGGAGTACTAATATGAATCGAGAATTGGGGTTGGGAATAATTCGTGATTGGTATATAGTATATATAGTATATACCTATTCCTTCATACTTGAAGCTGGCAAGTTAAAATTGGAGATGCCCCCAACTTTCAAAATATTTTCATCGCGCTAAAGCTACTTCACTGAACGCACTTCTCTGGTTGGAGAAGAAGAAAAGAAAATATAAAGGGAGAGGGACCATATTTACTTAGGCATGAGGAGAGATAAAGATAGCATGCTCTGGATTATTTTTGAAAAAAAAAAGTCTGTCCATGGATCGGCCTCTGCTTATCACAAACGCGAAAATATTTTGCTTTTACGATAATTTTTTTGTGAAGCTCTAATGCAAAGTAGCTTGGTTCTCAGTTTGTGTTATTTTTATTTTTTTTTACTTTTAAAAGAAAATAGGGGGAGAGAGAAGCTATTAGTCTCCTTATAAAATAGGATTTTTAACCGTTTATTCGGTTTGGCTCTACAATTTGTTAGTTATTAAGACTAAATCTAAATTGTTTGATAATATGTCATCTAATAATATATAATGCGTGTCAATTTCTTTGTCACAAATGTTTGTTCCCGAATCCCACCCATGTATATAATATATAGTTGGCTCAATCCAAAAAACAGAAACACCAAGTGAGTCTGTTATCATGAGTTGTAATAATTGTCAAACAAAATTGCCATCTAACAAGTGTAGCTCAGACATTGCTCAAACAATCCATGCACCACTATCACTTGTTTGGTCTCTTGTGGGTCGCTTCAATAAGCCGCAATTGTACAAGCCTTTCGTGAAGAGTTGTGTTTTGAGCAGAGGTGATGGTGATGTTGGTAGCACACGTGAAGTTGGTATTGTGTCTGTCTTCCTGCAGAGTTGAGAGTATTGAGTGAATTGACATAGTTGATGATGAGTCACATGTCATGGGTTTGGGTCTATTGGGTGGTGATCACCGTCTAATTAACTACTGTTCTAAGATTAATCTGCTTGTGAGCAATGAAGATGGTGAGAATGAGAAGACAGGTGGTGGAGTCTTATGTTGTTGATGTGCCCATGGGGACTAGGACTAGTGAGGAGGATACACGCTATTTCGTTAATACTATAGTACGGTATAATTTGAAGAACTTAGCTGGGTGGCTGAGAACAAGGCTTCTGCAGCTAAGGATACACCGAATCATCTTAATTAGGATTCTCTGTTTTCATCAGTTATTTTGGTTGTCACGTCTCAAATTTTCTCATAAAAATCTGAATAATATAAAGAGTGAGGCTATGAAATCATGTTTTGCAATTAGGATGATTTGGCATTGTTAGAGGAGCTTTTTACAATCTTAAGATATACATTATTTCGAGATCACGCCATGTCACCCTAATTACAAAACATGATTACAAAAACCTGATTTTCTAGCATTTTTGTAATATAAATAACATAAGGTAAACAAAGAAGATGAAAGTGATTCTAGTCAATGGAATTACTCATGAATGTCTCGCCTTAAAAGGGATCCTGTAACTGCCCAAACAATGTGCAAAAACATAGACAACTGTTACTGAGAACCAATATAGAACATAAATGCCAATATATGTATAGAGGAAAGGTTGTTGGGAAGCTGATTAAGAAACCTTTAGAAATGAAAATAACTACTACCACATGCATCTTACGGTGTAAATAACTACATATATCACAACTTGGCTGGACGGGAAACTAAATGTATTTTTCAACAAAAACTTCAACATAGATTGTCTATGCAAAATAATACTGTTAATTCTTATCAGGTAGTGACTTATGGTTTAATCTTTTAGTACACTGGCCCTTTCCGAATATCATGGTGAAATTGTTACCTTATGATGGATTCCAATCAGTTAAGTGGGGTTTTACACATCTTCATTTAGAATTGAACATTAGATCAAACAGATCTTCATTCCATGCTTTACAGATATTAGTGTTAGAAAATTCTCTTAAGGTGAATTTAAATAGTTTATATTATTATACATTGTAGACTGTCGAACTATAAGTGAGTGATGTTTGATTAGATCCGATTAATTGTGATCATTAAGAAAGAAGACTAGGGTCATAAACACGTTTCTAATTACATGTTTTATGTCTTCACATGTATTACTAAATTGAGTATGGAGGTTATTTAAGTGTAGATACTAATTTAAGTCTTACTATAATTCTATTATTGATGATGTGTTAATAATAGAATATCAATAATAAAATTAGGGTTTTATATATACAGTTGAAGTTTCCACTCCAAACCTAATTTTCTATCTACAACTTTTTCCATTTGGTTTGAAAAACACAAAAGAAAGGTTTTCGAGGTGGAAAATCTGGAAGATCTTTCTGCTGCGTGTTGCTAGTTTGCGAGGATTGCTACGAGGATATTATTCATCAATGGCGACTTCAGGTACGCATTTATTACAATTTTTCTTCATTGATTATTGATATGAGGTCTTAGATTCCTACAAGTAGTATTAAAGCCTCGTTGTCAGAATCACTAAAGAAAACATACAGTTAATTGTTTTTTCTTATTTCTTTATTGATTAATCAATCCTCACGCGGGTTTTCACCAAACCCTAGAAATCTATTTTGCCAGATTCGATTCTCTCGGTAACTAGATTGTGGTTTAGTCGTTCATTAATCGACCACATATGGTTTTTTGAGTGGTCGGTCGAAGTTAGAACGCATCAAAGGATCTGTCGGTTGATTTCATGCATGTTCAATCAAAGGATTTGTCGGTTGATTTCATCAATGATACCTTCCGCCCCTCCTTCCTCAATCGAAGACGAACCACCTGTATTGATTGATCTGTTCCAAAAAAAAATTTCTCTTGAACATTTTTTTTTATTGAATTGGGACTTTGGTATACAATTTTCCTTGATCGATTCGATCGATTTTTGGCGACTTCAGGTTGATAAAAGTTGATGTTCTTCATTTTTTTGAGGAAACAAAAAATATTTTAAAAAATAATTTTGTTGTGTTTGGTTCAGTCCATTAGGATCGGTTTGGTTTTGACCAACTGGACTGGTTCGGTCTACTGTTTTGGTTCAGTCCAGTGAACCATTTCAACCTGTTTGGATCAGTTTTGGTTATTTGGGTCCGTAAGGCCTGTTTGGGCTACCTGGCCCAATCAAGCCTTTCTCACTTCCTCAACTCACTTATCCGCTTTTCCAAAAACTCACTTTCTGCAACTCATTCAACTATAATTGAAGGGTTCTTTTAATTCCATCTTTCATGGCCAAGAGCGTATTGGACTGGATCGGTTCCACTTTTTTGGCCTTCTTCACTCGTGGATTTGGAATTAATTATTTCAAGATAAGGAATTTTTTTAGGAGCACCTCAAGAATATTTTAATTAGCAATCTAAAATTTAAATTTATGTGAAGTTTTGTGTTACGTCACCCAAGTGACCTCTTCCATGAAATTTTATTTGAATTTAAATTTCAGTTATTTTTTAGTGAATTGCATATGATTGTGTCATGTACCATGCGAATAACAATCGGCCCAAAGGAAAGTTATTATTTTGGTCGGTTCATTGATGATATAAGGTAATTAATTTAACTAAAAAAAATATTTGGATTCACTTATGCATTCAATGATCAGCCCAAATGAAGGTCATCCTTTGGACAAGCCCAAGTTTATTTTATTTCTATTAATTAGCCTTAGTTATTTTTAGAGAACCACTTACACGTTACCATACATGTCCAAAGACTTGAATTGTAATGGTGTGCTCGGTTTCTCATAAGGGACCATTATTAAAAATGTAAATTTATATGTACTATTTTTTTCCCTTCATCTACTTGTTTGCTCCTTAATTAGACTAAATTTTGCATCATAATGATTACTTTCTATTTATTTATTTAATTTTGTTATCGTATCAATGCATTAAAGTTGATGGAAAATACATATATTGATGTGAGTTTTTCCTTTTGTGTTATTTTAGTGAATGCTTCTTTAATATCTGCCAACTTAAACAACATTCTGGTAATTAATGGTTCGAATTTTGAAAAGTGGAAAGAGCATATAGTGATCGTTCTTGGGTGTATGTATTTGAATTACGCGCTTCGTGTTAATGAACCCACTAAGCCGACTGATTCTAGTTCATCTAAAGATAAAACTTCTTATGAAAAGTATGAACACTCTAATCGCATTAGTCTTATGATAATGAAGCACTTTATTTCTGAAACTTTTCGTGGTGTCATGCCTAAGGAGGAAAATGCTAAAGATTTCCTACGCAAGGTTGCAGACCGATTTGTTGCATCGAAAAAGATGGAGGCAAGTACGCTTCTTAGCAAACTTGTTACCATGTGGTATACTGTCAAAGGAAATATAAGGGAATACATAATGAAAATGTCTAATCTTGTTTCCAAAATGTGGACACTAAAGTTGGAGTTTTAATTATAATCTCCTGGAGCACCTTATTTTTATTTTTCTTCCTACATAGTTTGATCCCTTTAAGATCAATTATAATACTCAAAGGGAGAAATTGACTCTTAATGAGATCATTGCTTAGTGTGTGCAAGAAGAGGAACGTCTCAAATAATAATAGATAGAAATTGCTCATATGACGACATTTTTCAAGAGTAATTCATGCATCAAGAAAAGGAAAAAAAATAATTTTTTTTAAAGCTAAGGGAAATGCATCTGATGGGACTTCATAAGCAAATGTGTAATAAAAACATGATAAGGTCACCACGTTTTTTTTTTTTTTTTGCAAGAAAGCAAGTCATGTGAAGAAGGATTGTCTCAAATATCAGAAGTGGCTCGCAAAGAAATGTGATAATTTTAGTTTTGTTTGTTCTGAATTTAATCTAGCTGAGGCATCACGCCATCCTAGTGGATAGATACAGGGGTAACTATTCACATCAGTGTTTCCAGACATGATTGCATAAGGATTCGGAAAACAAATGATGCCGAAAGGTTCATTTACATGGGGAATGACAATAAAACTTGAGTTGAGGCATATAATAATAACAGGTCTTCATTCCATAATGTTCAATGGAAGATCTAAACAGATCTCTATTAATTAATACTTTGCATAATCATCATATAATAATAACACGGCTTACAAAGTTGTAATAACCAACTTTATAAGTTGTTCACTGCACAATGAGCAAGTTCTCAATTGCTGTCAACTTTCGAACTCCAAAGATGGCTTCAACGATATGCCAACCCAAAAACACTTGGTACTTATACACAAGAAAAAAGGGTTGAAAGAAAAAAGACCAAACCAAATTGACAATTTGGTTTTGTTTTGTTTTGTTTTCAGTCTGGTTCGATTTGTAACATTTTGAAATCGAAATGACCAGTTCGGCTTTTGATTTTAGGTTAAAAAAGGGGAAACTGAATCAAAACGATACATATGTTTACCTTTTAAATTTCATTTCGATTTGGTCGGTTTCATACCCATTCAATTTGGCTTAGTTTGGATTTCTGTCAAACCAACTGATATGATTGGATTTGCGGTACGTTGAAACAAACTGAACCATGAACAACTGTACAAGAAACACAATGATTATAGAATGAGAAATTTTAACAAATAAAAATCTTTGCAAATATCAAATTTGGTGTTCTCTTAAAAGGATTAAAAAAACAAAAAACCTTTTTTTTATGTTGAAAGGTAATTTCTATCGACGACCAAGATTATCTTTAAATATGCAATGGTTGTCCTGTTTTTAGAGTATGAAAACAACCCGAAATACAAAAAATAAAGTATTGGAAATTCATTATGCTCAACCATTCTTGGGTGTATGACTATCTTAAACTGTATCTTTCGAGTTTAACTTTACTGAGCACAATGTCTTAAACTGTATTTTCGTTTGATACATCGAATTTAACTAGGTTGAGCACAAATCACTTAACTCTTACCAAGCTTATCTTTGAGTTGTTTGTTTGATAAATCGAGCTATCATCTTGAACTGGTTGCTTAACAGATCGAGTTGTATTCATGACCCATGTAAGTGGTCGATTCAATTCACCCATGTTGCACTCTTCTAAAGCATTTTCGGCTTGTACTCCACTTCAAGCCATTGTGGTTTTCACTTCATATAAACAACAATTTCAACACAAAAAACTAAATCATGGAGGTTTTTTAATGCAACAATAATTGTAGAAAGTATAAATGGAATCAAACCTGAGAATATGTTGCAGAATTGTTAAATTGTCAATTCTCTAGAAGCTCAAACTTTTAGGGGGGGGGGGGGGGGGGGGGAATCCAATCATGTGTCAAGAGAAAGCGAAAGTGGGGTCGTGGGATTACAACATATATAGGTGGGGTACCAATCGTACAACTACACCATAAACTCACACGATACTGTCGTGGATAAGCACATGGGCAATTTAGGCCCATGGATAAATGGAGTAGTCGATTCAATTCACCCATGTTGCACTCTTATAAATCATTTTCTGCATGTATTCCACTTCAAGCCATTGTGGTTTTCACTTCATGTAAACAACAATTTTAGCACAAAATAATATCAAACTAAACCATGGAGGTTTTTTAATGCAACACTAACTGCATAAAGTAGAGAGTGAATCAAACCTCAAAATATGTTGCAGAATCTGTTAAATTGTCGATTCTCTAGAAGCTCGAACTTGTAGAGAAGGTGAATCCAATCATATATCAAGCGAAAGCGAGAACGGGGTTGTGGGATTACAACATACATAGGTGAGGTACCAATCATACTACATAGTAAACTCACACGGTACTACTGTGGGCAATTAGGCCCATGGATAAGTAGAGTGGGTTTAATATTCCAACACTCCCCCTCAACACAAGCACGAGGAAAATATTAAAAATTCTCATAGCAATAGCGCTGGACAATACTCGAAACCACGATCTCCGAGGACTAATGCTTTGATACCATGTTAAATTGTCAATTCTCTAAAAGCTTAACTTGTAGAGAGGAAGAATTCAATCATATGTCAAGCGAAAGCGAGAATAGGGTCGTGGGATTACAACATACATAGGTGGGTACAATTTACAACTAAACCATAAACTCACACAGTACTATCCTGAACAAGCATATGGGCAATTTAGGCCCATGGATAACTTGAATGCGTTTAATATTCCAACATAATCATCGATATTTTATCCCATTTCAAACAATTTCCATCCACACTTTGAAGTCAGTGTTTCTTCACATAATAAAAATATTTACCTTGTTTCCACAATTCAATTTATTTATCATTTGATATCAAAACCACGACACTCTAAAACCAGCTAGAGAGTAAAACCGTATGTGCTTCCACCATCGGGTCACCAAGTCTTTGACAGTAGGAGCAACACCGCCAAAGGAAGTGGCTTGCATTGATGCTTAAGGCCTTTGGAAAAGTTCAACCACTTAGACAGCCACCTATATTTTCTTCAAATCAAACGATGCATGCTCTCTAGGTGGCGACAAAAAAAAAAATTTACCCACAGCCATTATGTGGAGTATGAGTTCGAATATAAGCATAATGACTCGCACTAAAATTCACTCCCTTGTTTGAGAAGTTGATAGCCAACCGCTCGCATAACATGATAAAAAAAATTTAAGAAAAATTAAAAGACTGATATTTTAAAATTTTATTTTGTGATTGAATTTTAATTAATAAATTGATTTTCATAAAAAGTAAATGAAAACCTTGAACAGATAACAAACACATGTAAGACTACACATTATAGATAATGTTATTGATGACCCTTTTTCTAGATAGATGGAGTCAAAGAAAAAAATTGGCAAAAAGATAGAAATGAAGGTATATGAGAAGAGCTCACCAAAATTGCAATAACTAAAATGGTTTCAATAAAGTGCCCTTAGGTAACATGAGAAAATAGCATTGGCAATGTCAGTGCCCTATCTAGGTTTTCTTGCCTCCCTCGTGCGCTAGCTAGCAAGCCTTTTTCAGTAACGTAGGTTGCTCTGCTAGTTGCAGTGCAATAATCAAAATAAAAAACATGTTCTGATTGTCCTCGATGAGAGTCCACCAATGCCAATGAGCAGGAAGAGTCCGAGGGGTGTGAATAGTCTTTCCAATTCCCAATAATTTTCTTCAAAAGCTTTTGCGGAAGAATACCAACTTCGAACTTTATTGCTTGAACAAGTTAGGGGAATAATGTTGTAATTCTAGACAAGTTCACTACAAACAGTTTTTAGTCACGGTGTGAAACTTGAATATCAAATAAAACTAAAAGATAAATCCGAATTCTAGTAAGGTATGGTCGACCAAGAGTTCATAGCATCTGGTCGACCAATATGAAATGGAAACAAAATTTTCAAACTTGGATTTGTACTTGAAAACAAGTTCAACCACTTATTGGGTGGTTCTAAAAACATGTGAAAACCCTAAATGAAGACCCAATGAGAGTAGGAAAGAAAACCCAAATTTCAGAAGTTTACAAGGCAAATCAAAGTCAAAGATAAATTCAAAGCATAGAACTTAAGCAATTAATTAGACATGTAAGACCAATACAATTCAAGGAGATCATGAAATGAAATATCAAGACATGATATAACGAGGTTTCCCTAGACCATACTTTGATTGGCTACTTTCTTGGTGTAAGGGCATTATGATGCCATGAGCTTTCTATTACTAAATTGACCACTGAACCCAGGTACAAAGCTCACTCTAACAAGATTTTCTCTATTGAAACTAATTCCATGACCTCACAATATCCTATCTGTCCATAACGAACTTCAAACAATTGAAGACTCCAAAAATGATATGAAGAATGCTTGAAAACCAAAGCACTCTTAGTAACCATGAGCTCTCCTACTTACAAAGACAATGGAATGCCTAGTATCTATAAAGTGGTTTGGAGAGGGTTGGTTGACCATTAGCTCCTAACAGCGACCAAAGTTTGGCCACAATTCCTTAGCTTGTTTTTCCTCCGTATGCTTAGACTTTCTTCAACCTTCTTGGACTTCGATCTTCTTCAATTTTTTTACTTTTGTTAACCAGATCTTCTTCGTTTAATTTCAATTTTAGTTGACTTTTGTTCATTTTGACTTTGACTGGCGCTTCTTGATCGATCATTGGTTGAGCCTTCTTGATTGTTTCTTGAATGATCTAAGTTCCCAAACTACTCAAAACCTAGTCGAACACTTATAAAATCGCTCAATCACTCAGTTTATGTTAGATCTGTTTTTGTACTAATTCAAAGACACGTTATCACTCAATGTGGTTTGTGTCATTATCACTCGACGTGGTTTGTGCAAGGCATGAACCCATACACCTCATCACAAATACTAGTAGGCTTTGAAGCAATTGATAAATTCAAAACCAACAACAAAAATTTATGAGTAAGAAACGAAACCAATGATCCACTTGTTAATATCCCTCCACGAACAAAAAGCTTAGAGCATCTCCACCCATGGGTGGAAACAAACGCTAAAAGGGTGGGTTTTCACACCAATTTTTTTGTTTTCCACCCACCCCCTCACAATAGGTCGAGGGGTTAAAATTATGGGGGATCACTTCGGGTGTCGGGTTAAATTAAATCAAATGGGCGGAGTTATTCCTCCCAGGCAAACGTATGGATATGGGGTGGAGAAGCAAAATTGGGTGGAAACCCAAAATTATTGCTTTCCACCCCTTGGGTGGAGATGCTCTTAGTACACCATAAGGAATCAAAGTTAGTGCCTGATTTGCACCAAGCACAACACCAGTCATAAGCCCGATGCACCTAAAAAAAGCCCCTCTCAAAGACCCTAGCTTCTCATTTGCCTTGGCCTTCTATCACCATGTGAATGTGGTCCCTCAAAGCATAATAGATTATTTCCTTCCATGGTTCATCCCCAGATGATAAAGATTATTGTGCAGTCAATTCCCCGCACAAGTATCCAAGTATTGACCTAAAACTTAGCAGATAAGAATCTACATTTAGCAAACCAGAAAATTCCTAATTTTTAATTTTCCATTATGCATTTCTCTTACAGTCCTACATCCTCTTTATACTCGTAACTGAGTTCAGATCAGACAATAATGAATTTGATTCGACATAAAAGCATAATGGTAACCTATAATTGCAATACAGGCACATATCACATCTTTCATTTCAATGGAAAAGAAAACTTGGAAAATAAATAATCGCAATTGATTCCACTAATGATTTCTCCATGTCCATAATTAACAATTTTCAGGGAAAGCTCTCTCATTCTTTTAATATTCACGCACTGAAGTGTAAAATGATTGAGGATAGCATAGGACTGTCTGTTAGTAAACTCATCCAAAAAGAGAAAAGTCACAAAACTGTTCTAGATCAAAATAAACACTTGACTATCAAAGATCCAAAAACCAACTCTCAGTCAGTGATTATTCGCCTATTCAAAGCATCCTCGAAGCGACTGCATGATGTCACCCGCATTTCTGTACTCATATCATCTTCGGGAGCAGGATAATAATCTTCACGCAACTGACATTCCCTTAAATTTGGAATTCTAAGAAGCATCATCATAAAGTGTTCATGAGCAGTCCCATGGATGTACAACTTCCTCAAAGTACTACACTCGGCAAGTAATCCAGCTGCCGGTAATGATAGACTCCTCTGATTAACATCTCTATCTTGAGGTGGCCAGTAATCAATTTCATTGAGGTTCAAATATCCAATCCCACTCAGATAAAACCTTTCCCAAAGGGTCAAATCCATCTGCCCAGTTGGTGCAGTCAGAGCATATCCTATTGTCTCACCGCAATCTAGCTTCATCTTCGATAACTGGGGATATCCAGCCAAGCATGTTAGACCAAATGAATTACCACTTGGCCTACCACTTCTCCTACAATCTCCTTCGACCTTGATATGAATTTCCTCCAAAACAGGACAATCCTCCAACCCCACACCGGGCAGAGGGCTTAGCAAATCTCCAACTGCAATCCAAAGTGAAAGGCATTGTAATTGGTCCCAACTTCTGTCCCAATAGTTCCTACCGCCATTGATCTCCGTCTCAGGGATAATATCAGTACCAGTTGAATACTTAGGTTTCTTCCGCATGCTTGTCTCACAATAATCAGCACTCCTCTTTGTTGGGATAGAGTATAGATTGTCCTCATTTTCCTCTTGGTCGACTTCATTGAGATCAAAATGTCTTACTTGGGTCTCCAAGTCTAAATCATGCCACACGCAATCAATGTGCAATGTCCGAATTGTACCACGAATTGGTTCCAAAGCTCGCAATGCACAAGCAGCTTCAAGATTCTTACAACAAGAAATCTTTACCTCAATTAATGTGTGACGAAGCACCCGAGCAAATATCTTCATCCCCATTTCCGTGATCTCTTTGCAACCTTGAACATGGAACCTAGCCAATCTCGGACAGCCAAGTGCAATCGCAGTCAAGCTAGTATCTGTCAAACCCACCGAGTTCTTAATAAACAACGACTCCAATCCTCTACATGCCGCAACCCCATCAAGCTGACGACCCACTGCTTTGCAAATTCCATGAAATTGTCCCAATTTCAGCGATTTCAATCCCGGACACTTGGCATTTAGCACTTCCAATGCATGACTAGTTAGCATAACGTTGTGGCAAATATCAAGAAACAATTCTTCAAGCATTGGAATTGCAGTAAAGAAAGATTGTAATGCAGAAACACTTATCTTGGAATCCTGCCAAGTGACCCCTTCATCATCGGGATCCCCTCTTGAAGTCAACAAAGCCGAAGCGTCACATAGATGTAAGTGAGTCAAATTGGGGCAATTGCCTGCAATACCCAATAGCGCTTCATCTCCAACTGAATCAATGTACCTTGGATCAAAGTTACAAGTTGCACGAAAACCCCGAAGATTAGGACAAGCAGCAGTGATGTCGATCAATTGTTGAGACATGAAACCCTCAGCTGAAGTCTGGGTAAGAAGGTCGAGATGGGTAAGTGAAGCAGCGAGCAAAGGGTGAGATTGAAGAGCAGCTGGGAAGTCTTCAGTCCAACAGTAAAACTGAGAGAGATCGAGAGAGGTGAGGGAGTGGCAGTTTTGTAATAAAGGGATGAAATCGGCCCCGAGTGGAGCGGAGGAGGAACGCTGGTGCCAACGAATGAGCTTGATGTGGCGGAGATTGGCGTAGAGAGGTGCGAGTAGTTGAATGGTGGAAGGGGTGCGAGAATAGAGAGTGAGGGATTGGAGAGAAGGGAAGGCACGGTGAATGAGTTGCGCGAGAAGGGGTGAAGTGTTTGAAGTGTCCGGGAGAAGTGAGTGACCCCATGGAGAGAGGAGGGAGAGATCGAGATGAGTGACTGAAGGGTATGAAGATGGGATCATGAAGAGATCGCGCACGTTGCCGCGGAGAGTGAGCGAAGTGCGTGTTGAGCGCTCCAGAATTAGGCATTTGTGGGAGACGAGGGACATGGCGTTGCGGCTTCTTGTCTCGGTTATTGAACTGAAAATGTTTGATAAAATTACGTCTGGGAGATCGTAGAGGTGAGTCGTGGAATTGGTGCTGATTCTATTGCTGCTGCTGCAACTCATGGTGGATGGTTACTGTTGGGATTGGAAGGGAAGAGACCCCGATATCAAAGGGAGATTAATTGATTGATGAGAGAGAGAGAGAGGGAAGTGACCAAGGAATAGATATATAACATTACATGAATGAATGAGGAAGAGGGTGTCTACTTGGGCTTGTCCTTGTGATATGATGCTGATCCATTTCCTTTTGTTTTCTTTGTCTTTTGTTTTTAATTATCTTTCAAAATTGTTTCTTCTTGATTTTACGGGTTTTGTCTCATCTGAAAAAAAAAAAAAAAAAACTTAGAAAATCGTATCCAATCTAAAGAAATACACTTGACACCCTCACCACCACCCTCAGTTTCATAAAAAAAAAAAAAATTATATTTTAGAATGTAAACTAATTTTTTATAGGTGCAAAAGCCTATTTTATGTTTAAAATATTAATTTTGTTAGAATCAAACTCGATTAAAATTATAATCGATTGAATGTTCGGAGTCTTTCATTAAAATGTTCATTCGTTTCTTTGAAAAATATTATATTTAGGCATAAAAATATTTAAAATACTTACATATTTTAATAATAAAATACGTATCTTGAAATTTTAAGGGTTTGTATTGATAATTTATTAGATATTCTTTCATTGCAAATCATGTTGGCACATAGCATCCCTCGGGGTGTGAATAGTCAACAAGTGTTAAGGGCACAACAATGAGGTGTGATAGGTATATGAGTGTTGTGGGCGATGGATTGGGTGTGAATAAAGCAAAAATAAGTATTTTTGTTAAGTATGTAAAACCAATATAAGTTGAGTGGATAAATATTTTAAAAATGTATGACTAATATATAAAGTCATGTACATTGATCGATGAAATTAGATCATTCAAATGCGGCTATAAATGGTCAATCAAAGACATCATTGCAAGAAGATCAAATCAAACTATGCGCCAGTCAAAGTCAACTAAGGACGGTCAATTTAAGAGACCGAAGTCAAAGATATGAAAGTCGGTCAAGTATTCTCAAAAATCAAATTTAAATTTGAGATACCCCTTCCTATGAGAATGAATATTCTCTCATGAAGAAAGATATTTCCTCAAAACATGAATGATGTGTTATCTGCATCTTGGATAACAAAGCATGTCATGACTTACATGTCAACATGACATATAACGACTCGATTTGCATGTCATTAAACATACTTCAACGTGCATTTCAAGTCATCTTATTCTTTTGATTAAGCGGAAACACCAGCTACAACGACATGGTTCGATGACATTAAAAGAACATCCTCGAAAGTTCTCCACGTATTACGATTACTGAAGCGTCATGCTATGCATATTAGGACTTGCAATGCACATCCTTATAACCTATACATGTTGTAGTGACATTTACATTAAAATAAATCGGACAATTACTCCATTCTTAATGCATGCAATACTAAAGAATTGATGCAAGATTTAGAGTGACTGATTGGCAACAACTTCAAGAATACGAGTCTAATGCCAAACGACCGGACTATTATTCCATTCTTAATGCATGCAATTAAAACTACCTAGCATCTTTAAAAAAAAACTTCGAGCTCCTCTTGTTCAAGTAAGCATTGATGATAAATTCCATTCAATTTTATTAAATAGTAATCATCGAGTATTGTGATCACAAACCTACAAAAAGTATTTTAATGTCTCAAGGCGGGAAATGTTTTCAACGGTTCTACATCAATCATGCAACTTGTTCAGCTAGTAATAATACGAGAACATGGATTACAAACATTATCTTCAAGAAAAATAAGTAACTCATTTAGTAACAACAGTTAAGCGTTGCACAAGGTAAGCATCATATTGTTCCACAACATTGTATATATATATATATATATATATATATATATATATGAATAAACAAATTTTGTCTCATTCAATGGCCTCATCGAAAATTATGTCTCGAGAATAGGGTTTGGTGAAAAATAATCATTTCAAAAGTAACATTCTCTTCCTTGTTGGACATGATGATATGACGATGACTCATCCTTCATCAAGTGATATTGCCTTGGAAGAATGTTGAAAGTGCTTCATTGATTTGTTGTAGATACTTCGCAAGATTGTCCGGCTTGGATGAAGTATTTAGTTGGAAATATGTAGCATTTACTCCTTTAGGACGCATTTTGATTTGGAAACAAGAATTAGATAAAAAAAATCTTATAAATAATTTATATCCAACAAGAGAGCGAGAGAATGATAAATTAAGTTATTAAGGGGTTGGATTTATCATTAAAATATTAAAAAAATTAATTTGAAGATAGAATTAACCACACTATTGTTAATTGTAATATGTAGACAATAATGTTTTCGAGGTTGGTAAAATGGACAGTTTCGATTGACTTCATATGTGTTGTTGAATTAATAACATAATATTGTAAATAAATACAAATAAGAATATAAAAAATGATGAGAACGAATATCAAATTAAATAAATAAGCATATATAATCAATTTTGATATAAATAAATCAATAATAATATAAAATTTGATGAATATAATTAAAACAAGGCTCAACTAGGCATGAAACTAAGCATGTCTATGACTAGGACTTGAAAGAGTTTTCTTTACTAAGACAATGGCCGAGTCTCAAGAAATTAGGGCATCCTCATCCCTTTAATATTTGTATATATCTTTGATATTAAGAACGAAATAAATAAATACACCCTAATAATACCATTTCATTTATATATATTTATTAAAAAAATTTTTTTTAAGATTTTGAAAATCTAACGAAAGCAAAAAAATGATTTCTTCATTGAAAGCCAATGTATGACTAACCTCGTGATATCAACCGATCTCAACCATTAATCAGATGTATGTTATGCACATAAGTCAGATTTTTTTTTAGAAGGATGTGCACTTGGTGGATACTATTATTCAAATACTAAGTATGTTGGAATAAAGCATTCTCTATTTTCAATTCATATCTATAAATGCTACCTTTCTCGATTTGGAATTTAGAGAAATGTGATTGGTGGAATCAATAAGTTAATCTCATGCTGGAGGATAATGTGCTTCTGATAATGTTGTCACGGGATCATATTTAATAACCATGGCTTTCATTATAATAATTATAATGTCTTAAAAAATCTTCATAACACATAGAATGTTTTGATAATCTTCAAAGATGGGCAATAACCCAACACTTCAAATTGAACTGCAATTTAGTGCGGAACATTGTTTATTAATTAAATGACACCTCCAATATATCATTATATTTCAAGTCACATGTACATAATGATTGCAATGTCACAAACTGAAAATGAATATATTATTATTCAAAAACAAAGAATATTGAGACGAAGAGATGGTAGAATTTGTAGGTAGAAGATGACCCTCAATGTATTGTAAAATTCATAAGAAATAGAAAATGTATATCTATATTACAATTTAGAGTGGTGTTTTACTATTAATTGTTGACTGAGATAAACTTGAGGATTTAAGATAAAATATGGCTATGATTGAAAGTTGGGAAGTGTGTTGAGGGTTGAGATTCATTTCCTATAATGACATGTTTGTAAATATAAAACATGTAGGAGTGTAAATAAAATGAAAAATTGATGAAAAGTTGGTAGAGTGTACATGTGGCGGAGAGATAAAGTATTGTGTTTTCCTTTGTTTAATGAAAATTATCATAACTATCTATGTAGTTGTCGAATTTTGATAAATTTAGTATCGTTGAAATGTAATTTTGAAGACTTTTACAACAAAACTAATGAAGAATACAAACACTTAAATTTTCAGAATATGTATTTTGTTATAAAAACATGTAAGTATTTTTAATATTTTCATGCCTAAGTATAACATTATTCAAATAAATGGATGGACGTTTTAAAGAACATTAAAAAAAAGACCGAATATTCAATAGATTCTAATTTTAACCGAGTTTGACTCTAAAAACACTACACCACAAATGCTAATTCATAACATTTCAAAAACGCTATTGTAGGATATCATAGTGTTTTAGTAAACGCTGTGTCTGCCGGAGCTATAATAGGTAGTAGGTTATTCATAGCGTTTTAGAAACGCTATTGTAAGTAGGACCATTTATAGTGTTTTTTAAATGGTATTGTTTAGCTTGTAATAGCGTTTTAAAAGTGTTATAGTTAAATCTGTAATAGCGTTTAAAAAATGCTATTGTTTAACTTGTCACATCGCTTTAGAAATGTTATTGTCTAGTTACTAATAGCGTTTCTGAAACACTATTGTCTTCCCTCACGTAGCATTTAACAAATGCTATTGTATTAGTTTCTATAGCATTTCTCAAGTTCTTTTTTTTTTCTGTAGCACTCACCAAGTGCTATCAAATGACTTTTTATAACACTGATTTCTTTAACTATAGAAGATAATATTGCATATATTATATGTAAAGCATCCAAATGATCCAAAAATATATATTAATCATCTCATAAACATACGAGCTACCATCACGATTTGAATACAATACGATAAAAATATTATCTCAATGCAACATTGTCTCAAAAGTACTACACTATATTTCAATGAAAATTGATCTCTTCACTCCCACCATTACATGAATTTGACATAAAGTTGTTGGGCAGTCTCATACTTGGCACCATGGTGATTCCAGAAGATAATTGCTATGGTCAAGCACCCTCACTCCTGCACAGTATAGTTTGTAAAACTCATTCTTTCCATTTACAAGTACTTCTCTATTTTCTGAGCAATAGATTTCATTGAATATGTGTTCGTCCCAACGACCAAAGGCCAGTGTCTCGAACAGATGCCTGAAATAGTAAACAAATATGGTCAACACCTAGCTAGGTTTTTTGTATATGACTTTTGAGGACATAGTGATTAGAGATCTATAGGTTTTTAACAAGTATAATTACTGGGTTTTTCATAGAAGGAAAGACATTCCAAAACTGCAGTGTTTCATCCCCTGCTCCTGTCACAATTGTCTGCAAGGAAATTTTAATTTAAGTTAAGATATCGGTTAATACACAAACATTCTGAAACATGCAGATGCATACATTTGTTTACACAAGCATGGATGTTTTCAGCATGAATGGGTGTGATTGAAAATAACATTGAATGGCAAAACCCAATAAAACAAAGAGAAAAGCTTATCTTCCTAATAAGAGGTCATCCCATGAAATAAGTTGTTATGGCAGAGGTATATTAAGGATCCATCTCCCAGGCTAAAGCCCATTGAATGGACGTGATTTTAACTGTAGTCCATATAGTGGTTTCGTCTGTTTTTCCCCTGAAACACCCTACTGTTTCTTTCCTTCTGAATAACCAAAATGACGGTGAGAATAAGTTTGTCCCATAACCATTTAGCTTGAAGAGGGAAATGCCTACTATTCCATTTGGTAACCCACTGATGCAAATACCCTGCAAGTAGAGAACTCCATCTGATATCACTAGCAACCAAAGATGCACGGTCTCGGACTCGGACACGGATACGACACGGCGACTCGGCAATTTTCAAAAAAATAGGACTCGGCGACACGGTAAAACTTAATTTTTTAATATATTTTTTTTGTAACTCATGAGAACATAAAATCATAAATAAATTAATAATACTATTAAACAATCAAAACATATCAATAAAAACATTCAAATTCATTCATTCAAATTTACAAATGCATCATAAAGTCAAGCTCAACTGCTCAAGTCATACTCATAAAGCATAAGCAATATAATTTCATTAACTTGATAATGTAAATAAAATGTAAATTGATAATTTCAAAAACCCACCAGCGAGGCGGCTACATCTCTTCTTCTTCATTAACTAGCGGATCAATTGTCGCATTTTCTTCATTCAACAACCCAGCCTCTAGCTCAGGTTCATCAAGTGAAAGATTGGCAATCTCAAGCATTCCAGTAGCATTCAAATCCAACGAATCAATAGTATCTCCTGTGATATCCCACATCATTGTCTCACCTTCTTTGTACTTTTGTTTTCTTCTTGACAAAAGACGAAGGTTGGAATGCACATAAACTAAATCTTCAGCTCGTTGTGGGGTCAATTTGTTCTTTTTTAATGAGTGGATGTTGTTATACGTGCTCCAATTCCTCTCACAACATGAGGAAGAACAAGGTTGCCCAAGTAACTTCAAAGCAATATTCAGGAGTAATGGTGCACAGGTACCATGAGAAACCCACCACACATCAGGTTCTAGGTATGCTCTATTCTGTAGAGCATCACCTTGTGCAAACTGTCTAGTACCCGTTGAAAACCTAGCATACTCTGTAATAACCAATCTTCTTTCTTCAATATTAGGAAAGTATCTCTTGAAACACTTATCTCTCTCCTTTGTAATCTCAGGATCTCTGTGTGGTGAAATACGATTAGGATCATCTTCAAGCCATTCTCTGCTATAATACCTATATATAAGCAATGTCAATCACAAATTAATATATAAAGTTATAAACATTAAGTGCATAACTCATGAATTCTAGTCTTCTAGTCAAGACTCAAGAATAAGTAGAGTAAAAAGTTTAAAACAATGTAATTATTTACCTTGGATTCAAGGAATGTGCTAAGCAATGCAGTGGTGTGTTGTTTTTCTCCCATTGATCTACCAATATCTGATGCACCACTGAAAAAAAGTCTGACTCCTCACTAGTATTTTCCTTTCCTTCATGGCGGTAAATAACTTGTTTCACTTTCTCAATCATAACATCCCACATCTCATACACCAAACAAAGACAAGACTTATCTGTTTCAGCCCTCCGCAACATTGAATAAATAGGCTCTGTGAAACGAAGTACATAGTCCACTTTGTCCCACCACAAGTCATCCAATAGTTTTCCTTTCACAATCCGTGCTTTCTCAACATCATCTTCCCTATAGGAATCCCATTGATCTCCAATCACCATACTTTGGATGCTACTTTTAATGTCTTTCAACCTCTTGAGCATAATTATGCTTGAAGCAAAGCGTGTCTCTGCTATGGAAAGCAACTTCAATCTCGAATGCTCATTAAACATATGAAACCTCATAGAATGGATCATGATAAAGTTCTTGATCAGCACCCCATCCCCAACAACATCAATAATCCAACTACACAAACTGTAGGCCTTTTCATTTGCAGGCGTGTTATTTGGAGCGCATATGTTCTTCAAGGCAAGGTTGAGAGTGTGGACTACACAAGGTGTCCAAAAAACCTCAGGATACTGGCTCTCAACAAGTAAACCTGCAGCCTTACAAACTGGAGCATTGTCGGTTAAAACTTGAACCACATTACGTGGCCCAACCTCACGTACGACTTCCTTGATCAAATCAACAATGAAGAACTTGTCTTTGTATTCCCCTTCACAGTTCACAGCCTTCAAAAACATTGGACCACCCTCATTAATCACTATGAAATTAATGAGAGGCCTCCTTTGAGAATCAGTCCACCCATCACAAACAATGGTTGCTCCTTTAGTAACCTATGTGAACTTTGTTGCCTCCAACAACCTCTGAATGTTGCCCCTTTCATTTTGAAGCAATGTCGTCCTCAATGCATTATACCCAGGGATCTTGTAACCACTAATGGACTTTGCTTTATTCGTTGCATAGGTGAAAGCCTCCTGAAAATACGGATTCCTTGCAAGGTTGAATGGCAATGCAGCTGAGTAGAACACCCTTGCAATCAAAGCATCCAACTCTTGTCGCTCACTCGTATTGAAAGCATTTGCAATAGGATTATTAGTGGCTCTCCTCTTCCTTTGTTCATTGTATGGAACTGAAGGACCAACACCCCCCCCCCCCACTACTTGAACCCGGGTGCGGGTGACTACTTGATCCCACTGAAGGAGGTAAAGGAACACTTCACACCCTTGAACTTTCTGCTCTCAATGCAGCTTCATCAACAAATTGTCGCACCTCTCTAAGTTGTATGGGGGAGATTTTGGCACAAATAGCTATCCCACGGCCTGTTATCTTCAACAAGTGGTCCTTCAATCTAGTAAGAGATCTCGTATACTCTTTCTGACAAAAGTTACACCGCCATCTAAGGTTTCCCCCACCTTCACTTGGTCTTCTTATTATTGTCACATGCTTCCAAAGATCATCTCCAGTCACTTGGCCTAAAACCAGTTTTAGTTTTTCTTTAGTTTTCAAACTTTTCAGCCAATAGGTGCAAGCTCAAATATGGGGTATTTGAAGTATTTCATGCATGCTTTCATATATATGCAGAGAAAGAAAACAGAAAAAACAACAAAAAAAGGAATCGCAGGAAAAAAAAAAAAACGAATCGCAGACAATATGATGCTGGAATAAAGATGCAAGTATGACAAGAATAGACATGAATGCGATACAACAACGATGGTAAACAAATGAAATCAATCACAGGAAAAAAAAACAAACAAACGAAATCGCAGGATCGATCGATCACAGGAATCGATCTTAGAAATCTATTTCATGAATCGATCTCAGGTATCGATCGATCTCAGAAATCGCAGGATCGATCGATCTTAGGAATCGGAGGAAAAAAAAGGAAAAAACAGAGAAAATAGCCGAAAAAAAAACAAAATCGATTGATTTACCTGGTGTTGATGAGGACGCCATAGATTCTCTGTTCTGAGTTCTCTCTACCTCCGTCTCTCGATCTCTCTACCTCTGTCTCTCGATCGATCTGATTTAGGGTTAACGTTTGCCTGTGTGGGAGGAAGGATCGATCGATATGATTTATTTGCAAATTTTAAAGTCAACAAATTTTGACCATGTCTGGACCGTGTCTGGCCGAGTCTAGACCGTGTCTGGACCATGTCCGGACCGTATCCAGGCCGTGTCCAAAACAGTCAACGAATTTTGACCGTTGACCCCGTGTCCAATACGTGTCCAGCGTGTGTCGGGCGCGAATCCGTGTCCGACACGCATTTGACGCGTGATACAGAGGTTTTTCGGAGAGTCGGTGCATCCTTGCTAGCAACTGCAGTCCACATGGCAACAACAACGAGAGGAACGAGGAAGAGAGAGTCAATGGATTCAAACTGCCTATTCAATTTTGTTATACCCCATTCATACAATTAATCAGAACAACTTTTTACATGAGAACACCTATTTCAAACTGTTGAATAAATCGCTAGCGAAAAATCTTGAGCTTGATATCGACCCTATAGCACAATCTGTAAATGAATAATATGTGAAGAGTAAAGATTATGAGCTAGAATCTAGAGACAGTATTAACATACTACAAAAGTAAGCTAAATCATAGGCGTAACACAAGGCATGCCAACATGCCTCAAAAGTTTCAGAATGATGAAACTAATTGGTAGTGTTGTTGGGATGGGCAATGAACGCTTGACTCGTAATTCTTGACATACCTGAGGGCATGATTTTCCGTATCAGCAACATACAATAGATTTTTCTTTGGGTTGTATGCCAGCCCCTGTGAAAGCAATACAAACATAAGCTTATTCACTAGTGTGAACTAAATAACCATATGAATGTCACAAAAATATGCACATAGAAAGGCGAAAGTGAGAAAATATATGCATATTGGAAGGAAGTATTCTGATATACCTTCTCTGAATTTCTCTATTGTTATTCATTTTGAATAAACTGATACGAATAGGAAGGATTGAGTCAAAGAGTTACCTGAGGGCGATTGAAGGTGGCATCATCAAAGGTACCATCATTTAGACCCTCCTCTCCTGTACTACCAAGTTGGACAATATAATTCCCATTTAGGTATGTTACCACCCACCTTCCAAATAAGAAATTATATGATTGAGACTAAATGGTAAAAAAAAAATTATAAATCTTAAAATTAACTGCATCGGTACATCAGTGGATGTATATAATTCCTAAAAAGTCCTGAAAACTTAAGACATGTATTTTGGTTTAAAAAAAAAAAGTAGAGTTCTCATGGTTGCTTTTTATTCTTTTATGTTCTCGATGTTGTGGAATGCATTATTGCTGGTACTTGCAAAATGATTATGTAATTCGTTAAGATAAAAACAACAGGGGGAGAACTTACAATTCTGTTATGATTGCTGTCTGAAATAAACAGTCTATTGTTGTAGACATCAACTGCAAGTTTTCCTGGGAACTTCAATGGAGATTTCATCAGCCGAGGATCATTATCCTTCTCCAAAGACGAGGGAATGGGAGCTTTGTCCAAAAGCTTTTTTTCACCATAAAACAGAAGAGCTGCCTCAACAAAGTCATCAAGATCCTAGGCATACACAAATCGAAAACAAATCAATAAGTAAATTCACTTTTGCAGTAGCTGTTTTTTATTTTGCTTTTTTCACGTTTTACCACATGAGTAGAACAATCCAGACAAACAAAATAGAACATGTTAAGAATAAAATTCAGTATATATGCGAAAGTCCCTTCTCAAATTGCAGACAACTAGCATAGAGCTTCATAATGTAGAAGACGTATGCTTGTAATGGAGAAAACTGGTCCATAGCTTCTATGTCACATAAATGATAAAACACGTTCGACTTCAATTATAAAAGGACAGCGGTCACATTTTAAGAGGATGGACACCTTACTATTAACATTATCGTTAAAAAACAACTTGCTACAACATTCCTAAACTAACTATTGGGGGTCCACCAATTGTAGCTCAGTTGGTCGGACATCTACTCTTCATGTGAGAAATCGCGGGTTCAAGACACCAGTTAGGATTTTGTGAGTTTTCGCTCGATTACTAGGAGCACATGTGTTCCGCCGTTGATAAGTCTTCGGGTATTGAATGCAGTGTCTTAGATGGACTAGACGGGAGCGAAAACGAGTCTTCATGTAAGGTGGAGGCCATGGACCGGAGCGAAAACAAGTCTTTATGCGAGATGGAGGCGACGATGATATTAAGTGGCAATAATATTGTAGCCTTTGAGCCTGATTTGGTTTACACTATAGGGTAAGTCGTGTAGCCTACGGGCATGAATTAATAAATAACTAAATAAATAAATAAGGTCAACGACCCAATTTAAAAAAAAAAAAAAAACTAACTATTGGGGGTTTGCAAAGTATGACTCTAAACCTTCCATTTTCACTTGTAACATTAAGACCCAATTCAATGGTAAGAAAATAAGTTGGTTCTTGTGCTGGTTATCATTCGAATCAACACTTGTTGAAAGTGCAAAAAGTAGCTAGTCTTGGAGTTTTTTTTAACTTATAATCTACTTTTGAGACGGTTAGACGTTCCAGAGTCAGGTGATTCTTAGGTGAAATAATCACAAAAAATTATAACAACATTCATATATTGCTAGACCAATGAATCATGCATGGGAACAAAGGCGGTCCAAATTTACAAACAGATTAAAGGCTGCCTTAGTACCTTGAGTCCTCAACTTTATTTTATTTCTAATATATATTTGTCCTTTAAATGTTCATGCAACATTTTCTTTTAGTAAAATATTTTGTAAAATAAAATTTTCAAACTTGAAATTGAAACTCCAAAAATGGAGTATATATTACTATTATTTTTAAGCCGTGATAGTCATGCACATAGAGGAAATGCGGATCATTTGTGTCGATCACCACTCAAGATTTAAGTAAGATCATGTTAGTAACGAAAATCCAACAAACAATCTTCAATTATTCCAATCAAAGTTATGTATATGCCACATTTCTAAGCAGGTCTTTGAGAACACACACAAAAAGAATAGAAAAATGCCAATACCTTTCGATGACCTTCAGCTGCTATTTGCGCCAAGAGCTTTCCTCCGGGACTGACAATAGCAAATGTAGGCCATGAACTTATACCTAGTTCTCTCCATAAATACTTGTCCCCATCGTTGACAACCTGGAAGAATTTGGAAAAAAAATTAAACAAATAAATAAATAAATAAAACCCAACAATAATAATTGAACAATAGAAGTAATTAACTAGACTACTCTTAACAGAAGGATAAAACAACACTTGACTAGATAAGATATGAGAACACAAGTGTTTGCAAATGAAAATAAATAAGATATCCTATAAACCAAGAATGTTCTGTCAGCAGATAAGAGGAAGGAATTTCACGGATGAGATTCATGTTCTTTGGCCCTTCCCTAAAAGAGCAGTCCTTTCAGTCGAATCAGGCAGTAGAGCAGTAGCCTTCTTTCCTTTACATAGGTAGATAAAGTAACTCTAACAAGAATCAATCTAAACGTATCTAAAAGAAATGATAAGATAGCCCAAACAAGTCATTGATAAGATGAATCTCTATTAGCTACAAATTCCTATGGGGAGGATTGGAAATGAAAGTCCAGACTTTTTATTAGTCAACCAAGTTCCAGAGTAATAACATTATCTACTAACTTGAGGCCATGGTAAATTTTCAATGATACGAGTTTCATCTAAAAAAAAACACCATATTCTACACTGATATGGGCAGATGATAACACATATAGTTACAGGAATACAAAATATATCCCTCATGTACACTGGTGCATATCAGTAAGGTGAATCAAAGATATAAGTACACTGCGATATCTCTGACATTGAGACACTTCTTGATGAAAATTAATGCCTTTACCAGATTGAAACCATAAGATAGTATCCTCAACTACATTATCATATCAAACCTGACTTCACATTTGCATAGGGTACACTTCATAAAAAAACGGGGTAGCTATTCTGTAAGCCAAATAATGGTCAGGGATAGCATAAGCTATACTCACATGTCCAGTACTTCACTGGGTCCTTGAAGTACCCTTTCCTAGATGCCTAGACTCGAATACCAATTACAATAACATGACATTAATAATGAACAAGCACATAGCTGAACTAACACAGGAAGAGAAGATAATACAGGTGACTATGGTGAAGAGGTTCAGAAAGTTGTCAATCAACACTCTAGTGGCTCCAGATACAATGGAACTATTGTGATAAATTAAATGCCTAATGCAAGTGTATAGTTCTTAAAATTCAAATGTTTGACATACAGGGTGGTTGATGTTGTAACGTAATACTGCATTTCGAATGGCTTCCAGGTCTTTCTCATTATCGAACTTTGCAGAATGTACTCCCACAACGGTGAACTGCAAAATTTCGATTGTGTATGCACCAATCAAATTCATATATCACATAGATTATACAATTTTACAAATAGAAAAGGTAATTACAAAGAGTATGCTAAGTTCTACAAGTTTAGCAACATAATTTATATGCTTAGAATAGAGATGATGACTTTACCGGGCTATCTTTATATTTGTTCTCCAAGAATTCTAGATCGGGCAACACGTGCATACAATTAATACAACAATAGGTCCAAAAATCCAATAGAACCACTTTTCCTTTTAAATCTTGTCCATACAAACAAAAAAGTTAGAATTGAAAACAGTTTTTCATATAGAACATCTACTTATTTAATCCTGAAACTGCATGATAGGGCTGTCAATGGATCAGATTTGGGTAAGAAAATGTTTAAATTAGGCTTTATCAGATCGGATTTTAGATTAAAATCCATCTTTTCCCAAGTAATTTTTGCAACTCCAGGATCCAAATCCAATCCATTGGCAGTCGTACTGCATGACTGGACCAGGTGCAAATTGAAATCTTGAAGATCCCGTATGAAGATACAAATACTATCCAAATAATACATTTAACTTGATATCGCAAATCTATCCTATTTGAGATATTAGTGGAAGAAGAAATATAACAATAATCATAATTAACTCTAGTTATGAGTTGTGATGCAAATCATGTTGCATGGACTTCTTCAAAAGGATGATATACCAAACGCCCCCTCTTGTGCCTCACTTTGGAGGTTTCTTTAGTAAAGTTATTGAGCGTGCACTGTTCTATTGCTTTTTCTAAATTAACAATTCATATACAGATAATATATATACTCTTACCTCCAGATATTTATAGTACAGGACAATCCAACACAGTCTATACTGTTTAGTAAAATAATTCTTTCTAAACTATGCAAAACATAATGTTTGAGTCCATGAATCAAATCTTATTGGTTTCACCAAATGTGATACTCCATACTGGTTCAAATTTTGACATCCACATTAGCAATCAAGTGATAGATCTAAAATAAAGACCACCATTACGTACAAAATAACATGTTTTATATAATAAGTAATAATGTTGGGGAAGGGACTGGGATGCTGAGTGGAGATGGTGTGAGAACAAGTTCTCTGGCAATTCCTCTATCAGTGTGTTAAGAATGCTTGCTCTAAATGCAACTACATATCATATCAGGACTGAAAGGAATTGCAGACTCTTCCAATCCAGGGTTAGAGACGCTACTGAAGTGGTGACCAGGATCATAGAAGATGTCAGGCTCCGAGTTTCAGTCTTGGACATCCAAGTAGAAGATAATGCTGATAATAGGAGACTCTTTGACAAATGGAGAGTTCAAGTGAAATTCAGTTTTTGTACACCTTATTTGCATGCATGGCAGCGGCCTGAACAAGGATGGTTTAAGGTTAAATCGGATGGTTCATTGACAGGAACTAGAGGAGGTTATGGAGCACTAATCAGGAACCATGATGGAGTGGTGGTGGCAGCTGGGGCAGGGAGTCAAAGAGCACAAACTGTCCTTCTTCATGAGCTTCAGGGGATTGAACTAGGTATCAAGTTGGCACAGAGATATGGCCTTCAGCGAGTGGAATTTAGCATGGACTCCAATACTGCTGTTAAGTATCTCACTTCTGATAAAGCTCCTCCATGGGAAGCAATTCACACTACTAGAAGGATTAAGGAGGCACTCAAAAAGTTTGCGGGATGCAGGATCATTCACACAGTGCGGGAAACAAACTAGGCAGCGGATAAACTGGCAAAGCTACTTCCTAACAATGAGTTTATTGAGATAATTTCAAGTTCTTTTGCTGAAGATATTAAGAAAATTGTATTTGATGATGCTAGGGGTAGAAAATATGCACGAATGTAACCAATCTACTACTCTCTTTTTTCAGTGGTCTAGGGAGCCCATATAACCCCCCATGCTTGCCTTTCAAAAAAAAAATGTTGGGGAAGGAAATTTTTAGCAAAGAACTCAGAGACAAACAAAATTGGTAAGAAAAATACAGAGCTATCAAATGGAAGCTTCACTAACATACTATGAGGATTTACCTTGCAGAATTGAAGCGGTGATGTATTCAACCAATCAAGTTTAGATGGAAACTCTGGTACAACAGGAGCATTCCCCCTTACAAAGTTTAAGATGATACACTTAGAATCAAACTGGTTAAAAAAATTCAACAAATGAAATACACACGACAAAACAAATGCACTTGCAAGAACTAACATACTTGGCCTCCAAGTCCGAGATATAGGTCACAAATTCTTGAATTCTTCCAGACTGTGATCCTCCTGTCAAAGGAAAATAGTAAACTTTACTCTTCATGATTATTAATCATCAGAGAACATATTTAACTATAGGAATCACTTCATCTGTTTGTGATTTTATAAACAAACGATAGTCATTAAAAGGTCACTCCAAACATCGATCTCAGCAAACGAAACCTATATAAACTTTCTTGCTATCTTTATCAATCCCATGTGGCATTTCATTTGCACTGAAGATCTTTTTATTTGCTGAGAAGTGTGCATTATATTGATGCTTATTGAATCAATTTTTATTATGAAAGAATTAACGTATTCTGACTTTCTTTTCTTTCTTTTTTTCTTTTTGCTGAGATTTTTAAAAGTCTATCTAAGAAATCCCCAACTATTAGGTGATAAGAATGGAACGAAAACCAGAACGATAATAAATTTATAAAGAAAATTAAAAAATATAAAAAAACTAAACAAATAATTTTATTCAATTTGTGAATTGAGTATAGATAATGCCTATGCTAATGCCATATAGCCATTTCATCTGACAAATTGAAGAACAAAACAACTCAACCAAATTAATACTCTAATATGGAAATCAAAGAGGAAAAAGAAAAAAATTACAATTCCTCTCCCCTAAAAACATTGACAATTACTTATCTGAAAAATTGATCTTTCAAAGCCTTCAATCTACCAATCCATAACATCCATTACTTCAAAAACTGATACAAAAAAAATTGTTAGGGTTTGGGGTGAAAGCAAAGCAAAACAAGAAAGAGTGAGTGTGTTTAGAACCAGAGTCCTGAAACCTGAAACGGAGAGGGAGAACACGGCGAGAAGTAGAGCACGTCGGAGAGGGAGAGCATGTCGAAATAGGTAGTCAGAGAGGGGGTTGACAGCTAGAGGGAGAGCAGATCGGAGAGGGAGAGGGAGATGAGAGCAGATCGGAGAGGGAGACAGAGAGGCAGAGGGAACTTTGGCTTTCTTCCTTCCTTCTTTCTTTCTTTTGTTTCCTTTATTTTTTTTTTTTGATCGAACAGGCACTTTGGCGCCCTGCGAAATATATCTCCCGCCCAACCCACTTTTGATAGCATTTTAGCAATGTGATGAAGGGAGTACAAATTGGACAAATTTTGGCCTTTTCATAGCACTAAATGAGAAAATGCTATTGTCATATGCTATTAATGAGCAATTGTGGTTAGGGGTGGGCATCCCATCCCGCGATCCCGTTCCCGTCCCGATCCCGTCCCGTCCCGTCCCAATTTTTTCGGGTCTTAATGGGATTGAATAATTTCATCCTGATCCCGTCCCGTCCCGATCTAGAATGGGATGGGATGGGATGGAGATTTTCAATCCCGCCAATCCCGTCCCGTCCCGAACTAATTTATTAATATTAATTATTAACATTTTTATTTAATTATTTATTTTAAAATTGTGGATACCCATACAAATATACTAATGTATATAACATATTTAATTTTTTAGCATCTCCATGAATATCTCCATGAAATCTGAGGATCATCTCTTTTGGGGTTTCAACATGTAGAGGCACTTTTTGGAGAGGTTTGGAGTCCACTGGGCATTTAGATACTTTGTGAAGGTACAATTGTCAAACATTTTCAAAAGGGAGGAAGGTGTTATGTTTCCATATTCTATATGTAAAGAAATAGATGGAACTTCAGTTCAAAGAAAGGTTTCAAGGTTCAAGCATCTTGTCATGGTTATGATTGCCATTTGGTGTCATTGGGTGTAGCACACCATAGACTAAAAGGGATCTGGTTAACAGATTTTCCAGTTAATTGTGAGATATTCATGGAGATGTGCATAATGAAGTGTTCTATGTCTATGATACTGCATAACGAATTGACAATAAATCACTGCAGTGTTCTATGATACTGCAGTGTTCTATGATATTGCTTCAAATTTTGTTTGTACTGAGTGTAGAAGCTCATTATTTACAGTTTATCGCTTCTTGGATGTTGCTTCAAATTATTTACAGAATTACAAGTATATATTGCTTCAAATTTTTTGGATGTTGCTTCAAATTTTTTGGCAAATGTTGCTTCAAATTTTTTGGATGCCGCTGATCCCGTCCCGATCCCGTATGAACGGGATGGGTATATCTCGTCCCATCCCGTCCCGTGCCCACCCCTAATTGTGGTGTAGGGAAAAATTAGTTTTAACTCTAAAATATGATTTTTTTTTAACTGATTGAGGGCAATGGTGGTGAGGGTGTTAAGTGCATGACAATTAATAGAAAAACAAATGTATGTGGAATGCCAACGACGCGAATTGAATGACTTTATGACTCAAGATTTACATTCTAATTTTAGAGTTTAAAATGAGTAAGATTGTCATTTTATTTTGTTGGTTAACCACTGTTAAAAAATTGAGCAACATTAGTCATAGAAACAAAAAAGTAGCACTCGGCCATTTCTTAAACTATAGTACCCAAATAGTCTTCTTATAGAAAAGTGGGTCTTCAATGTCATTTTCTGTTATAAAAACATGTAATTAATTTTATATTTTCATGAATAAATATAAAATTTTTCAAAGAAACAGACGGACACTTTGATGAACATTCAAATAAAGACCCCGAACATTTAATCGGTTCTAATTTTAACCAAGTTTGACTTTATAAAAATTAGTATTTTTACCGTAAAATAGGCTTGCACTTCAAAACAAATTAGTTTACATTTTAAAATATGATTTTTATTTATTTTTATATAAAACTGATTGAGGGCAATGGTGGGGATGGTGGTGAGAGCGTCCAGTGCTTGATAATTAACAACTCAAAAAAATGTATGTAAAGTGCCAACAACACGAATAATATGCTATTCTAAAACAAATGATATTTGTTATGAAAATCTAAGGATATGTTTATTGAAAATAATTACTTTTTTCTCAAGAAAATCTGCTAATAGTAACAAAGGAGGGGATGGAAATTGGAAAGTGAACGAGATCGAGATCGAGAACGAAAGAAAATCAATATTGTGAGATGTCTGTCGTCTTGCTTTTTTACAATTGTCCCCAACCTTAGTTATCTCCAACTTTTCCACCTTTTATATTTCTATTTTCAATTTTTATTACCATTTTTGCTCTTATCAAATTTTCTTTAATACCAATCAATACAACCAAAGGAGAGAAGCGAGGATAACAAAAGTTGCAGCGATGCCCAGAGCATTCTTTAATTATACCTTAAACTGTTATTTCTACAGTAACTGGGTTCAAAGTTTGGATGTGTGTGATCTATTATTGAAACATAACTATGATCGGTGACAAGTAATTTATGCTAATAATTTTATGATTTATTTAACCTACAAATCTTAAGCTTTCATGCAATATGTATCAAATTGCTTTCAACACAAAAATTATTTATGTTGTGACTTAACTCAATCATATGTATTATAGGTGGCATTGGGTTGATTTTTTTTTTTAATAACTGCAAGAGTGTTCCAACAGATAAGAAGGAGAGTTTAAAAAAAAAAAAAAAACAAACAAACAGATAAGAGAGAATTTAAGTTTGAAAAGGACCTTTAACTACAAATTTTTCTCAAAGCTACGAAGATAATTAGTTTTCTAGGATAAAGTATGAGTCAGTGGAAAACCAAAGGAAAGCTATAACATGATAAACTAAAGAAAAGTACTCCAAATTTATATATTTATTTTTCTCTTTTCTCATTCAAGCATTCTTCCAGCTCATGGTTTTACATTGTTAGATTTTCCTTTTCTCCATATATATATGTGAATGTGATGGAGTACTTCAACCTGCAATCGTCACTACACTCAATAGTAACTTAACATGGTCATTAAAACATTCAAGTTGAAGTAACACACTCTTCTTCGTGAAATAGAACCAGTGTGTCGTTGTCAAATTCAATAATTTAGATATAGATAGATAAGGTTCTGAACATCCCAACTAATAAAGTTCCCAAGTATGTCGACATTATATATATTGCATCCTCCACCTGTCATTCAACTATATATCCATTTATAATTTTGTGTGAGACAAACCACATCAAAGAAGAGAAGAATCTATTATATAGATGAAAAAATCCACACCTAATAATAGAAACAACTATGTGGACAAGAAAGCTCCATTGACAAAACAAAAACAACAAAAAAGTCGCAACTTCTTTAATTTCTATCCAGTCTCCTCTTCCCATCAAATGAAACCTTTGTTGTTTTCTAGGCTCATTTGTCAAATATTCTTCAACATTATTGTGGGAGCTAAAAATAATTTTTAGTCCAACGGAATAAGGAAATTCAAAGATTTGGATTGTTTTCGAGAAATCTGAAAATTATTCACGAAAGTTACAAATAGAGAATGCCTAAGCTTGGGCCCAATGCAACCCAAGTTTGGGCCCAGTACAACTAAGCAGAACACTCTTTTTTCAGCAGAGGAGTAATGTTTAGCGCTGACCATCATGCTCAGCTGAGCACACAAGCTTACAGGAAATGTGTCTCCAAACAGGAAGTTACAACCGCCAACGAGAGATTACAATTATTTACGGAAGTTGCAACTACTCGAGAGAAGTTACAACTACCTAAGAGAAGTTACAACTGTCTGCAAGCAGATGACTCACTCATCTACCACGTGTCTTACTCATCTGCCACGTATCTCACTCATCTGCCATGTGTTTTACTCATCTACCACCAGTTTACTCGTTCTGCCTTTATAAATAGCTAAACACAAAGCCATCCGGAGGTAACATTTTCTTGATTCACAATTCTCTCTTCAAATACAGAAAAATAAATATTTTCCTAAAGACATTTTTCTAACTTTGGCATCGGAGTCCCCGTAGCAGACACCACACCGGTGTCAAGAATTAATCTCCATCTTATGCAGATTGCTTCGTGTGATCAACACGTGATCTTGTAGAAATTTACATCCACAAATTGATGTTTTCAATGAGAGCTTGAATCAAACTCATTGCATGTTCTCTACTTCCCCGTGTTCATTTAATTTGAATTTTCCATCACATACACTTTTTTAGAGTTCTTTTTCAACACAAAGGTGGAAACTTGAAACCAAACTAGCAAAAATAACATTGAACAGTCCTTTGCCCGAACAAGACCACCATCATCGCCATGGGTTCAGCCGCTTCCGATCGGTTAGCCACTTGTAGTAGGTTTTCCACCGTCGACTGATCATGAATTACAATTCTTTGCCCAACAACCGAGCCCAATGAAAATGAAACAACAAGAAAATCTTGCAAGTTAGGTTGTCAATTTACATTAATGGCGGCATAAATGAGTGTGATGACCGATTGCAACCTTAACTTTCAAAAAGGGTCTGCCTGCAAATCACGGATTGTATTGCGAATTGTCCATGAAAAAAGGCAAAACTCACATTGAAATCTTCGTCATGACAGAACGCTATAGATTGTGGGATGACAAAAAAATAGTGCTAATGCACCGGATGTACCCGAGAAAGATAGTCAACTTGCACTAATGAAAGCAGATTAGGAGGATAAAAATAACAAGGGTGACAAGCGTAGAACACACTCCCCGACAAGAGACCCCTTAGCCAGTTGAACATACACAGAGTTCACCGTTCTGATCAATCAAACTCTCCAGCGCAGAAGAATATGATGATTGTGGCAGCTCACCAATTCACAAAGTGGATTGAAGCTTAGGCGTCCTAGCATTTTCATTTTTAACTTTAAAAAAAATACAATGTACATGTACGAAAAACTTGATTGTATTATATATGTTTATTACATTTTATCTCTTCAACAAGAAACTCCCCATCCGGTAGAACATACACAGAATTCTCTGATTCGGTCAATCAAATTCTTTACGAGAAGAACCAACCTTGGCTGAAGAGACCGCCACCAATGAAAGGAAATCCCACAAAGAAAAGATCCGAACAAATATATTTACATATACCTCAGCAGAGAATAGATTATTTTGCTTCTTAGCAGATAACACACATTCTTCAATTGAAATAGGGAAATACAAGAATTCGTTCTACATGTCCTTTAACAATACATTCAACAATACAAATATTTATGTACACCTTAATAGAGGATGACATTCTCCATGAGTGGGTAATTCAATGCATAAAAACATCTTACTCAAGACTAGTTAAATCCGTTTAAGTTTAGTCAAGTGGTCAGTATACCACACAAGCAAAATGCCTCAGTAGAGGATGACACTCTCCGTGAGTGGGTAATTCAATGCATGGAAGCGTCTTATTGGGACTACTTACACTACTACAAATATAGGCTTGCATAGCGCTTAAAAATAAGCTTAGATAGCGCTTTTTAGCGCTATCTAAGCTACCGCTATGGTAGCTTAGATAGCGCTCAAAAAAGCGCTATGCAAGGCGCGTACTTGAATAGCGCTTCGCTTAGATAGCGCTTTAAAAAGCGCTATCTAAGCGTTGATTTTTTTTTTTAATTAACTTCAATAGCGCCTAGAAGGCGCTATGTAAGCGCTAATTTTTTTTTTTAAATTAGCTTGAATAGCGCTTTTATGAGCGCTATTTAATTTTGTTGATTTTTTTTTAATTAGCTTCAATAGCGCTTTAGAAAGCGCTATTTAATTTCGGTGAATTTTTTTATTAACTACCATATAATATTTTTTTATATAATATTTAATATAATAATGACAACGTTCAATCAATCAATAAAGACACAACATGATAACTAACTGTTTCTCATTCATTCAAAATATAATTTAAGCATTCATACAAAATTGTTAATATTCTATCATATATATACACCAGCTTTTTTGGCCATGAAATGAAATGGCCAACAGCTTCTCCTACAGTCCTAACTTCGTCTGTACATTGCGGCACCGCTGAATGTTTCTTAGATTCTACCGCCACTTCAAATTGTATCCTCGCATAACCTGAAATTGCATCATGGCATTGTATAAGTATAACAACACACACACACACACACACTAAGTCGGTATATAAATCTTAACCTGAAATACAAGAACACACCTATTACTGCTACTATATATATGCAAACCACTGCCAAACACAAAGGGTTTTGTATCAGTAAGATAAATGTAAATGACTAAAGGTCCAACTATATTTCTTGATAGCAGCCTTCTCAACTAATATATATATATAGTAGCAGTAATAGGTGTGGAACTTACCCCAGAATAACCAATTCCAACGAGCTCAAGAACTCCGGGAACTAAAGGAAGCCTACCAATGGCCTGCAGAAACAGAATGCACAAATTAAACTTTCGTTCAATAAATATCATACAAGCTATCAATAACTCTTAAGCTAGCATATAACAGATATGATCAGTATTAATCTTTTAACTGCAATGAAATCTGAAGGGCAGTAAATATTAGAAAGATGTTATGCTCACAGAAATCATCCCTGTAGAGCCCCATAGAGCAACTCCACCAGCAACTACAAGTGAAGTCGTAGCATACTTGTCTTCCATCTTGTCCCACTGCAAAAACAATCAGAAAACTAAACTAATAACACTATTGTTTAACACAAATAATGTCAACATTTTACTAATCCAACTTTTAAGTTCCAAAACCTTTCAACTTTCTATCTGCTGTTTTTCTCCAGATTCATCCCCAATTGCAAAATGACATACTTGATAAATTTATGATGAATATTTCGGAAGAAAATCAATTTCATTCCTTTAATCCATTAGAGAGATTGTTAATAGTAATCAAGTAATAAACATATAAAAGAAACATCTGCACTATATCATACATATCAATACTTCAACTTAATATCCACAAGGACCACAAAATGTCAAAGCCCAGCTGAAAAGATAATTTCGTACCCCTTCTTGAATGGTTTTAAAAATCTCAGGCAGCTCGGTTGTTGCAACTTCAGCTGGTGCATCTCCAGTGGCCATGGCAACCACATTACGTGCAATCTTACGACCTGTTCAATATTTTGTACACATTAAATTTTATGATCCCAAAAAATATACACTAAGAATCTGAAATCACAGAAATATAGAAGCTCTACAAATGAATAAATAAACAAATATGTGGAGTGAGTGGTGTACATACAGTATGCTGCAAACTTCCAAGTATTGCGGTTTTGTGGACGTGTTTGTGGTGGCATTGGTGATGGTAGAAGAGTGGGGAGTGTCACACATTGTGTGGATGTGGCAGCCATTGGTCGAGAAGCTTTGCCATCAATGAGAGCTGAAGATGAGATGGAAAGAGTAGCTGAAGTTGAGGCCATGGCTGGAGATGGAAAAAGTTTCTAGCCAACTGTTTGCACAAACCAGGGTGCTTCTCTCTCTGCAAGGCCTGGAATGTGAAAAATTCATGATCATCATAAATTTAATAAAAGCAGGCCACATTGCATGTAAGGGACATGGAATTATCACTAGGAAAAATACTGCACAATCAAGAGTGTTATGCATACTTGTTTCAGAGCATCTTGGAATGCTTCCATAGGATTGGAACTTCTTTCTTCAAAGCACTACCTTCAAAAGTAGTAAAGTAAGAGTCAGATAGAACTTTAAGGCACTGACGGTGATTCAGTGGCACATACAGAAATTTCACGTCTAGCCGCACGAAAAGTGTGAAAGTTTCTATGCTGACCTCATCAAATTGTGAAAGATCACCAGCTGGATTAATCCAAGCCCTGAAAAGAATGCTCAAACTTCAGCTTCTTAAACTAAAGGTCAGGACAACACAAAATTAAGGACTGCAAGAAACTTACATTTCATTGTTCCCATAATACTGCACCATAGTGCACAAACCATCAGTAGTGAATAGCTTACAAGCTCCAGTAGTGAATAGCTTACAAGCTCCAGATTGAGGAAATGAAATAAATACTGTATGAAGAAAGACTGACCTTCATCCAGGTTGAGCAAACTCCTTTGTGACAATTTGCTAGCCTCACTTTTTCCATTATCCCAATTCCCAAGAATGTAACAATTTACTGGTTATGCTTATATGCTGGGGTTTTTTCCACATGGTTTCCAAGGTAGAACCAAGGTTAATCACAGTATTCCCAGTCATAGGTACGCTTGAAAGCCTTCCAAATTAAGCAAGTATATGTAACAGGGAGAGTCTCCTATAAAATTAGTTTCTCGAAATTAACACGATGAGACAACTAATGTAAGTAAATCACCTTGGCGATGATGAGATCGAATAGTATCTAGGCTGCAAGCGAGGAGCTACTGCTGCAAAGAAAACTCCAATAGGAGGCTTTGCTGAAGGAAACTCAGCCATCACCTCTAAGAGACTTCTCTGACTTGCAACTACCCACTGTGAATATTCATCCTGCAAAAGGGAGGGGATGGCTTGCTTACAACCTGAAAATATTAAACTTACATATATACAGATATTTAGTTCAGAGATCTCACCTTTCCAGCCGGAGAAGCAAGAAATCTCAACCGATCAGCTTCACTTGAATCAGATGCATGCGCAGCTAAAGCAAGCAGAGCAGCCTGAAAATTTGAGGATAGGCATCAATGCAGACATCCAAATAAACAAATGAACTTTCAAACACAAAATAAAAACAAATCATGAAAATTACATTCCGAGATTACAAAATACCTTTTTGGGGGAATTCAAAAGATCTGCATATTGTGTGAGTGCCTTCCTCAAAGTGCAGGGAGATGGGAAAGGAGGTGGTAAAGAAGTTCCACCAACTGGAGTGCCATCCTCCTTTTCAGAATGGATTGAAAAATAAGTTTCCGGTGCAAAACCCAATAACCTCTCTGCCTCCTCCACGTTTTCAATATGATTTTCACAAAAGACACCAACATGGTCTCCTGTTTCATATCTGAGGAAAGTGGATGAAATCAATATCAGATAAAGTGGATGAAATCAGTATGAGACTCATCATTATTATTGAACAAAAGTAAAATGAAATAATTAAAAGGTGTCTGAATAAAAGAGCAGGCAGAAGAAATTTACGTAAGCCCAGTGCCAGAAATATCAAATTCCAGATGGATACAAGAACGATCTGAAGCTGGAGTGTGAAGCTCCCTCTTCACAGCTACGTTAGCCCTGTGAAGCAAATACAAACATGTCATCCAAGGAACAAAAATTAAAATCACTTGTAACATAGAGAATCATTTTTCTTTATTACCTGCATGGATGGTTAACATCATGCACAGTGTGGCCATTTGCATTACTCTGGTTCTTTTCCTGTACCAATGCATCTTCAGGATCATAAAATACTACTCGGTACTCAAGCACAGCAGCAGTATAGGGAGTATTGACACTTGTTGCATCATCTTCATCATGAAGCAACTGATCCAGTTCAGGCCACACCAATTCTCTCCTAGAAGATATGACAAGAAAAAATCAGGATGACGGGAAAGAATAGAAATAAGTCTGTCCACCAATATCCAAGAAGGTGATGGAGTTCTTTACACACCATGCAGTGAAGTCATCTTCAATGCATTGATCATCATCGCCAATACCCACTGGCACCAAACGCTTTGCACCTGTACAAGTATATAAGGCTCAATCAGGCATGCCAGACACTAATGAAAGCAAAAGAAACAAACTAATGTTACCTATAATACTTAAAACTAGACATCATCACTGACATGCTTTCATCATTTTACATGTAAATGGTTATCAAGTATTTGTTTGAGATGAAATATTTCACTGAAAATGGTGTGGAAATCAGCTCTGCCCAAAAAACGGCTACTTAAACCTCAAATCAAGGGATTCAACAAAATGCCAATAATTACACAAGAAATTTTAGGAAGCAATTAATACCATAGAAGACGGGAAAAAGAAAAAAGGAAGCCAAATCTTGCATTAGAGGGCTAGCTGATACAACACCTAGACAAATCTTGCATTTGTATCTCGATTTCTCTCCCTCGCTCTCTCCCTGGATATATCTCTCTCCCTCCATCTTTTTTCTCCCTGAACTGTCTCTCGATCTCTCTCTTTCTCGATCTTTTTTGGTATGAAATATGAGTATTTGGGCGAGAGCGAGGGAGGAGAGTGATGCATATATGCTGAGTGAAATTTTTGGTTAAGCGCCAAAAGACCCGCCAGAATTTAGATAGCTTTTTAACTGTGTCATGTCCTTAGAATTTGGGTTTTTATAGCATAAAAGTTAAAACCGCTATCGTCAATTGCTATTAATAGGTAATTTTGGTGTAGTGTAAAACCAGTTACCAGGCCAGTGCCGTCACCGAGTAATTAACTTAATGAAATAAACAGAAACAAATTAGTCAGATTGCCACTATGATTACATGGCAGGTTTTTATGTTCACGTGGTGAGCTCTGATTAGTCACATTTGTTACATAACAAGATTTCAATGTGGAGACCATACATTGTTATTCCTAGCCATTCCTAACCAATCTCAACATTTAGATGATCAGAATATAAGATAACTTCCATATTCTGTGTACCAAGAAAATGTTCTGCCTACTGAGCAACAAGATCAACCTAGACAATGGAGAATTCTCTTTGGGATTTTCCTTTTGATCTCCTATATAATGTTTGATAACTGGGGCACTTAATTTCTCAAAATTCACCAACACAAAATACCTAATTTTAATGAGTACAATACCCATGCTGTTTATCCCTGAACTTCTCCAAGTAAATTGGGGAGTGTGGGTGTGAGGATCATCAACAAACAGAAACCAACAAAACCCCCTGATTGAAAACACAAACAAACTTCGCAATGCAATAAAACTGACAAATTACATTGGGCAAATACCTAATCCAATAAAACCACAATTTGCTAAAAATAAAATATGTTAATTGAATGAACAAATCAATGCCACAAATTTCAAAATCAATTCTACCAAAACACACAAACCTTCAACAACACAAAACATTGTAAAGCAATTCAATTGATAAAAGGACGAGCACAAACATAGAGGGAGTGAATTAGAGCAAACCTTGTGAAGTGGAAGAAGAGTTGAAGAAGAGGGAGAAATCAGTGCGGGGTCGAGTCCCATTACTTCTTCTTTGCTGACAACACTTTGGTACACAAATCATCTCTTGAACCTTCTCCTCCCCTTTCTTGCAATTCTTCTTCTTCTTCTTACTGTTGTTCTTGAAAACCATCTTGGCTGGAGAAACCGCTGCTTGGCTGGAGAAGTCGATGGAGAACGGTGGGTTTGGAGGCAGCTTGAACGGTGGCTGTTTCGGTAGTTTAGGGGCGTCGTTTTTTTTTTTTTTTTTTGTTAGGTTTAGGAGAAGGCGCTGCTTCGGTGGTTTAGGGGTTTAGGCGCTGCTTCGAAGCGCTATCCTAAATGTAAGTAACATAGCGCTTCGAAAGCGCTATGCAAGCACTTTAAAAGCGCTATGGTAGTTTTGGTAACGTTTTTTCACATAGCGTTTTTTAAAGCGCTATCTAAGACATAATTAAGATAGCGCTTAACTGAAAAAAAAATTTAAAAGCGCTATTGTAGCGTTTTTTTTAATTTTTTTTTTTTTAAAGACAAATAAGCGCTATCCTAGCGCCCACTTGGATAGCTCTTTAAAAAAGCGCTATCTAAGTGGCGTTACCTAAGCTAATATTTGTAGTAGTGTTAAATCCATTTTATTTTAGTCAAGTGGTTAATAGACCACACAAGCAAAATACCTCAGTGGAGGATGACACACGACTACTTAAATTCGTTTAAGTTTAGTCAAGTGGTCAGTAAACCACACAAGCAAAATGCCTCAGTAGATGATCACACCTCAGTAGAGGATGACACTCTCAGTGAGTGGGTAATTAAATGCATAAAAGCATCTTACTCGAAACTATTTAAATCTGTTTAAGTTTAGTTAAGTGGTCAGCAGACCACACAAGCAAAATGACGCAGTAGAGGATCACATCCTCGGTGAGTGGATAATCAATGCATAAAAACATTTTACTCGAGACTGCTTAAATCCGTTTAAGTTTAGTCAAGTGATTAGCGAACCACACAAGCCAAATGACGCAGTAGAGGATCACACCTTAGTAGAGGATGTCACTTTCTGTGAGTGGATAATTCAATTAATTAATCACTGAGCATAGATGCATCTTACTCATGACTACTTAAATATCTTTAAGTTTTGTCAAATGGTCAGCAGATCACACAATATTTTCATGCAATTTCCAAGATAAATAGATTTGAATCCATGATTAATTTTCTCAAGTAATGATTAAATTCCGACTTAAGCATATTAGAAACTCATAAAAGAGGCCAATCAAGCTTTTGTACCCTTAATGCAAATATTTTTAAGTCAACAGACAAACAAACATATACAAAGTTTGGGGATCATAAAAACAAAGAAGACCACTACTTGACATGAAGTCACCGTCATCTCCAAAAGAAATTCAAAGTCTCACTAGTAGAGCAACAGCTTTGGATCGATTCTTGAGTAGATTAATAGACAAATCTTGGAGATGACCTATACATTTACTTACACGTTTTAAATGTAGCAAGTAGCTCAGTTCTAATCAGCAAAGAATTAGGGGCACAACTTCCTCCCGAATGCTTGTCAAAACTCATGAAATTGGTGATAGAGTTGAGCAAATACGACTTGATCTACCGGCTGAGGACAACTTTAAAGACTCAAGCTTTAGCAGAATTCAGTCCGTCCTCAACCGGGGAAACAAAGTCACCCAGCATATCAGTGTTGTGTCCTTCAACAGAATCTATCGGCTAAGGACAACTTTAAAGACTCAAGCTTTAGCATAATTTATTCCCTCTTCAACCGGCGAAACAAAGTCAGCCAGCAGATCAGTTTCGTGTCCTTCAACAAAATCTACCAGCCGATGACAACTATAAAGGCTCAAGTCTTAGCAAATTTCATAGTAGAATTCACTTCTTCCTCAACCAGGAAAAAAGTCAGCAAGCAGATCAATGTTGCGTTATTCAACAAAATCTACCGACCGAGGACAACTATAAAGGCTCAAGCCTTAGCAAATTTCATAGTAGAATTCGCTCACTTCTCAATTAGGAAAACAAAGTCAACCAACAGATTAGTGTGACATCCTTTAATAAATGAAGACTCCTCAACTCATGCTGAAACGTTGGAAGGTCAGCCTAAAGATATGTGACATTTATAGGTGGATGGGTCGTCAAATCACCAGGATGCCGGAGCATGACTTGTTTTATTCACCTAAGGATGATCATCTATTTGGAAAAAGTCCAAAATGACTATGTATGAGTCATCCGGTAGATCACCTCATCTGCAGCAAAAGCCTCTACATGCAAATCATTTTGTCTTCAACAGACTACATTTCAACAATAGTAGAAGCCTCTACATGTTGATCATTTACTTATATCAATAGAGGCAGATAAGTCAGCAAGATCAAGGGCATTCTACTTCTATTTTTGGCGAGGCTCCTCAGTGAAAATACATCTCCTCTACTTTTAAGTAAGAAGGGAAAGAAAAACGGTCAGCTCAAAAGCGAAGGAGACGAGGGGTATTTGTGGGAGACAAAATTAAATCCTTAGCCCAACGGGATAAGGAAGTTCAAATATTTGGGTTGTTCCTGAGAAGCCCGAAAATTATCGACGAAAATTACAAATAGAAAAAGCCCAACCCTTGGCCCAATACAACCCAAGCTTGGGCCTAATGCAGCCCAAACTTGGGTATGGGCCCAGTACAACTAAGCAGAACACTCTTTTCTCAACAGATTAATGTTCAACGCTGACCACCATGCTCAACTGAGCACACAAGCTTGCAGAAAATGTGTCTCCAAACAGAAAGTTACAACTGCCAACGGAAAATTACAACTATCTACGGAAGTTACAACTACCTGAGAGAAGTTACAACTACTTAAGAGAAGTTTCAACCGCCTGCAAGCAGATGACTCACTCATCTGCCACGTGTCTCACTCATCTGCCAGCAGTTTACTCGTTATGCCTCTATAAATAGCCAAACACAGCCATTCAGAGGTAGTTTTTTCTTGATTCACAATTTTCTCTTCAAATACAGAGAAATAAATACTTTCCTAAAGACATTGTTTTAACTTTGCCATCGGAGTCCTCATGACAGACACCATATCGGTGTCAAGAATTAATCTTCATCTTATGTAAATTGCTCCACGTGATCAACACGTGATCTGATGAAAATTTGCATCCACAATTATCTTTTAAGTACACGGAGGAATCCCTTAATGTTGGGGCTTCATTTGCTTTATTGGCACCAAGGATTGTGATGGGTGTTGATTGATTATGATTTTGGAATTGTAAAGGATAAAAATGTGATATTTTCTTTTTGTGCAGAATACTAACATCTATTGGAACATTTTTCTAGTTGGGATAAAGACATACATCTAAGGCACCAATAAAGGATAAAGGCTAAAAGACTCCATATATAGGTTTCGATATGCACATGTAGGTCCACTTACCTATTTTACAAACATATAATGTGCATGTGCACGCGCGCGTGCACACATACACACACATATATATATTCGTGAATGCTCGCTACGTTTGCGTAAAATTATTTATTTCATGTTATTTATTTTCATGATTAATTAAATGAAAAATTTTCTATCTTTAAACGATTTTACATTGAATTTATATGCATCGAGCAAGTTGTTGATTGACGCAAAAATGAAATAGTACTAATACTGAAATTTTGTATATCGCCTATTTGACTATGCGTCAGGTGTGTGATTCTTTTTATTTTTATCAAGTGAAGTGTGCAGTGATTAGTTATCACTTTGTAAAAAATAAGATTGTTGATTTGAATATTAGTCTAACAAAAATATTTTGAATTTAATTTTGTATTCGTACACATGCTAATCACACATCCTTAAATATTAAATGGTTTAAATTGATATATTAATTAATTAGTTTTATCAAAATGCAATAGAAAATAGAAAATAGAAAAATTAAATTAATGAATAATACAAGAGACATTAAACAATATAAGGGCTTATCTATAGTTTATATATAATTTGGGGCTTAAAATAAGTTATATTAGGGCATATATATTATTATACAATGTTTGAAAGAGGTTGGTTTAAAATGTAAATAGAATTGAGTTGGGAGGGAATGGGAAAGTAAAATCAGGTTGAAGACAACTTGCTCTATTCATTTGGGGAAAGATTCGTTATAATTGTTCAGATATATATAGAACCATTTTTTTCTCTTTCTACACGTTGTATACTAAGGCCATGTTTGACTACTCAATGGAATGGGAATGAAAATGAGAATATTACTATATTTTGTTACTTGATGGAATGGAAATGATAATTGGAGTGAGAATGATTTGTGCCTTTACCATTATGCCCTAAATTACCAACCATGAATTTCAGATCTATGGTGATTAAGGAGACATCTATGTTAGGTAAGGAGGGCAAATAAGTCAAATGGAGTGTTGACCATTACAATAGGCATTCATAGGGTTTTGTGAATAAATGTTTATTACAATGAAATTTGTAATGGTCATTCTTATTTCGCTATTTTTATACCCAATCAAACAAAGTAATGGTTTAAACCAATGTAATGATCATTGAACTTTGCTAGAGAGCCAGGCCGGCCCATCACCATCCAACATCCTAGAGATGAAGTCATTTTCAGCATCTCTAAGATGATGGATGGTGATGGGCCGGCCTGGCGCGGGCCTAATGCTGTGGGCCCGACTCTTTAAAATTACACAATGATCATTATCATTACAATGAACAAAGTCATTCCATCGATTAACCAAACACACCCTATGGAGGATTGGGGCGGTGACTCTTAGGGTGTGTTTGGTTGCATGAAATCCTATGCCATGAGAATCCATGAGGGGACCCCTACATTTTAGGCTAAATTAATGTATCACTCCAAATCTACTATTTGATTTTGTGATCAATGGTGGGAATGAAAGTCCCATGAACATGAGAATCACATGCCTTGGGGAACCAAGGAGTGAAATTTTCATCTTCATGAGACTTCCATTTCCACCATTGATCACAAAATCAAATAGTGATTAAATGGTGGATGTAGAGTGATTTATCAATTTAGCCTAAAATATAAAAATTCTCTTATCAATTTTTATAGCATAGAATTTCATGCAACCAAACACACCCTTAATAGATAACATTCCTTTTAAAAGTGGAGTAACATGGTTACTTTAGCATACAAGAAGAGAGAGAAGAAGGGGATAGTGCGATCGGGTCTACTTCTCCCTCGTCCTTAGTTGTTTTGAATTGTTCTTTGCTTTTGGTGGGGTTCACTTTTCTATTATATTCCCCCTAAATCTCGCCTACTACTATGTAGGGGGGTGTGGTTTTTGGATGGGTTTCTAAAGTTACATGTAGGCAAAATATATATTAAAATATAACTTATAGGGAGCATTTATTTAGGATGCACCTGTTGAAGCTCTTAATGGCTATGAAGTTGGGTCCAATTTTTCCACAAATTTTCCTCAGAAAAGATAAGCATGACTTATATTGCCACTTGGCCCCTCAAAGAAATGTTTATTAAGATAAAACAGTGAGTAAAGTTTGTGCTAAAATTTTATGTGTGAAAATGGAACAAATCACTGTGTAATATTTCAATGGGAAGTACTTCTATAGACAAGTGTTTCTCGACACCATCCAAAAGAATTGAGAGAGGAATGAAATAGAGGACATGAACGAGGTGACTTGACTCAATCAAATATAAAGGGAGTGAAGTAACTGAGGTGTATAACAAGTTATAGAGTTCTGTAAACTACCATTGAGGGTAGAAATGTGCTTGAAATTTCTCTTCTACACTCGATGGCAACCACTCTTTACCTGGTTTAGCGCATGTACACTCAACACAACGATGTACTCTCAAGCACAAACAATTGTCTAAGTGAATAATTCATTGGGATAGTATTGGCTTGAATAGTCCCACATCAAGTAAGAAGGACTTGTCATGAAAGTTTATAAGGAAGTGACCCACTCCATAATAGCAGTGAGACATTTTGGAGAAAACTCCACACCACCAAGGCCCACGATGAGGGCCCAATATGGTGGTGTTTAGTGGACCAAGAGGTGATACCCTAACAAATAAGGAATCATCTCAGAGTCAGCCCCAACCCCTGCACTTGGGAGATCTTCCTGAACTCCTGCACTGAACAAATAATATGTATCATTTTTTATGTAAATTATTTTCAGCTCTTGTTTGAACTACATGTTACTCACAGATGCTGGAGACCCTGAATGCTATGATGAAGCATGTGATTTAACAGATGCGAAACAGTGAAAGAATGCAATGGAAGATGATATGAAATCATTCATCTCAAATGAGACATGAACTACCCAAAGGGAAGAAAGCTTGCATAATAAGTGAGTGTATCGAATTAAACAAGAACATGATTACTCCAAGAGATATAAAGCGAGGTTGGTAGTCAAGGGGTTTCAGCAGAAGGAAGAAGTTGACTACACAGAGTTATTTTCTCCAATTGTGAAACAGAATACGATTAGAATTGCATTGAGTATTGTTGCAGTAGAAGATTTACACTTGGAGCAGTTAGATGTAAAAATTGTGTTCTTCCATGACGACTTAGATGAAGATATATACATGCAACAACCTTAGGGTTTCACAATGAATTAGTCTCGTATGCAAATTGAGAAAAAAAATTGTATGGTTTGAAACAGGCTCCTGTCAAATCTTTGTATTCTCGGATTACACCCAAATTGGTCTCTAATTGAGCCTACAACGTACAAATGAGTTTTACTTCTTTTTAAGCACAACAAAACTAGTTTGTTGAGTCAAACTTGTTGCATTGTCATTGTTAACATATCCAAGCGGTTAGAAGTCAAACATAGTCCATTTTGTCACTCAAATCCTTGTAATGTTGGATTGCATCCAAATTGGCCTATTATCAATCCTACAACGTACAAATGAGTTTTCCTTCCTTGTTAAGTATAACAAAACTTGTTTGTCAAGCCAAACTTGTTGCATTTGTCCTTATTAACGTAATCAAGCCATTAGAAGTTAAATGAAGTCCATTTGGTCACTCAAATCCTTGTATTATCTGATTGCACCCAAATTGCCCCAAATTGTGCCTAAGTGGACCCAACAACACCGAGAATAGTTAAGCTCGTACACCGAGTACTACTCTCAGGATCATGATTGTGTAAGACACTCGAGGAGGAGGTGTACTTTGAGATGTTGTAAACCTGGCGGATGGATTGTAGGATGTATGACGATTCACGCCAAAAGTAGAGGTTGTTGAGATAGTATTGGCTTGAATAGTTCCACCTCAAGTAAAGAGGATTTGTCACAAAGGTTTATAAAGAATAATTCACTCCCTAATATAAACGAGACCTTTTAGATAAAATCCCACACCACAGAAGCTCAGGATAAGGGCCCAACATTGTGCTGTTTAAGTTGGGGAAAATATCATTGCTATGTATAGTGCACCATCAGACGGCAGGTGGTATCAGAAGCGATGGTTCGGCTGAGACTTGGCAAGGTGGAGGTGCAAATGACATATCATTCAAAGATAGTAGGCGCAAGGCAACGAGCCAGGTCCAGGTGGAACGCATGTCCTCAAAGTGAACAACCCAGGGTGAGGCTCATATCCACGCCAAGAGAGAGTGTCTTACAAGTTCGAATGAGGTGGAGTTAGTGCAGTGGTCTCGACTAGGTGGAGCCAAAAATGCTAGTAATGGTTGAGCTTGTACACCAAGTACTACTCTTATAATTGTGGTTGCACAAGACACTCGAGGAGAATGTGTACTTTGAGATGTTGCAGACTAGGTGAATGGATTGTAGGATGTGTGACGATTTACACCAAATGTGGAGGTTGTTGGCTTGAATAGTCTCACATCAAGTGAATAGAAGATGTCATGAATGTTTATAAGGAATGTTTCACTTTCTAATAGCAATGCTACCTTTAGTGGAAACCCCACACCACAGAAGCCTAATATGGGAGCCAAATATGATGGTGTTTAAGTTTGAGACAATATTAGTGCTACGTATAATGGACCAAGGAGTGCGCGCAGGTGCGCCCTAAAAGTGGTATCAGAGCCGACAGTTATGATACCACTTGGCGAGGTAGAGGTACAGTAGGACTTGGCGAGGTGGAGGTGCAGATGACACATTGTTCAAAGAGTAGGCGCAGGGTAGCGAGCCAGATTCAGGTAGAGTGCAGGTTTTCTAGAGATGAATGACGCAGGGTGAGGCTCCAGATCCACGCCAAGATGGAGTGTCCTACAAGCTCGAATGAGGTGGAGTTAGTGCGGTGGTTGCGATTAGGTGGAGCCAACAACGCTAGGAATAGTCGAGCCCGTACACCGAGTACTACTCTAAAGATTATGGTTGCGCAAGACCATTGTCGAGGAGGTGACTTCGAGATGTTGCAGACCGGATGGATGGATTATAGGATATGCGATGATTCATGTCAAATGTGGAGATTGTTGGGATAATGTTGGCTTGAATAATACCACATCAAGTAAGGATGAATTGTCATGGAAGTTTATAAGGAGGTTGTCTACTCCCTAATAGCAGCGAGGCATTTTGGAGAAAATTACACACCTAAGAAGCTCAGAATGGGGGCCAAATATGATGGTTTTAAGTTGGGGACAATATCGTTGTTATGTATAGTGAACCAAGGGGTGCACGATGCCCTAACATAATCTTCAAGAAAGATGATGATATAATATATTGTCACCAACGTATCTTGGTCTCGTCAATCATGCTGTGAATCTATATATGCTTGAACACGACATAATGTTGGGCCTAAATATAAAAAATTGACCTCATCATTCACCCCTGATATTACGAGAGTTAAGTTAGGGTGTTTTGAAAGATCATTGTGTCACACGTGATTGTCGTGTGTGGCAGTGGTAGTTACTCTATGATAAATTTGCAAAATTGGTTTGTGGTAGTAGCACGCTTCACTTTTTGGTTGGATGGGAATAACTTACGATACCATCACGCTCATAAATACTTACTGAGGTCAATTGGTGTTTTCTTTGGCTAGCGCAGACTTCCATCTACCACTGACATTCCATTCTCATAAGTATTTTCGAGAATCATTTTTTTAAGGTACGCGTTTTCTCTTATTCTAGAATCATTTGTTTTATTCGTGACCAAGACGAAACAAACTTGCCCTTCTGCTAAAGCAAAGACTCTAGAGTTCCTTCGCTAAGGGTCAGTTTGGTTGCAAGGAAAATAGACATGAAAATTTAAACCGTTTTTTTGAATCTGATTCTAAGTCCTTCCCCTCGTACTTGGATTCCCATGAGTAGTGGGAAAACAGTCTTATCGAGAATCAATTTTCTGTCAGTAAATAGACAACAAAACAGCAGAAATCTGCGTAACAAGGAAAATGGATATTATTTCCCAAGGAAAATGACTAACCAAACATACCCTAAATCAAAACCAGTTAGAGAATAGAAATCTCGACAATAATGATGGTCTGAGGGGACCATCAATTCTACTTTGGCGTACCAAAAAACACATCTCCACTTCCCCAGGGAATCCATTTACACATACACAAGCATTAAAGGGGCTTTAATTTGCAAGTCTTGGGTAACTAGATGAGGGGTTGATTTTACCATTAACCCAGTTGAATGTGGACATCTTTAATTACTTTAAAATTGCTCCAAGACAAGGAAATTAAAACTGTGTAGATACCTTTGAGCTTTTAACAAGATTTTCACCTCTGCCTAAAAAGGTCGCTCTGGCTTATGTGAGGTCCCAATATTATGTTAAGAAGTCCTGGTATTTTTATTTGGTCACCTGCAATCTCTAATCAGGTTCGTATGGAGTATCTCAGATTCTAACAATGACTGGTTCAAGACGCATACCAATCAAACTCCAATTTTGGTAAACCTCATTACATTGTGCATAGCTTTCTACAACTTGCATGCTTAAAACTAAAATTTGGGGATTTCAAACTTTTAAGTGGATTTCAACTTGTTTGCTTTAACGGCTATGTGTGCCTTCTATGCATGTTTATAAGTACCCAATTAGTGGGCTGAATATATTTCAAGTAAAACTCATTTCTGAACAAAATCATGTCATTGCTTACAACTACATTGACTAGTCCTCTTTTGCAAGCTTGTTTGTTAACTATTTTTTTTTCTTTTTTTTTTCTCATGTTAGCTTTTCTAGACCAATTAAAATACAGAGGCGGATAGCTACTTGTTATCGACTTCTCCAGAGTTGTGATTCCCTTCCCAACATGTTTTAAGCAAAGATTAATAAAAAAAAAGACAATTCCGCAAGGAAAAAAAACTTTAAATCATAATCAATTTTCATCGAGAGACTATTCATCCCCCTAGTGTCATTGGCCAAACACTTTTAGTATTCACCTTTCTTCTGCTTTTCCCAAGAAGTTGGGTGAAAGTTAATGTTATTTTCTTTTGACGAATGGAGGTCCATATGAAGGTTATCTGCAACACCGAGAAAGTGTTTATTGACCTATCTTCTGTTTGTAAAACCATGCCAACCCAGTGTCATTCAAACTTGATAGAAACATTGTACATCAACTTATCAAGCTTGTGTTCCTCCAACTGCATCGTTGTTTGTACAGATAAACATTTGTTTGAAAGTATCAGAGCTTTCGTGATACTGTTGGAAGATTTATCACAACTTCTATCATTCTATGATACTGTTGGAAGTTTTAAAACTCTAACGTCTAGCTTGTTTATGGACTCCTTATCAGTGTATCTTTTATGAGTAAGTCTAGGGAGCGAGAGAGGCCCACCACCATCCATCATCCTCAAGATGCCCTCGGATGCGCATCTCAAGGACGATGGATGGTGGAGGGCCTCCCTCGCCCCTCCCTCCCTCGCCCTTGCTCTCTAGAATCAGCGATCCCTTATTATTTTCTTTCCTAAGTCATCCAGCAGTTCTTTTAGCATATCTAGGTTAACAACACTTTTGTCGCATTGTCGGCCAAAATGAGCTTTTTGGATAGGCTCTTCTTGGTAATTAAAAACACTCCTATAGCTAGTGGGCCGTTAAAATGTTCCACCTTATGTTCCCGTTCTTGCCTATCTTGGAGATTTGGGGATTGTTCCTTGTGTGTTTCCAACTCTACAATGTGTCAGAGACCACTCGGTTGCTTGCATCCCTTTTTCATCTACCCCAATTGAGCTTACATCCAAGCAATTTTGCTCAATTTGGGTTTTACAACTTTGTCCGATGAGTCCCTCAACTTCTCGAGGTTGTTCTTTATTGTCGTTAATTTTTTTGGCGAGTTGCAGTTTTTCGTGTTCCTATCATAGGGTACTTTCACTAATGTCACCACATGTTAAGGGCAAAGCTGTATTCTAAAGTTGGGATGAAAATAACTCTTTATTTGGCTTAGTACGTGCACAAACTCCACGCCAGGATTTATTCCCCAACAAAGATTTGATGCTTAGGTCTAGAATGTCAATGACAAAGTAAGAAACTAAGGGTGTGTTTGGTTGCATGGAATCCTATGCCATGAGAATCCATGAGGGGACCCCTATATTTTAGGCTAAATTGATATATCCCTCCATGTCCACCATTTGATTTTGTGATCAATGGTGGGAATGGAAGTCCCATGAACATGGGAATCACATTATTTGGTCTCATGATTCTCATGTTCATGGGACTTCCATTCCCACCATTGATCACAAAATTTACAAAATTCACAAAATTAAATAGTGGATGTGGAGCAATACATCAAATTAGCTTAAAATATAGGACCATGGCATAAGATTTCATGCAACCAAACACCCCCTAAGAGTGTGTCTGATTTTTAGGTAATTGAGGGAAAATGAAAACTTTACCCCCAAAAGTTTTGTTTTCCAGCGATTGATTTTTTTTAATCAAGGTAAGAAAGTCATGCTGTGAAAAGTTTACCCACTTCAGGTGGGAAAACTTTGCTTAGGTTTCAGTAAGGAAAACTTTTCATCATTTCCGTCACTCCATTCGACCTCTTCGATTTGGATCTCCTCCCTCTGTCTATGCATTCTCCTCTCTATCAGATCTCCTCTCTTTCCTCTCCCAGTAATAGAGACTTTGACATTTTGATTGGAGATCAAACCACCTAGATCCTTTGATTGGGGATCATCCACCAATAAACTAAAATAAAAACTTGTATTGCTTGCCTAAACTCTATTACATCATATGTATTTCTAACTGAAAGCAAAATAATACTTCCTAATTGGATTCAAACCTAATTCTAATAAAATAATAACTCCTAATTCAAAACAAGCTAATATCTAATTGAATTCAAACCTAATTCTAATCAAACAATAACTCCTAATTCAAAACAAGCTAATATTCCCTAAAATAGAATATTGTTCTAACTAAGACATTCTAATCTCAAGTAAATACTAAATAGGATTGGCATCCTAACATCCCACGCCGCCTGAAACAAGGCTTGTCCTTAAGCCTGAAAATCAGGAAAACGTACACGAAACTGCTCGTAGTCTTCCCAAGTAGCTTCCTCCATAGGACGGCCGGTCCACTTGATAAGCTAGTGTGTAACGGGCTTATTATTGCGTTCAAATAATCCTCGATCAAGTAGTTTCTCTGGGACCCATGAGGGTTCATTGGCAAGAGTAGGTAAAGTTGGGTCCGAAGTAATACCATTACCTAACTTCTTCTTTAAAAGAGAAACATGGAAAACGGGGTGGATACGAGACTCAGCCGGAAGATCAAGTTTGTAATTACGATGAAGGAAGAGAACTATTGGGTGAAGGTGATTGTGATGAAGGTAGGGAACTGTTGCGGTGAAGGTAATTGCGATAAAGTGGTTGTTGTTGTGGGGAGGGAACTGTTGGTGGTGCGTTGAAGGGTGGTTGTTATGGAGTTGTTGGTGATGCACAAGGAAGTTGATGGCGGTAATGAACGAAGTAACAAGAATTTTTTTTGGCTCAGAATCGATGATGCTCTGATACCAGATAATAGAGACCTTGACCTTTTGATTGGAGATCAAACCACCTAGATCTTTTGATTGGGGATCAGCCATCAATAAACTAAAATAAAATCTTGTATTGTTTGCCTAAACTCTATTAAATCATATGTATTTATAACTGAAAGCAAAATAATACTTCCTAATTGGATTCAAACCTAATTCTAATCAAACAATAACTCCTAATTTAAAACAAGCTAATATCTAATTGAAGTCAAACCTAATTCTAATCAAACAATAACTCCTAATTCAAAACAAGCTAATATTCCCTAAAATAGAATATTGTTCTAACTAAGACATTCTAATCTCAAGTAAATACTAAATAAGATTGGCATCCTAACACTCAGTCTCTGCGATCTCTCGTCTCTACGATCTCATTTCTTTCCTCTCAACTTCTCTTTTCTAAATCATCCACTCGTGTCTGGCTTCAAAAGGAGAGAACTTTAAGGTTTTCGATTCGATCTCATCTCGAAGCTCTCTCAGATCTTCGATTTTAGATGAGACCATCCTTACATACCCATTGGTTTGTTTTGAATTTTTGTTGGTAATTGTGTTGCTTGGATATGTTGAGATCTTGAATGGGTGTGGATTTGAATATATGGGTTTGTGGAAAGCTTTGGGTGTGTTAGATGTTTGAAAGTCTTTGTATTGATATACTTGAATGAATTGCACGCACAACTTATAGAATTGCATTTTGAAAGTAACAAAGTTGCAAAGCTCTCTGTCTACCAGCAGTGGCGGACCCAGGATTTTAGTCTGGGGGGGGGGGGGGGGGTGAAATAGCAAGCAAAAAAAAAAAAATTCTACCCGAGTTAGCAAAATAAGAAAAATACAACTATAAAAATACATTGCATATACCAAATTGAATTAAGTGTAATCCAATTTTTAAGCCAATATAAGGTCACAATATTAATAACCTTAGCAAGGGGCAAATGAGCGTAATAGCTAGAATATATAACTAAAATCACAAAATAATTAAGATAAATATCTAATTGAAGCTAAAAAATTGGAAATTTACAAACATAATAAGATCCTAATACAATTTCATCGAAAAATGTTTATATGAGGCTCAAATTTTGTACGAGTTGGTTAGTAGCATATATTTTAATTGAATTCTTTAGTTATTATTTTAGATATTAATTTCAAATATTTTTTTTGTTGGAGGTTTTACTTCACTTGTGAACAAACAATTCATTGCTTTAATGTTTGCAATTACATATAAAATTGCGTTGAAAACAAAAAAGTAGGAGAATCTCACAATGAAAAAATTGTATAAACATAAAGAAATCATACGCTCCGAGAGGACCAAAAATAAATTTTATTATACTAAACAATTTTTTTAATGTTTACAATTACTATAAAATTGTATTGAAAATAAAAAATTAGGCGAGTAACAATGATATAAATAATAATTATCAATAACCACAAAAATGTATAGTGAATAGCTATAAAAAATATGCGCTCGATGAGAATCAAACTCGGGTTGTTTACAAAAATTTACAAACTTCGAACCACTACCAATAGAAAGATGTAAAAATAGTTGAATGAACAATTTACATATTGTATTATATATTATAAAATTAAATTTTTTAAAGGTTAAGTATATAATAAAATTATTTTAAAAGTTGAGGGGTAGCTGCCGCCCCTTAGTAGGTCCGTCCTGTCAACCAGTCTTACTGTTTCTGGCACTTATGCTGACTTGCTTCCTATCGTGGCCAATATAGAGTGGTATAATGTGGTGTGGAAGGAAATTTTTGTTACTAGAGACAAATTTACTTTGTGGATGTTGTTTACAAGAGATCTTCAGACTCAAGATGTGTTAATGGCCAAGAAAGTTCTTACCTGCTCTGTCTGTCCCGTTGTTTTAATAGTCATGATAATGTAGGGCACTTCTTCTTTGAATGCCCTTATGCTCAGAGTGTATGGAGTTCATTCTTCAAAAGTGTGGGCTAATGGGTGCATGACAATGGGTTGGGATTAGGTCGATTTTAATAATCATCACAAGAGTTTAAGCTCTAGCTAGTGTTTCTCCTGGTACACTAGAGTTAATTTACAACCGGAATTATAGATTATGTCTTTGTAAATACAATCACACGAGAGTTAACACTTGCAATACATGCTTATGAACACTAGTCTATTTATTGTGTGGATGAATGAGAGTTAACCTCTTTCTAGATAACCAAAGTAGTCATACTTATTCATGGATAATCAATGAAAAGTGAAAAAATAGAATGGTGAATTCGGTAAAGTATCAGATCAAAACTCCAGATGCTTTGACTTTGCATATAATATAGTAAAACTGACATGCTTTTAAGTATTTATCATATTGCTGTTTATGTCATTACTGAGTTATCATGGTAGTCTGGAAGTGATTTAATTTAAACTTTCTCCCTCAGGTACTTGTGATTGCACATAGATTGGAAACAGTTCAGATGGCTGATCCGGTTATCCTTCTAGAAAATGGGAAGCCGAAGGAGGTAACCTGTGCATCTCTATTCTCGGACAGTGTTTATTATGGTTCACTGACATCAACCCGACCAATGATGATAAAAGAATAAAGAAGTTGTGACGCAACTGTGGATCTGGGTTAATTATAACTGCAGCAGGGTTTTTGGTAGCGAACCCTTCACAGCATTTTCCACTGAGGTATTATTCTTGATTTTATCAGCAAGCAGAGAATCCCATATCCTGGGATGGTACCACGAGTCCTCATTTTAAACACCACCACTATCACCAGTACTCCCTTCATTATTCTTCATTACATCATTAGATTCATTTGTCTATGTTTTTCAGTTGTTAGTTTTGAAGAATTGTTGCGGTGTAAAAGCATTGCCTGCAACTGTTAGCATGAATTGGAGTTTCAAATTTGAGATTGTTGCCTTACAAATTCATGATTGCTAGTTTGATGCAATGCACATGACATGCATTAAGGTTGTTGTACAACAAATTCTTATGTTGGTACTCTTCTGGTGTTTACAGGCAATGGAATATAGCCACTATTTGTATGTGTACAGTCACTGTTTGTATGTGTTCAGAAGTGTTGGTTCAGTAAATTTACAGGTGATCTTCACTGGAAAGCGGCTTGCTCTGTAAAGAAAGATTGATGAGAGTTGTCACTCTCACTACACCAAAAGGCCTGTTTAGCTACAGGGAGATGGCCACGGCTCTAAACCGTTGGTTTATTTGCCACGGCCAAAAACCGTGGCTATAATGGCCAACGGTTTAAAACCGTAGCTAAAAAAATAAAAACCGTGGCTATACACTACACCAAAAGGGTTGCCACGGCAAAAAACCGTGGCTAACTGCCAACGGTTTAAAACTGTGGCTACAAGCTTTTCACGTGCCTGTGTGGAGGCACTACAACGCTATGAAAGTCGCGGGAAAAGCTAAAATTCACGCGGCTCGATTCCCTCCCATTTCTACATTTGCTTCCCTCTCAGTCTCGCTCTCTTTCCCCCCTCATTCACAGCAGATCGAAGTGCCCCTGGCCTCTCCTCCTCTTTGCCTTTCTGCCCCTCTCTTTCTCTCTTCTTCCTTGGCGCATTCTCTCCCTCTTCACAAATCTCTCTCAAAAGCTCCTCTCTTCTTCATCTTTCATGGCACCCCAAGCATGATTTCTTCAAGCAGAATAGTCTATTGTTTTCATCTCTTCCTCTCCCCATTTGCAAAGTTGAAAAGTTAGGGTTTCCTCTTCCAATCTCTTCCTCTCACCATTTGCCTGATTTGTTGTTGTTGTTGCAGACATCGAGGATGAGATCCAATCCAGCATCCGCTCGTTGCAGCTCGACTCAGCAGGTAAGAATTTGCTGAATCTCATCCTTTACCGTTCGTTCGTTCGTTCTCTATCACTACTGTATTCGATGATGTACTAAACGTAAGGTTTCAGTTGAGTTTTGTAGAAGAGAACAACGGTGTGGTTTCGATGGATGAAGTGAAATCTGAACAAGTTAAGTCGAAAGAAGTCGTAAAATCTGAACAAGTTAAGTCGAAAGAAGTCGTAAAATCTAAACAACGGTTAAGACTCTTCCACCATCAGAGTCACTTCCAAGGAGTGAACCAGTTGGTGGGTATATCTTTGTTTGCAATAATGATACCATGCAAGAGAACTTGAAGAGGCAACTCTTTGGTAAGCTTTCCCCCAATTTCCTTTGCTTTTTGTTGTTCAAGTTCAATTTTTTTTTTTTTTCAATTTATTGATATTTGTTAATTGATTTGAGTGATCATTTGAATTTAATTTGATGTTTTGATCCATGGGTATTGATGGGTTTTATTGAATTTTGGAAATTGGGTTTTATTGATTAATGGGTAGGCATGATTTGTGGATACATCTGATCTGATATTGTGTTGTTTGTGATTTTGATTTTTCAGGGCTCCCTCCAAGGTACAGGGATTCAGTGAGGCAAATAACACAAGGATTGCCTCTTTTCCTTTACAACTACTCCACTCACCAACTCCATGGAATTTTTGAGGTTTGTGGTCTCTTTCCTTGTTTGTATGTTTTCTACTTTGTGAATTGATGTAGATACTAGATACTAAAGTTTAGTGTTGAAGTGAAGTACATATCTGTGGTTTAGTGGAAAATTTTCACTTCAAGGGATAATCTGATTGATTTATCATTGTTGCCCTTGTTTAATGATACTACAAATGAAGATATTTAAGATATGTGAGGTATATTGCCTAATATACATATTTGAAGCATGCTTAGATTAATAAAGGATGTTGGATGTCAAGGGTAGTAGAATGATACTACAAACCTTTTTCTCATTCATTCATAGTTGTTTCCCCTGCAAAAGGAATCATTCAGATCTATTTTTTAACCTGCAAATTTTTTTGGGGGCACAAAACATCTAGGTTTAGATAAGCACTTTTGATCTGAAGGATATTTTCACAATTGAAAGCTTGTATGTGATCTGAAGGGTATTTTCACAAAACAGCTCGCCTTTTTTTTTTTTTTTTTTTTTTATGAAACAATACGTCAACCTCTATTAAAATTTCCAGTGAATGATTGTGTTCTCGCGATTCGGTTACTATTCAAGTTTTAATCAAACTCTTGTTGCACTTAACATTTTTTGTCTATTTTTGTTTTCAATATCTAAACTAATTACTAATTTTGGAGCATTTGTTAATAAAGGTTGGTACAACTGTTGTTACGCGATCTGATGGGCGGTTAGCATTAGGCAGACTTGGAGCTCTTTGTGAGCAGGTATTGATGTTTCAAATGTTATCTTGGTTCATTTGTGTCATTTGAAGCTCATACTTGTAATAAGTTTCTAAATTTAATCTTCCGCAGATTAAAGATCTTAACTCTAGAGGATTTGAGGTTATTTTGGTAGCTTCATGAGCTGTTGGTGTTGGTCGCCAAAGGCTTAGATACAGGAGATTAGTCAATAGCAGGTTATTCCGTTATTATGATTTTCCTCTCTCTGTATTTTATTTTCTCCACAGAGTACAACTTTCAATTTGTATTGTTCCACTTTAAGGGTCAAGCTATAAATTCTATTGTAATGCATAAAAAATTTTCTGAAAACCCAATTAGCTCTCATGCTTGGAGTCCCTGCTTGTAAGTTCCCACTGCTTAAGAGAATGATCGTTTCCTATTGCAACCTATTCACCTTCAAGCACCGTTTGCTGCTGTGTTCAATTATAAGAGGATAACATCGATTTATTTTTGTATACCAAAGAGTCTAATCGTGTGGTTATCTTGATTTCTGTGATCATGGAACTGATGATTAATATGTAAGCCTGGAGTTTCCATTGGAGTATCCAATCAAGTATGAGAGCGTCCAAACAAATGGAATGGGATTTTTTTTTTTTGAAGTGAATTATCAAAATAGATGATAATTTATACTAAAAGTATATGTTATATGCTCTTTTACTAATTTCTTATTTCCCCATGTTATTCATTATTTTCAAATTTTTTTGTTTGTTATGTATGTGTTTATTTAAAAAACGGAGTCCATAGCAGGGCTTTCCTTTCTCTCTCATCTGCAAATCTGAACAGTTATGTTTCCCCACAAGAATGCATTTAGATTTTTGATGCATCTTTTAGTTTTAAAATAGTGGCGTTTATTTATTCATAGTCAGTTGTGGAAGTATGAAAAATCGTTTGCATTAGTCATTTGGTGTACATAGAGGGAGAACAACTCATTGTAATTTATATTTTACAGCTTTTATGATCTTCAGAAGCCACAAAATGAGCTTGATGGAAAAGCGTGTGCAGCTGTTGGACAGAGTGGTCTTATGGCTCTCTATGATGCTCTGTTTAGTCAGGTGAGAAGACAACATTCTCTTGAATTTTGCACCATCATTCATTTTGAACAATTAGTTGCCATTCACATTGTCTACATGCATTTCTTTCATTCATAAGTAGAAACATATATTGTTTCATCAAATCTGCTTTAGGTTCTTTCTGTTACTAACATGTAGCACGTATTCTGCAGTTGGACATGACATCCTCTCAACTTCTTGTGACTGATAATGATTTTAGAGATCCAAATTTCAGACAACAGCTTTCTAAAACATTGAATGCGTTGTTACGTTTAAGGGTTATTCCTATATTTAATGAAAATGATGCAATTAGTACCAGGAAAGCTCCATATGAGGTATATATTGCTTCAATGCACACCATGACTTGAGTTTGATTGATATGAAAGTATTGCCATGAAAGAACTCATCGTTTCCCTATTCTATTGTTTCCATATATATTTACTCTTGTATGTAGTGATGAATTATGTCATTTGCAGTTTAGGAGTATGACCATTAACTAAGTTAGCTTGACAGATAAAAACCATGACTTAAGAAGCTATCCATGTTCGTAGATCTTACTGAACTTCAACGGCTGTGACACTTGCTTAGTATAGTTGAGTTCAACTACAGTTGCTTATTACTGAAAGACAAGCAGTTGTTTTTCTATGAAGAAATCTGAAATTCTCAATTTGGGTTTGATTTTAAACAATATTGTTGAGTTCCTTCCATAATGCAACTCTGCATGATGAGTACTTACATATCCTGTTGTCGGGATTTACAACTTCCATACTTGTTTTTCTCAGTTTTAATGAAAAGTTTTGTTCCACCGAAAAAAAAATACTTCCCATACATTGATTGAGACATACCCTGGAATTTCTTATTTACACTTGGACAAAGTTGCTGAACACGCTAATATGCACAACTGCATGGTCATGGTGTCAAAAAACACAATTTTTTGGAAAATGGAGTACCATTATGCTTAGCTACTCTGAAAATAAAAGATAATGTAACTGAGTTCCAAAGGAATTTGTAGTTTTAATTAGAAAAAAATATTTATTTTGGTGTCATATAGTTGGAAAAAGTTGTCGGTGAATCTTATGCGGAGGAAGCTCTGCTTAAAGATACAGCTGCTTACTATTCTCGGAAGGCTTCTAATTGGATTCTAGAGGACTCTTGTCCAGATTACATGCTAAAGGTGAAATACCTATTAGTTTTTTTGTGCTTTGAATTTGTCTTTTGTTCCTGATAATCTGGTTGGTGATATTGGTGTCGTGGTAATTTTCAGGCCGAGGAGTGCTTAAAACAAGAAAAAGACAGGGTAACTCATTACTTGCATTCTAGCAGCGAGCAGAAGTTATTGGAGGTTTGTTTTTGTTTCTAGAATTTTATGGTATATGTCATTTCTCAGCCTGTGGTTAGGCTAGATAGATGATGCTAAAGAAGTAAAACAAAGTAATAATTTGAGTCAATTAATAAATTTTGAGTTTTCCTTTTTTCAAAATCTTTTATTTTTATTTTTTTGATAAGAGTTGTACGCCTTAGGAAGTTGTATAGAATTCTTTTTCAGTTGTTTATTCATTGAATATATGTTCCTTTGGCAGAAAGTGCAACACGAGCTATTATATATATATGCGAGCCAACTACTTGAAAAGGAACACTCTGGATGCCATGCATTGCTTAGGGACGACAAGGTAAATACCTGGTCCATGTTCTCCTCCATAGACACAGAATCACACACATACTTGGAATTGGGATTTTGCAAGATGGTAAGCATAAATGTAATTTTATGTAATCTGTAGGTGGAGGACCTGTCAAGGATGTTTAGGCTATTCTCTAAGATACCTCGTGGTCTGGACCCTGTTTCAAGCATATTCAAACAGGTAAGACTAATTTCTATTTCTGGTCTTTTCATGTAGGTGGGTTACTTTTGTGTGTTCTATTTTGATCTTTCTTATTTTCTATGTATGTCATCATTAAGCTGGAATGCTCAAAACATAAATTGAGAGTCAAGCTGATGGTTGTACAACAGTACGAGTGTTAATACTGCTACATTATTCTTCTCATTTGAATTTCTGTTCCATAGGTCATGAGGGAGCCCAAATGAGGGAGCCCAAGAATGCTCTGGGTACCGTAAACAATACCAAAAGATGTTCAGTATGAATGACGTAAGTTTTTGTTCCTTTGCATCTTCCTGATAAGCATGTATATTGTTAGAGGTGAGTTTTTGTTGAAATGTTAGTACCCAATTTTAAGTGAAAGGTTTGTTTTTTTCAGCTTGGATAGAATGATGGGTATTGGTTATGTGGATTGAAGCTTGAGCATTTGTGTGTGACAGTTGTTGCTTTGGAGGGTTTTGTTGGACTCAACTTGGAAATTGGGCAGGTTTGGTGTTGAACTTCTCATTTTGATTAATGGGTGTTAAAGTCACGGGCTTTTCTGTTTTTTTGTAACATGCGATGTGTTATGATTACTGGCTTTTACTGCATATGTATGCAAACAGTCCCATAATCCCTCAGATTGGAGAAAGTAAATAAGAGGAATACAATATTTTAAACAGAGGCCATTGTAGCTTCTTAAACATTTCAGATTCCAGTATGATTTTCTAGCTGTCATTTCACTATCAAATTGCTTATACTGATTCTTTGCTTTTCGTAATCTCAATCTCAGGTTGGAAACTTCAGCGTAGAACCAGTGGGCGTGGAGAGTGTCCCAAGGTTCTTTACTACCTTCTTGTATTTCAAAAAGTGTTTGAATAAGTTTGCTGAATTGAAATGCTTTAAAAATCTAGTGGCTAACATCTTTTATATGATTCAGATTTTATGTATTTTAAATTCTGTGGTCATTTTGGTTCTTATTGTTAATACTGTTGCTATGTTTTGCTGATAAAAGGAAAATCCTCATTTCTTAGTTCTAAGGTTAAGGTGTTCTAGTAAACATGACCAAGTCTCTGGAACATCTGATAATTTGTTAACTCTTATTTCTGGCATTCATTTACGAGATATGGTGGCCACATACTTGAGTTTTGGCACAGTTCAAAATAGAAAATTTTCTATTTGATTAATCAAAGTAAAGCTCAAAGTTGCACTACACTTCTTGCCATGAAGCTCACTCGACTTCTTGCCATGAAGCTCACTCATTAATATTTACCTTGGAAGTTGGAACTCACTTAATAACTGGGGTTATTGGATTTGTAGAACTTGTTATTGATCAAGTACATAACAAGAAAAAAAGAAAAAGAGGAAAAAGTACATGAAAATTGACATTTTTTAGAAACTTAACAAAGGAAAGTTCACAAAATGTTGGAATACTGTAGTTTTGAACCACCGATATGTGAAAACTTGTTAATCAATCTACAACAACAACAAAAAAGAAACTTATTTTTTTTAGCCCTCCCCAACACATGCTACTGGCCGGGTTCGAACCTGTGATGTGTGATCAGCTATACCTCTACCAACTCAGCTGGTACACATTTTGAAAAAAAAAATGCCTTGTTAATCAGTATGATTTCCTCATCCATACTAAGTGGTTATCACCACATTTTGTTATTCAGTTGTTCTTTTGTTTTCTGTGTTTTGTCGTCTATCATTTGGTCTTTGTAGTAGTAAACTTGATCCTAGTCCTCCCAGTATGTATACAGGCTGTTTTTGTAACCAATAAAACTGTGCCACCTGTGTGTGACTGTAACCTTAGACATGAGCTTTAGGTTCTCCTCTCTTCCATATTTTAGAAGTTGTATTTCATCTAGTTTTATGTACATGTTAACTTGTGAGCCACTATGGTTTTTAATAGATATTTATTTGGTTCTTTTAAATATAGCTCTTTCTTTTTTGTTGTTTGGGTTAAGTATATAATACTTGATTCATCACTCTTTGGAAATTTAGGAAACTGAGCAGCTTAGGCATGCTCTGGAAAAGGAAGTTGGGAAGATTGAGGTAATTATTTTTTTATTTTACTTTTTGTCCATGTTTACAGGTAAAAATGTGCATAAGATTCCTTTCCCATTCCTCTAGAATTTAGTAGTTCTGATTCTGTTTGGTTGATCCGTAACATGTACTTGTAATTAATGTTGAAGGTCTAAACTTATTTATTCTCCCTGTTTTTTTTTTAGTTGTGAGAATACAACAATTTGTATATCATATTTTGAAGATTCACTGCAGATGCAATCTTGGTCGAGACCACATTCATCCCCTCCATTCAGCAAGGATGGGCGTGCTGGAACTGAAATCTTCCCTGATCTTGTAAAAATACCTATTGATGGCACTGATGTCTGGGAAATTGACCCTAGGCTGTTGAAATTTGAAAACAAAGTTGCATCTGGATCATTTGGAGATCTGTAAGTTTTCCATGCTTTTACTTAACCCTTTTGGCCGTAGAACCACTTGCAATTTTTTCCTTTTCTGGACCCAGGTACAAAGGCTCTTATTGTAGCCAAGAAGTGGCTATTAAAATCCTCAAGCCTGAGAGCGTAAGTGCAGATATGCAGCAAGAGTTTGCTCAGGAAGTCTATATAATGAGGTTCGTAAATTGATAGCCCTTTGACATGCATGGCTTAACATTTTTGGTTTTTTTCCTCAGGACATTGGTCATGCTTGCTCTGCTTTGTTATAATAACATTTATAGTTTTCTAAATTCAATTACTGTTATCCAAAGACGGCAAATCTTTCTTAAAGAAGTCTTCCTTACTATGTTATCTTTTAGAATCTTCATATGGATCTTGACTGCTGTTCTCTAGACATTGTCTCAGATAGATCTGGTTTTGTTAAACTAGAATTGTCAAATTTTAGTTTTTTCTTCGAATTTGGATAGTGTCCATTTATGATGTTCAAGATATTTATGCTTCTGATTATTAGATGTTGACTAAAAGAGTCCAATTTCTAGTTTGACTGTCCATTTAGGATCCCCCTTAAGACTCTGGGCATTGAGGCGTACGCAAACCATAAACTCCTCAATGCACACACATTGATATGTTTTTAATCATTATATTTTCTTAATGGAGCAAAACTCAGTTTTGTAATTTTTATTTTTATTGATGTTTCCAAGAAATTTTTGCATTCCAGAATGAAATTTTGATGACACAAATGGAGCCTCAAAGGGCAATAGTTTCTGTCTTTCTCATTTTACACTTGCTGGTTTGATTGGAGGCCTTTTCATGCTTCAAATGTTTTCCACTTACTGCTCTTTGCCATTGCAGGAAGATTCGACATAAGAATGTGGTACAGTTCATTGGAGCCTGTACCAGACCTCCAAGTTTATGCATTGTGACAGGTAAGCAATCGATTGGCTTCCAGATCTGTTTGCTGTTGTATGCTGATGAGGAGGCCTTTTCATTTCGAGTCTATGTACCAAATTCTTCTCTGATCCTGTTTTAATCGTCATCAGTTTCATTTGGGGTTTTATGCTTCAGAATTTATGTCTGGTGGAAGTGTGTATGATTTTTTGCATAAGCAAAAGGGAATTTTGAGACTTCCAACTGCACTCAAAGTAGCTATTGATGTTTCAAAGGGAATGAACTACTTGCACCAAAACAATATAATCCACAGAGACTTGAAGAAACTAATGATAAATCAAATATTTGGAAACTTACTAAAATTAGTGAACCAGCTCAGTGTCGAACATTGCGGCTCCCAGATAGCTACAGAACAACCAAGGTTTGCGTATTATTTTCGACCAGTATTTATTTAAAAGATACTTTTATTCAATGTTTCACCTCATCTTTATCATTGGCTTATTCTGCGTGTTGTCCCCTGTCCTGTCTACTTATATTTGATATTCATAATGAATTTTTCTTATAATCATAGTTTAATCTACTTATTGCTGATACACATTAGACATGATAAATACTTCACAATTATTGTTTGGATGGAGAAGTGCATAATTTATTGTTTGCAATTTTCTTCATGAAAAGGTCACCAGGCTAGGCTAGTGAGTAGCGATCTAGACTGATTCATTATGCGTAAATAGCTGAAGTCTGATACAGAGTCACTTTGAATATTGATTATACTGATTCTGATTCTGATTCTTTATGCGTAAATAGCACAATTTTGTCAATTGCTTGCAGGTTATTTCGTCCAGGACGTTGTAGTAGCAGCAGTAGTTGGGGTTGTAACTGGATTTTGTGTTGGTCCATTGCTTCCTGTTCTGGGTCATTGGCTCGGCAGATCATCCATCATACAACTCTAAGTAAAATGGAGTTGGTATGTAACCACATCATACAAATTTCATTTCCTTTTAATTTTCAGCCTTAGTTCTAAGTTGATCATCTGCTATTGTTTTCAGTGGCAAGGCTTGGTGTGAATGATCAGAATTAGAACAATGGAGTTGGTATGTAACCACATCGAGAAAATTAAAATTTATTAGTATTATGTGCGGAGCACTATGTTAAAATTAAAATTAACATAGTACATTAAGTGTGAGATGGGTCTAATGATATGACAGATGGATCATTGTATTTATTTTCTGAGAAAATGTTATGAACTTATTATCGATTGTACACTAAATGGTTGTCAACATTTTGTGGGTGCGGTTCAGACGTCAAGCATTGCTGCCATTTCTCCTTGTTTTCAATATGGAAATCCTACCTGACGACGTCGGCTACCTGTTCAATAAGACATTAGTATGTCTCTGCCAATCACTAACATGTTCATGTTTAGATGTCTGGCAATGAGCTTTTCAAAGTGGATAATGCTTCCTTTAACTGTGTTATTATCTAACTTGTGATGCAGGTCTATAAAATCCTGCAGTATGTCGAATCATATCAGAAAGAGAACAAGCTTAGCATTATGTGGTGTCGCGACAGTCTTTCTGCCAGGGATTTTGGCTTGCTGGATGCTGGCCTTCGGGAAGGAAATCTGTAGCAATTCAGGCTGCCAGGGTGCTATGGTGCACTCTGTTTATGGAGATGCAGGGCACTCTGTTTAATGCGGTCTGGCCAGGTGTTGGGGGCAAGCTTGGAACAGTTGATTGCTCAGAACTGAATGGACCTAGTCGAGGCTGGAACTTGGCGGGGATTGCAAGCAATGGACGTGATATGCGCGGGCTGGAAAGTGGCTGGATGTAGTGCGGTTTAGAACAAAACATGGCATTGTTTTTGCGCAGGCAGGTGTGCTGCTGCTGGGTGCAAGGCGAGGGCGCAGTGTTAGGCAGTGTTGATTCTCTTTCCTGATATACAAACTGCTGTGAGTACTCTGTTAGGAAGAGTTACTGTTAGATGTTCTGTTAGAATAGCTGTCAATATTGTTAGTGCTATAAATAAGTTGTCTATTTGACTTCTAACATTCACTGTCTTATTTGTAATTCTACTTCATACTTATTTTGTCCATTTTTGTTTGGTTTTTATACGGGTAAAGTCGTAATGTACCCCCGTTTTGATTGTAAATCAATTTTTTGATAAGTAATAAAGGTCTGGCATCCCATAAGCTGCCCCTCCCCACTGGAGGTTTAACTAAAAAAAAAAAAAAAAAAGGTGTGGGGCTGTGATTTTGCTGCAGCAGCAACAAAAATTTAAATTTTTTTTCGATTATATTATTTTGCAACGGTTTCAAACCCTCGCAACAAATCAGATTTCTTTTTTTTTGAATTTTGTTTTTACTGGCCACGGCTTAAAACCGTGGCAAAACTTTTTGCAATGGCTTAGAACCGTGGCCAGTACTTGCAACGGCTTAGAACCGTGGCCAGTACTTGCCACGGCTTAAAACCGTTGCCAGTGCTTGCCACGGCTTAAAACCGTGGCTAAAATTTTTGCAACGGCTTCAAACCGTGGCCAGTACTTGTCACGGCTTAAAACCGTGGCCAGTGCTTGCCACGGCTTAAAACCGTGGCTAAAATTTTTGCAACGGCTTCAAACCGTGGCCAGTACTTGCCACGGCTTAAAACCGTGGCTAAAATTTTTGCAACGGCTTATAACCGTGGCTAAATCAACAACCGTCCTCGAGCATAAAACCGTTGCTAATATGTTTTGCCACGGTTTGTAGCCGTTAATGGTGATTTGGCGACGCCTCTACTGCCCACGGCTCTAAGCCGTGACAATTGGTTACCCCCACGGTTCCAAACCGTTGCTGATGGGTATTTTTGGTGTAGTGTCTTCTCTCCATATCCATTCTGATCTTATGTTTTCTGTCTGAAAAATGATGAAATGCATATTGTCTGCCTACAGGAGGAATAATTAAGCTTGGAGAAGCAGAAGATGACCGAATAGGCCTATTGCATACACTAGCAACACTCCCTAAACACCCTGAGAGTGTTCCTATCAAACGCACTGGTTGCGGTTAAAGGCACGCCTCTAGAGGATAAGAAAATATGGTTCTATTTTCTTCTTTTTCTTTGGGTCATTATTTTACGTGCTCAAAATGTTAACTTTTGTTAAGCATCTTCAACTTGTAGTAAATAACTACAACCAACTTTTTCTAACTTCTAAGGCATCACCAAACAAAACTATTTCTAATAGAACTCAAACAATATTACATTTGATATTTTGTAGGTGGCCTTATAATTTTCTCGAGCTCTCAACTCCATGGGCACCATTTGGTAGAATGCTCCATCCTCTTTTTTTTTTTTTGCATCTTCTTCACTTGGATACTGACAAGTACTTAATTTGGCAGGTATTTCGCATTGGCTGTAGTTCACATTCCCTGCTATTGGTTTTATTTTTTTTATTGTGAAAGTGAAAAATTCAATTTTCACAATACTATTCCCTCGTGCATGCATACGTGAGAACCTATTAGCATCCAGAGTTGCTTTGGCTGTTAACCATTTAGTCGATTTGCCTGTAATCTGTAATCAGTACTCAATTTGTACATGCAACATGTTTTATATATACAGGGGAGCATATTGTCCCATTCAAATTACTCAAAATAGCTTATGATTGTATCAAGAGTTTACAAATAATGCAATTTTAGATGTTTGTATAATCATGAACTAAATTCTCTACGAGGGGTTAATTTAAGCATTGTATTTCGCATTTGCTTCATGTTTTATAGAAATGCATAGGAGTAGGTGCTGTTGTCTTGCCATTGCAAATGTTTGATTTTTCTCATTTGTTGTATGCAACTAAAAACTAACCTTGTTTTCTTTTTAGTGCTCCATTGTCGAATGATGATGATTGACCTGATCTCGGTTCCTACATTAACCTTGAGCTCAAATGACACCTTCCACCCATGTAAATTTACTCAGTCAAGGCAGCAAACACTTAAAACCTCCAACGTAATCCCAAATTGCAAAATCTTTCGTCCATCCTACTTAAAATCTTTCATCCATCCTACGGTACAATAACATTTTGAGCACGGAAAAAAATCTATAAATTTGTGATTTTTTTGTATGTTTTTAGTTGACTTGCATTATTCACAAGACTTTAATGTTAATGTATAATACATCTTTAATGTTCATATGGTGCATGTTCAATTTATTTGATATAGGGCTAAAACAAATTTATCATTAAAAAAATTTCGCAATCAAACAGTGGAAAATTTTTTTTTTTGTCAAAAACTTTACCATAGTTTTTTTTTCTTTGAAAAATCAAACAGTGGAAAAAGAATACTATGGAAAACTTTACCACAAGTTTTTTTTTTTTTTTTTCATTGAAAACTTTGTTTTTCATGAAAAGTTTTTTGAAAATCAAATACACCCTAAGAGTGTTTTTGGTTGCATGGAATCATATTTTATGGAAATCCATGAGGGGATTACCTACATCTAATCTAATTTGAGATTCACTTACCAATCTATTATTAGATTTTATGATCAATGATGAGAATGAAAGTTTGATGAATATGAAAATCACATTCTTTGGATGTACTAATGAATGTGATTATCATGTTCACGGGACTTTCATTCCCACCATTGATCATAAAATCTAATGGTGGATAATAAATGCTACTTCAATTTAACCTTAAATATAGGAATCTCCTCGTAGATTACCTTAAATAAAATTCCATCCAATCAGACACATCCTAAAAGAGCCGTAGATTGAGCCCGTCTAAGTGTCGAGGGAAATGACGAGGAAAACAGCGAGGGGGGGGGGGGGGTCCATCCCCCCGGGATGCGCGCAAGAAAAGTCAACGCACGCATCCCGGGGGATGGACGACCCCCCTCCCCCCCTCGTTGTTTTCCTCGTCATTTCCCTCGACACTTAGACTTTTCCTTGAATATGAGACACTTTACTTTTTTTCTCCCATTTCACTAGGTATGTGTGTGGTTCATATTGCCTTGGCAGTGTATGTTGGTCTTGTCAATCACACTAGAAAAATGTACAGAACCGGCTGTATATGTTCAACGACCACTATATAGTGTTGTGGCCGAGTATCATAAAATCGCCCTCAAAATATTTGGAATACTGATTTGACCATTCCATGTTCGAAAACAAAATAGTATCTAGAACATGATGTGAACAAATAATTGTCTAGGTTGTCACAGCACAGAGATTGGACATGTAAGCCTTTCATTGGTAAAGAGAGTACATGCCATTTTAAAGTACAAAAATTCTAAAGAGTCGGGCCAGGCCAGGCCCAACACCATTCATCATTTTAGATATGCGTATCTCGAGAATGATGGATGGTGTTGAACCTGGCTCTCTAGAAAAACTTTTAAAGTAGATGTTTGATTTGTCCCCTTATTCAAGGGAGCGAGGGTCGCCCACCACCTCGACTCTCCCACCATGGCAAAGTGGGAATGTCCCCAACGTGTAGGGGTTGTGAATGAAGATATTATTACTCTTAGGTAACATCTTGACAACCTGTCTCTTGAAGAGGTAAAATTGAGTCATTAAGTAAACATTGATCTCATTTTGTCTTTCCCATTAATTGTTTTGATTTTTCATAGGAAAATTTAATAAGTTTTATGCTTGTATGATTAGGTAATATGGGACCCTTATGTTAAATCTAAGCAAAATACTCTCCTTTATAACATCACATGGTTCCATGGCGGTATGTTATGATTTAATATCGAAGAACCCCATCACCCAATAAAGTGATGAGACATATGGGAAATGTACAAGTCATTCCAAATCCATCTATTCAAGCCAAAGTGAAGAATATAGGTCAATTTGGCAAGAACTACTCGGTGAAGCACGAGATATTGTCTTCATTCGCTAACACTTGGTAGAATCATCTCTTGTCAAGTGACAACCAAAGCGAAACAGTGAAGTTTCATGGGATTGCAGCGACGACTACTTGGAGTAGTTTCATGTCATTAGTCATCATTTTGTCCAACCATTGAGGAATAGGATAACTCTTTCCATAAGAACACGAATGTTTCTATTTAACAATAGGGTTATTTTACTTGAACAAATTTTCAAACCTTTATCCTTGATTTTTTTGTCATGGTTCTTACAAACATCAAATGTTTTCTCGTAAAAAAAGGCGGTTGATGAGTCTCTTAATTTGCTCGACGCCTCTATTAATGAAGGCATAAATGTTGAATGGTTTTGATACTCTCGAGGCAAAGGAAAGTACATGACTTGCTACACTGAATGTCTGTGCCGATGACCTTGGATGACGTAGAGGTAAAGTAATACGAACAACAAGTAAGTGGTACAGGTGAGTGTGCTTTAGGTGATGTTGTTCCAGGTGGTGATGCTGATAGTAATGAAATTAATTAGTGGTAGAGGAAGCGAGCATAAAACAAAGAAGAGGCAATGACCAAAGAACAAAGAAGATGCATGAGCAAGAAAAAACATGATAGAAGAAAGCAATGGTGATGCTGATAGTGGTGATTTTTTGATGTAATGTAAAATATTAATATAATGTAAACTATTGATGTAATGTAAACTGATGTGATGTCAAATGTTGAATGACAAACTCTTTTTACTTTCTTTAATCTTGACATCAAGTTTTATTATGCCATTTTTATATTGTTTCATCTACATCAACTTTTATAACAAAGAGATCTAGAAATTGAGGGTCTGAGATTGCTAAGACTCTGTAAATGTAGGCTCATCTGAACCTTCAAATTTTCATGCTATGCAATCCAACAAATTCAAGTTTTAGCATTCATTGAACCTTGAACAAATTAGTTTCAAATCAAGAATTTTTTTTTTTTTAAAAAAAGTGGACCGAGTTCAGATTTTACACCCATTCACACAGGGTAATGCGAACTTGAATTTTCCATTCGCATAGGAGAATGTGAATGAAGACTTCCTATTTGCAAGAATCTTGAGAATGAGAATGTCAAAAATTGTTTGGAAGGTGGATTCTACCTTTAAACATTGTTGCATAACAATAGAAATTAAAAATTAAAAAAAATTCAAACACCCAAAATTCCAAAATTTGGATAGAGTCCAGTTTTTAACCCTGTTGCAGAAGATCCTGCGAAGATGAGATGGCCATTCGAATGGAGACCACCTATTCACATGATTCTTGAGAATGGGAATGTCAAATGTTTTTTTTGGAAGGTTGATTCTACCTCTAAACATTGTTGCAAAACCATAAAAATACAAAAATTTTAAAAAATTTCATACACTGAAAATTCCAAAATTTGGACAGAGTCCAGTTTTTAACCTTACCGCAGAGGATCCTGTGAACAGGAGATGGTCATTCGTAGGGAATTCTGCGAATGAAGACTTCCTGTTCGTAGGATTCTTTAGAATGAGAATGTCAAAAATTTGTTTGAAGGTGGATTCTACCTCTAAACATTATTGCAAAACCATAAAATTACAAAAGTAATTTTTTTTTTCCAAAAATTCCAAAATTTGGACGGAGTCCAGTTTTTAACCTTGTCGCAGAGGTGTTTGCGAAGGGGAGTTAGCCATTCGCAAGATACATTCGAATGGCTAACTCCCTTTCACAAACGCCTATGCGATTGTGTGTATTATGGTCAAAGTATCCTTTATGTTGTGATGTATTTTTTTTATATTTTTGTTACTTGCGCATGACTATATGCGACTGGGAAATTTTCATTCGCAAGTGGTGTTGCGATTGTGTCCTGTTTCAATGTTTCATCGAGTTTTTATTTTTATTTTTTTTTCTTTGATGCTAGTTGGGTTTTTGTTATTATATATGGTAATCAAATGAAGAATGCTCCTTGTTACATCGAAGAATGTGAATACATCATAAGTAAGATGGGTATTCAATTCAAATAATCGAATGTAAAATATATATTTATATTGACATTTAATTATCACAATCGTACTAGTCATCCTACAAAGCGGTGACTAATCTAACAAACAAATGATCCTATGTCACCAAAACAAAATATGATTTTCATGTCAGTATATTGGTATACATGCCGGTTAAAATATGTACGACAAAAGTGCATGCGTGCATCAATCCAATATGACAATGACCTCTTTCGAGTTATTGATCTTCTTAATAATCTTGGCATTGTACTTCCTCAACATCACTTCACCAATGTGGAGTTGAGCATCGAATGAACTCTTCCAAGAGATTGCTTCTGAAAATTTGCGAGAGGGCCAACTAGGTACTATATGAGGCAATAGTGGTTTCGGTAGCATATGGAGCAAGACAAAGTGAGAACTTTGGGCGAGGTGTGCCATGAAACATACCTTAATATCATTCAAATGTGATGGGGACTGAACATATGGAAAACATGCGGTCTTTGGTTCCATAACACACAAACACACAAATGTGACGGTTCGCCACAAGGTCTAATATATCCGAGTCAATAAGCCAATTTCTCTTGTCAATGTGTACATTGATTATGGTATTTTCAATGCATCCTTTACCACCTTCACCCTTGACTCGTGCCACATTCCAAGCCAAAGGTATTCATTAGTTTCTAGCTTCGTTATTAACTCATTCCTTATCTGCTTCCAATCACTATGGGGTCGTAATCTAGGAAATTGGCTATGCATCAAAATCCACAATTTTCATTGCCTTCAACGGTTCTCAATGCTGTCAACATAATCTCATATCCACAACGAAATTTGCTTCATCCAAGTATTGTTAAACATTTTGGGCTTTTTTTTTTGCTTAGAAACATTTTCTTGACTTTTTAGCTCATCCTGAGTCTTGGCGTACTCGTGACCCAATGGGTACGTTTAGTCGACCTCTCATACTTGCACAACTTCTTCTTCTTAAGTCTTCCCTTGCCCGCCATAAGTTTGGATGGTTCAATAAATATATTTGAACCAAGTAAACTCAACTCTAGAAGCTTCCTCTTCGACATCAACTTCTGATCAGGAATGGATTCATTAAACCTTTGCTTAAGGGCGTCGACCACTGGGTTTATAGTCACATTCGCATCTTCATAAATAGGTGTTTTGCCATATTGCATCCAATACTTGTCTAAGGCAGCCAATAAAAGTTGTCCAGTAGGGTTTAGATACTCTATAATTTCATGAGCACAAGGCAACCCATGAGTGGTTCGAGTCATATATCCATACTTGACAGGATCATTGCCCACAAATCCACACATTTGCATTTCCAAAAGCATCAAATCAAGAGCCCTATGCGCCACAGACCCCATGAAAGTTTCCAAGAAAAATTTGACACATGCTTAGTCTTCATATTCATCAAACTTTGTTGAAAGGCTGATTCAATATCTACATGTTGTGTTTGGATCATTTCACGCGTTACAGTCCATATATTAATAAATGTGCCTC
>OY747128.1:70873444-70883444 GCA_963556465.1 Berberis vulgaris
AAACTTCAAGAAATGCAAGAAACCAACAGTGTCATTTTAGTGTATCAACAAATTTCCAAATAATTTAATATTCTCCACAAGTTAGAGACAAATTCACAATCATCCTCAACTCAATGTGTGTGTGTGGATAGCACTATCAACATAACTTTTCATTTCAGAGTAAAACAAATGACTAAATCTCCTGTAGAAAGTTTGTTTTGACTTCAAACCTCTCATGTCACTCACAATAAAACACTCAGAGATTTGGTATTTCACTCAGTTTATATGTGAGGAGAAGAGTAAATGATGGAAAACAATCATCTCACATATAGTAATATGAAGAACAGACTTTTCAAGAATGGAATGAACATGATCTCATGGACAGGAATATCAATTACTTTTGGGAATGTTGAATCAAACACCATAGGTCTTGGTTATTAAATCTCCACATCTATAGAACCAACCTTTACCTAAGATCAACTAGGACTTTGTTGGGTTGTAATGGGGCTTGGGTAATGGTTAATAAGGAATGTCAAAGGATTCTAACAAAAATTTCTAGGAATGTATACACCCATTATACGTACAATTAGGGCTGTCAAGAATAAATCAATGTTGCGCACCATCAATTTTTTTCTTCATTCTCACATCTTTATCCTCATTCACATTCTTCTTCTGCTTTCTTTTCTTTCTTTTTCTTTCTTTCTTTCTTTTTTCTTTCTTTCATAGAGGATTTATGAAATATCTCATATTTTGCTCTTTTATGCCCTTTTTACACCAAGTATATTCATCCGTACACATTCCCAGAAAAATTGGGTAAAGGTTAATGGGTTAACAAATAAAAGGTTAATCTATGGCTCAAAAGGCTACAAAAAGTTAATGTTATGGGTAAGTTAAAAGGCTAGTTAATGGTTTAAAGAAAAAAAAAAAATGCCTAGATCATTTCCTAAGTTCGGGTCAGTATTATGACATCTCAATTGAATAAGCCAAGAAGTTCTAGTGTAATAATTCAATTTTTATGTCATTTCCAAAGCAATTGATCAAAAGAATGAAAATAATGAGATCATCAACGAGATAATGTAGACTCAAGAAAAATCAGAGTTTATGTATAACCCTCAGAAAAATAGAAAGGCTCAAAGCTTTCAGGGTTAAGTCTCCACTATTATTCTAAGGTTTTCTAGTATATATTTCACTCATCAACTTCAAGTTATGCTAACATGGCTCATGGTGCAAAGATAATCGAGTTGAAAAATCTTATGAACTAGATCTAACTTAAGGATCTTAATAAACTTTCAGTCTTTATCAATATACCAATATGTCAAGTTGGCTTGCATTTTCTTGAGCATAAAACATTTAAAGTCCATTTTCATACTCGTAAAAGACCAAGTTTTCTTGACAGAAAAGCTTTTTTTTTTTTTTTTTTTTTTTTTTTTTTTTTTTTTTTCAAGAAAAGAAAAGAAAATACTACGAAAAAAATGAAAAATTCACCGACTCATGAATCCTACCCCCAAACCTAATCCAAACATTGTCCTCAATGTTTAATAAAATAATTCTGACAAATGAATGAAGTAAGTACATGAGAGGAGGTTAGAACAGTATTACCGCGGTGAAGATTTTACCAATTTCCAAGGAGTCGTCCATCAATGAGGCTCACCAATATAAGAATCATGGATTTCTCATTAGAAATCGATAAACTGTAGATTCGACACAAACAAAGAAAACTAAAAAGAAAAGCAAGTTGTAAGTCAAAATTGTTACGGAGCTAACGAGTATGAGTGAAACACAACTAAATAGGGTACCCGAAAATCAATCCAGACTAACAGCAGAGACACACAACTAAAGCTAGGCTGCCTCCTAGGAGCGCTTGGTTTAACGTCATCAGCCCGACAAAAACCCAAAAGATCCTCACTTCTGATACACAGGGTCCTCTAATAGGATTACATCAACTTCGACTTCTAATCGAGGTAACTCTAAGAATGGCTTAAGTCGTTGACCATTTACCTTAAATACATGGCCATCCTTAGGATTAACGATCTCCACAGCTCCATGTGGGAACACTGTTTTCACAATATAAGGTCCAGACCACCGAGATCTCAACTTGCCAGGAAAAAGTCGTAACCGAGAGTCGAACAACAGAACTTTTTGAGATGGCTCAAAGGACTTACGAAGAATGGATTTATCATGAAATATCTTCGTTCGTTCTTTGTAGATTTTGGCATTGTGGTATGCATCATTTCGGATCTCTTCCAACTCATTAAGTTGAAGCTTACGATGTGATCCAGCCTTGACCATATCAAAATTGAATGTCTTGATGGCCCAATATGCACGATGTTCCAATTCCACAGGCAAATGACATGCTTTTCCAAAAACAAGCCTATATGGAGACATTCCAATCGGGGTCTTAAATGCTGTTCTATAAGCCCAGAGAGCATCATTCAGTCGTATAGACCAGTCCTTACGATCTGGTCTGACTGTCTTCTCTAGAATGTTTTTAATCTCCCGATTGGAAATCTCAACTTGCCCACTTGTTTGTGGATGATAGGGGGTGCCAACTTTATGAGTGATGGAGTATTTCTTTACTAATAGCCCGAACGGTCTATTGCAAAAATGAGAACCACCGTCACTTATAATGGCACGCGGAATACCAAAACGAGAAAAAATATTATCTTTCAAGAATCTTACCACAACCTTGTGGTCATTCGTTTTACATGGTATCGCTTCTACCCATTTGGACACATAATCCACAGCAACAAGGATGAAAAGATTGCCAAACGAAGGCGGAAATGGTCCCATGAAATCAATACCCCAAACATCAAAGATTTCAACCACAAGAATATTAGTAAGGGGCATCATGTTGCGACGAGAAATGGAACCCATTCGTTGGCATCGATCACAAGTGGTGCAAAAGGCATGAGTATCTCGAAAAAGGGTAGGCCAATAAAAACCACTCTGCAAAACTTTTGCAGCTGTCTTTTTAGAACTAAAATGACCACCACAAGCTTGCTCATGACAAAATGAGATGATGCTGTGAAATTCACTTTCAGGAACACATCTCCTGATAACCTGATCAGGACAATACTTAAACAAGTATGGATCATCCCAGAAGAAATGTCTAACCTCAGCAAGAAATTTGGATCTATCTTGTTTGGACCACTTCAAAGGAAGTTGACCTATAACAAGATAGTTCACAATATCTGCATACCAAGGTAATTGGGAGAGAACAAATAATTGCTCATCAGGAAATGACTCATTCAATGGTAAATATTCGCTAGATGACTCTACTAGAAGTCTAGATAAATGGTCAGCTACAACATTTTCTGAACCTTTCTTGTCCCGAATTTCAATATCAAACTCTTGTAGCAATAGGACCCATCTAATTAAGCGAGGTTTAGCATCTTTTTTAGAGAAAAGATACTTTAACGCCGCATGATCAGTAAAAATAATTACTTTGGATCCTATAAGGTAAGACCGAAATTTATCTAGAGCAAAGACTACAGCTAATAACTCTTTCTCAGTGGTGGAGTAATTAAGCTGTGCGTCTTGTAGAGTTCTACTAGCGTAATAAATGACATGTGGCTTTTTGTCCAATCGTTGTCCTAGGACAGCTCCGAGTGCAAAGTCGGAAGCATCACACATAAGCTCAAAGGGAAAGTTCCAATTAGGAGATTGGATGATTGGAGCTGAAGTCAATAATTGTTTGAGCTTCTCAAAAGCTTTTAAACAATCTTCATCAAAAACAAAAACCGTGTCTTTAGCAAGTAAATTGCATAAGGGACGAGCGATTTTGCTAAAATCTTTGATGAACCTTCGATAAAATCCAGCATGGCCTAGAAAAGATCTAATTTCCTTAACCGTCTTTGGAGGCGGAAGACTCGAAATTAAATCAATTTTGGCTTTGTCGACTTCAATTCCCTTGTGTGAAATTACATGTCCAAGAACAATGCCTTGTCGTACCATAAAATGACATTTCTCCCAATTTAAGACAAGATTTTTCTCAACACATCTATTTAACACTAAAGTGAAATGATGTAGACATTCATCAAATGAATCACCAAATACTGAGAAATCATCCATAAACACTTCGAGGAACCTTTCAACCATATCGGAAAAAATACTAAGCATGCACCGCTGAAAAGTAGCGGGTGCGTTACACAATCCAAAGGGCATTCTTCGATATGCGAAAGTTCCAAAGGGACAAGTGAATGTAGTCTTCTCTTGATCCTCGGGTGCAATGGGAATTTGGTTATAACCGGAATAACCATCAAGAAAACAATAGTAATCATGTCCGGCTAACCTTTCAAGCATCTGATCAATGAAAGGAAGAGGAAAGTGATCCTTCCTTGTGACCAAGTTCAACTTACGGTAATCAATACATACTCGCCACCCTGTGGTCATGCGGGTTGGTACTAATTCATTCTTGTCATTCTTGATTACCGTTACCCCTGACTTCTTTGGGACAACTTGAACAGGACTGACCCAAGGACTATCCGAAATTGGGTAGATTATACCCACATCCAACAATTTGAGCACTTCAGCTCTGACAACTTCCTTTAGATTAGGATTAAGTCTACGTTGCATTTCACGCGATACTTTGGCATTATCTTCGATATGAATGCGATGCATGCAAACGATTGGACTTATTCCTTTAATATCCGCGATAGTCCACCCAAGTGCTGTTTTATGTTCTTTTAAAACATTTAACAATTTTCCTTCCTGTTCTTCAGTCAATGCAGATGAAATAATAACAGGTAAGGTGTTGTCAACACCTAAAAATGCATACTTGAGGTTGTCAGGTAATACTTTTAGGTCGAGCTTGGGTGGTTGTTCAACGGAAGGGACTTGATTTGACTCACTGAGTGGAAGAGTTTCCACCCTAGGCTTCCATTTATAACTGGTTTCCATTATAGGGGTAGAATCAAGCAAAGCATTGACTTCCTTGATGGAATCATTAATATCGAAGTCTAAATTAAAATGAGTCAAACAAGCCTCTAAAGGATCATTAAACTGAGGAAATGAATGTTCCGCCAATCTTTCAATCATGTTAACCTCACAGGAGTCCTCGGACTCGGGAGGTTGTTGACTTACATTGAATACATTGAGTTCGACGGTCATGTTACCAAATGATAATTTCATGATTCCATTTCGACAGTTAATGATAGCATTGGATGTGGCCAAAAATGGACGACCCAAAATAACTGGAATGTGACTAGAGGGATTGTGAACAGGTTGTGTGTCCAGGACTATGAAGTCCACAGGGAAATAAAATTTGTCCACCTGAATGATCACATCCTCTAACATACCGCGGGGGACTCGGACAGATCTGTCTGCCAATTGCAATGTCACTTGAGTTGATTTCAATTCACCAAGACCCAATTGCTCATATACCGAGTATGGCAATAGATTAACACTTGCCCCTAAATCTAGCAGTGCCTTCTCAATCATATGATCACCAATCACACATGAAATAGTCGGGCAACCAGGATCTCTGTACTTAGGTGGGGTTTTGTGTTGAAGGATGGAGCTAACTTGCTCAGTTAGGAAGGCTCTTTTGTGCACATTTACTTTTCGCTTTTGTGTATACAAATCCTTCAAAAACTTGGCATAAGAGGGAACTTGCTTAATGGCCTCGAGTAATGGAATATTGATTTGAACTTGTTTAAAAATTTCCATTATATCGTTGGCATTTGTTCCTTTCTTTGCCGGAGCTAACCGCGATGGAAATGGGGCTCTAGGCATATATGATGCCTTGGTGGGATTAGAGTCAAGATGATGATCCTCTTGAGAAGATGAGGCTTTATCAGCCTCCTTCTCAGATGGAGGTGTAACTTGCCTTGGCGTAGATTGAGATTCAGGATTAGGCATTCTAAGTTGGTTGTCAACTTGTTTTCCACTCCTAAGGGTTATGATAGATTTGACATCTTCATTGCGTGGCTGAGATGTACTGCCTATTTCGAATTTGCCCTTAGGATTTTGAATGGGTTGACCAGGGAATCTTCCTGCTTCTCTTTCAGGAAAGGCTTTTGCTATTTGACTCACAGTCATCTCAAGCTTTTGGATGGCTTGAGATTGTTGTTGAGAATTAGCTCTTAGTTCGGTGATAGCCTGAGAGTTTTGTTCGAGTATGGTTCCTGTTCTCTGCATAAATTGGGTCAATGTATCCTGAAAACTCTGAGTGTTAGAGAGAGGAACATCTTGATTGAATTGAGGCCTATTAGCAGGAATTGGAGCTCGAGGAGCTTGTGGGATAACAACTGGGCCTCCTTGATGTTGACCATGGGCCCATGAGAGATTAGGGTGTTTAGCTAAACCTGGATTGTAAAAATTTGAGTGTGGATTATAACCAGATTGCCTAAAGGTATTGAATGCATTGACTTGCTCAGCGAAATAAGCAGGGTACTCATTTTTCAAGTGACAGTCTGATGTGGAATGACTAGAACTTGAACATGCAGCACAAACCTCGGATGGAACATTGGTTTGGACTGATGGCTGAGACTTTTCCAGATATGCATCAATCTTCTGTGCCATCGTCATTACAACTTCTTCCAACCTCGAAGAAGGAGGAAGATGAGGAGTAGATGATGTATCCCTCACTTCATACAAACCACCCTTTCGCCTATCCGCGTCTTTTCTTGAATAATCCCACTGTTGAGAATTTTCAGAAATAGCTTCAAAGAATTCCCAAATCTCATTAGCACTCATTTTCATAAGTGACCCACCACTAGTGGCGTCAATCATTCGACGGTTTTGAGGGGTTAACGCGTCTTGAAAGTATTGAACCAAGCGCCATTTTTCAAAGCCGTGATGGGGACACCTAGCAATGAGTTCATTGAATCTTTCCCAACATTCATAGAAATGCTCACCCTCTTTCTGTTGAAAATTAGATATATCTCTTCGGATGGCATTTGTTTTATGAATAGGAAAATATTTTGTCAAAAATTTTCCTGATAGGGCATCCCAAGTGTTGATGGTTCCAGTTTCTAAGGAGTTTAACCATGACTTCGCCTTATCTTTTAAAGAAAAGGGGAACAGCCTAAGACGAACTGAATCATCAGAAAAATTGGGGTATTTCAGAGTAGCACATATGTCAAGAAACTCTTTGACATGAAGATAGGGATCTTCTCTTTCTAGACCATAAAAGGAAGGCAAAAGGTGGATAATTGATGGTTTTAGCTCAAAGCTATTTGCAGTGGTCTCAGGCAAGACAATGCAAGATGGGGTGTTATTGGAACGTGGAGAAAAATAATCCTTAAATGCTTTCTCCTCAGCCATTTCAGTGGTCTCGCTTGATAAGGATTCTAGAAGGTCAATGGGGATTTCAAACAACTCTACAGGATCTTCTTTAATTAGTCGACCTCTTGAATCCCGTTCCCAAAGACGCATAAACAAGTCTACACCAAGTGAGGTTTGAAATGTTTGCTAACCTTAAAAAATTCACGCACAGACTCAAACACAATCAGCAATCAATTGATGCACAAGAAAAAATGCCTCCCTAAGCAATTAGTGTTTTTGAGATTAATTATCTTCTTATCTTTGGGGGACAGATTATTTCTTATGTAATCTTTATGACAGAATAATGGGTGCTACAAGTTGATCCTAAGAGTATACACTTTACACCGCAAAGTTCAAAATCAGTAGGCTAGAGTTTTGTTTCAAAGAAACCGGATTATCGCACAAGAGAAGGAGGTCACAATGGTCCAATTAAGTACTTCCTTGTGCTACCGCTCTGTAAGCCAATAGATGTGAGAACGATGTGATGTTAAATGCACACTTGAGGCTTGTGTTCCTAACCGAAAACTGTTGGTTACACCAATCCTTCTTGTGGATCGTAGCTTACTTATGACTCGGCGTACCGGGTAAATTACCCTTGTGGCAGTGGCCTCTCGGAGTTCATTGAATGATTAAACCCATCGTCACTTTTAGCTTTGGTCAACACAAAAATTATTGGATTTACCTTGGTCTTGGTTGTCTTATGAACACCGAACCTACGAGATGCTCTATCTAACTTGCTAATTGATTTTAATTATGTGAGGCTATTGGTTGCACACAGCTGGAGTGATGAGGTGGGGATATCAAGTCCCACCAGTTTCTATTTATAAGCTGGGTCTGCTTATTATGAATTACTAAAGTTTAGCATCCACAATTACAGAAATTAAACAACCAATCACACAATTTCAAACAATTACACCAAGCACCCTGGTCGCTAATACATTGCGTGTAATAGAAATACTTACAGTGTGCGTATTCCAATCTGCACAAAAAGTTAGCACAATTCAAAAAAAATCCGACTTCTTTTTATCCGTTTCAATCAATACACAAACATATACAAATAAATTTACTGGTCTTGGTCTTAGAAGTCGGATTTCTAAATCATAAAAAATTATTGGGTAACAATTAAAATTGTTTCCCTATAATTTCTTTTAACTTAGAAAATTTTTGGTTTTTGGTTTTTGGTTTTTTTTTTTTTTTTTTTTTTTTTGTGATTAAACAAAATGAAAACAGTAGAGTATAAAAATTATTACACCACACACTCGTAAAACGAGGTGAAAATAAAATTAAAACTCTCCTCACAAAATAAAAAATATTAAAAAAAAACTTAAAATTTGCTTGATGTTTTGCAGGATCGTCCAATATCCTCGAGAAGCGTGTATTCTGCAAAATCAAACACAAAATAAGTGTAAAAAGAACTTAATAAAATAAAAATAAACTGAAATTTTTTTTTTTTTTTTGTTTTTTTTTTTTTTTTTTTTTATAATTAGTGAAAATAAATCTTAAATTCAATTACAATGCAACCTTCCCCGGCAACGGCGCCAAAAACTTGATGCGGATTTAACTAACCCAAATAAATAGGTTAATTTAACCCACTTGTAATACCGCAAGTGCACGGTGCCTAACTGGTAGACAACGGCAAGTACGGGTCGATCCCACGAAGAAGGTGAATGCAATTGAAATTTTAAAATTTAATTCAACTAATTTAAATGGAAAATGGGGTTACAGCATTTTTAAAACTAAACTAAAAATAAATTGAACATAGAAAAAAAATAAAAGATAGATGAAATGAGATGAGTTTGGTGGGCTTGGACTCACCAATGAGTTAGCAAAATTATTTAATCTAAATTACTGAATTTACGAGAAGCTTTAGGGATGAAAATCCCTTGCTTACACCGAATATGTGATCGTTAAAATCCAATTTAAATTATATCATGTTCTTTTAAACCTTAACAAAGTATTTCAAGCAAATACGCTTTTACAAAGTATTAAGTGTCTTTTTAGGGCACACTTAATCAAAGTTTAAGCTTAATATTTTTAACACATGCTTTGAATATTGATAAAGGGTAATTCTAACTACCAAGCATATCAAGTTTAATTACTCGAACATGCAAGGTGAAAGCAATTTATCAAAAATTCAGAAATAAATTGCAATTAACAATTAAGTACACAATTCAGTAAAATGAATCAAATTAATTTATACAACCCATTTGTTCGTCACAAACTCGATGTGGTGGCACTCAGCAGGTCAGCAAGTGGTTGTGCACGAATCCCGAGGAAATGGCCCAAAACCGCTCTGTAGTGGTACAGAGCAATTATGGGGGTGGAAATAGCCAAAAACCGAATTAACTGAATTCCCGCCCTGCTACAGTACTGCTACAGTACTGCTACAGGGAACAGTGAAGTGCGATCTTCTTCTCCAGCGAGACGGCGGCTCTCGCGGCCTGGTTTTCGCTCCTTGCGACCTTCCTCGACTCCAAATTGCTTCCAGAACCTGCAAAAGACGAACAAAGGTGAGGAAACACCACTAAAACAGTAAAACAGAGAGAGGCAGACAGGAAGAAAACTCCCCTGTTTTTGCTTCCTGTGGTGACGGTGGAGCGACGCGGTGCGGCTCTGGTTGGGGTGGTTTTCCGGTGGCGGAGAGAAGGTTTGGGGCCTGGACGAAGAGAGGACAGAGAGAGGGGAGGAAGACGCTCTGTGGCAAGGCGGAACAGGGTCGCGGTGCGACTCTGTTTCGCGGCCTGGTTGGTGGCTC